>CM035159.1:23288223-23772151 GCA_020205615.1 Panax quinquefolius | reverse complement strand
AAAACTTCCGTCGTTATTTCAATAAAATATTTTTGTCGTTTTCTCAATCAGACAATAATTCTATTATGAGGTCCACCAATGATTAGTCGTTATCTGAATATTCCCTCGCTAAACCGAATATTCCCACCAATCGAATATAATATAACCACTTGCATACTTTGCAAAATTTATAAATACTACCCACAACTATAATATTATCTCAAATTCACACCATAATATTAAAATTATTTCGACAAAATTTAAATCTTTATTGATAAAATCTGGGGTCTCACAATCTCCCCTCCTTATGGAATTTTGCCCTCGAAATTAGGGTACGACTTAGTATGATAAAGAGGTGAGGATACCTTGAATACCTTTATCGTTGAAAACATTAAATTCATTTTTGCAATCCAGCCAAAGATATTCATTAACAATTCATCTTTGCACTACAGGCCAAAGATATACAACTGTAAAACCAATAATCTTTGAGACTCGACTTAATAGTATCACAACCATGAATTATTCATGCACTTCTTGGCTAAGGATATTACGTGTTTTCAATTACGGTCATGATTATACCGAATAATCCGGTAGTCATAATCATACCAAGTCTATCAATGCACTACTGACAAAGATGACTTTTACCACATCCATGAATTAATATTTCATTGCACGAGACTCAAATTTCAATAATTAATCCATATCATCGAATCATCCCCACACTACAGGCGAGGATATTCATTAGTATCACGACCACGAATTATCCATGCACTACTACCAAAGATAATCGTGTATTCATTAAGTATCACGACCACAAATTATCCATGCACTTATACTACCAAAGATAATCGTGTATTCATTAGTATCCGACCACAAATTATCCATGCACTACTACCAAAGATAATCGTGTATTCATTAGTATCACGACCACAAATTATCCATGCACTACGACCAAAGATAATCGTGTATTCATTAGTATCACGACCACAAATTATCCATGCACTACGTACCCAAAGATAATCGTGTATTCATTAGTATCACGACCACAAATTATCCATGCACTACTGACCAAAGATAATCGTGTATTCATTAGTATCAATACGACCACAAATTATCCATACACTACTGCCAAAGATAATCGTGTTTTCAATTACGGTTTATGATTATACCCGAACAATCCTCATTCATAATCATACCAAGTCCATCTATGCACTACAGTGCCACGATGACTTTCAACATAATATAAGCGTGAGGATAATGATATAAAGAATCAATCAAATGAGATAAAGGATAAATATTAAACATTTATAATATAATTTATCCGAGATTCAAGAATATCCCCATGTTATCAATCACTTAATAATCTCATAATCTAATATCATTAATATTATAACAATATTTTAATCACTTTTTAAATTTATAAACAATTTATCTCAATTGTTTACGCTTTACCATATAATGCATTTAATCATTCAAAAATGCCATACTCATAAGATATCATCACCAATTATCAAATCCCTCATCAAAAAAATATGCATATACTCTATATAGGATTCTCTAGCCATAAAATCCTATTTTCAACTTTGTTACTTCACATAACATATTTAACTCATATGTTCGTAATTAAACTATTTTCATGAAAATACCAAATCAGTCCCAAAAATATTTCTTTTCTGGGATTTAGCATAATATAGTCCCATAATGAAAATATATTTTTCTCGAATTTTTAAAATTCATTTACTATTTTTCAAAATCAATTTCAATTAATTCCTTAAGAAATTAGCTACCTCAAGGATAACTCCAAAATTCCCAAATCTTGGCAGAATCTTACACATGTTAACGTGAGCTTCTAGTTTAAATTTCATGGTCATCTGAGTTATAGAACTCCGTTATAGCATTTTTCATTTCGAAAAAACCTAAATATTGAAATAGTCATAACTTGCTCATTTTAAGTCGAATGAGCTCATTTTTGGACAGGAGGTACTTTATACCATATACCTTCATTTCCCAAAAGGCCAGAATTTTTCTCATAATTTAAGTGGCCGAAACAGCCTCTCTAAAATCATGGCGTGCTTTTTTTGGTTTTTGCAGCTTTGTACTCCTTTGCTAAAATCAGTCCACACAAAAATCTACAACACCTTTTCCAGTAATTGCACTTGGATTAGTTAGGTAACTCATAGATCTAACTCTAGGACTTGACCACATTCAAAAATTCAAAATATAATAGGAGATATGGTCAATTGAATTTCATATTACGCTTTTCACCAAAATCTGATTTTCAACTCTTTGTGATTTCTAAGAAACTTTCATGTTTTCACATACTAACCAACATAACTCATTATAACACTTACTAATACCACGTATACCCATGATTTTCATTAGTCCAATGCTTATATTATGACTTTCATCATAATCCACGAAATGATCCTTTTAGTTGAAGAAATATTTGAGGTTTAAGAAATGGGTTTTTATCTTTGGGGTCAATACAAAATTCGATTTCACGCCTAAGTAGACTAAAGAAGTCTTCAAGAATATGCGAAATTTATTAATAATAGAAATATCATTCAAAACTGTGACTCTCATCCAAGACTTTGATAGTACGTCACATTGATACTAACTCATGACTTCTATCCCTTAACTGATAGCACCTCACAATGATACCTATAAACTTGCCATCTTCATTCACGATGTTGCCTACAGAAAGTCTGGCTTCGGTGCATTCCACACAAGGAAGTCAACAACGAAAGGTTCGGGGCTCTTTACTTATGGCTTGATATGACAATGATTAATTTTAGGGTTTGGTTACTTTGAATTCGTGTAACAGGGTTGTTATAAATATAAAAGCTAACAACCTTACGAAAAGCATGATGAGTAGTTAACCAATTGATTCCTAAAATCAAAGGCAAGTATTTTCAAAGAGATAAGATTGATAGGTAACGTGAAAGTTTCGATTTGAATCAACAAGATTTATAAACAGTGGAGGTAACGAAGGTTTCTCCCAACTAAGTTTAAACAGATAAATCAAAGTCCAATTTCTCTGGAGTCAAATTTAAACGTTGAACGCAAGCAAGAGAGATAAAATAATAGGTAGAACCGGTATCGAATACGATATAGACTTCGCAAGAGCTTATGATTAACTTACCCGTGATAATTTTATTCAGGTTCCTCGTCACGAGAAAAAAACGCTCTCTCTTAAACTACCGGCTTTGAAGCATGTCGGGACATCCTTTGGCATCACTATCTCAACCGACTTGACTTCACCATACGACAAAATCGAGCTAAGTGACCTTCTCTTCCGCAATTAAAACACGCTTTGGATTGTTTAACAGTGCACGCTTGACTGGATGTGTCCCTCCCCGTCCAAGCATTTGAAACATACGACCGGTGGTCGTTCTTCTTCCTTTGAAACGGGTGCTGATGCCGACGTCTTCACGTCATTGTTGAACCCTCTCTTCTTGAAATGTCCATTCTTATTATCTTGGCCATGATTACCACCGAAATGGTTACCATTCTTGACATGATAATTTCCCCCACGATGGTTATCATTGTTCCGATGACCGTTGCCACCGGTATGATTATTATCGTGTTGTTGCTCATTACCTTTTGGTTGAAATGACTCAATCGGCTCATGTGCTTCATTGCTTATCTCAATATTTTCGGATGTCATTTTCAAATCGCCACCAAACATGGGTTAAATAACATATCACATATTATCCCTATACTCCGACCGACCAAATAAATACCACATAAACTTAGGTAGGTCATACTAAGCGAAGGAATTCCCGATCTCTCCCTCCTAGTTCTTGTCTCACATCTTAGCCAGGATCATATCCCTAAGCTCGATACCACCAACCGTGACGCCTCTAAAATTAGGTATACGCCACCCATCTTGGGTCGCCACTTACATGGTACATAAATTCAAATACAACTTATTAACCTAACTGTAGGGTACAATACGACATAAACCGTGAGTTTGAATACAAATATTGTCTACTAGATATTATACAAACTCAAAAGGAGTCCTCATTACAACTATTATCACACTATTTCACGTAATAGTGAGGACTACTAATGCTATCCTCCTGGACCATTACTCCGCTTCCCGACTCATCCCAAATATGTTCTCATTTCAAGAGAACAAAGGAAAGAAAGGTGAGCTCAACTAGCCCAAGAAGAAATATTATGACTAAGATAATGCGAGAATAAATTATCATTATCCTTCAACAAAGGTTAAACCGATAAAATACAATAGACAACCGCTTTAATCTGCGGCTGAATATGCAATCCATTAAAAGAGTCAAGTAGAGAATAAAATCTACTATCTTTTAGGTTTTAAAAGGTTTTCATCAATTTTTTTTTATCACCGAGACTCGACAATAAATAAACCACTACATCTAATCATCCTCGTACCACGGTCAAGGATTTTCATCAAATTATCAATGGTCATGACTATACCGAATCATCCCCGGTCATAATCATACCAAAAACTATCCATCAACGCATTACAGCCAATCGAGGACTTTTATCACATCATTTATAACAAGCCATGATTATACCGAATGATCCTCGGTTATAATCATACTAAGTTCATCTATGCACGTAAGCCAAAGATAACATAATATATCATGAGGATGATGACAATGACATAATAATTCAATAAAACAAGTTCAAGAATTATTTTATCCGAGAATTAGTAACGTCCAAATTGTCAACAAGATCTTTGCTTTGTAAAAGTAAAATTCAAGAATGATCGTAAGAATATTTCCATGAAAAGATATCTTTGGATGAAACGCAAATATCAAGGATATTCTACTAATTTCATGGAGTATAGAAGTCAAAGTTTTAACTAACCGGGTATAATAAAGAATGGAATAACAAAAGAAATAACCATACATGAGGTACTTCAGATGAAGGTTATTCCAACAGTAATAATAATAACGGAACCGTGTCGTGAAATTCACACCGATCGAGGGATGATCCAACGTAATAATAAATGTTTGAATAAACAATGGAACCAGTCCTGTAAAACACACGCATGTGGATATTCCAATGTAATAATAAATGCGGAATAATAAACAATGGAACTGTGTCCTGTAGGTAAACACACGCACAGTGATATTCCAAATGTAATAATAAAGAATGGAATAATGTAAGAAGATCACCAAGTATAGGGGATTCAGCGATACTGAGTTATTCCAATGTAATAAATAAGAATGGAATAACATAAGGATTTCACCAAGTATAGGGTACGCATATATCACAGTTATGTATAGGGTATACCACTTTTACAAAAGTTATTCCAATGTAATAATAATGAATGGAATAATGTAAGTTCTCTTCATGAATAAGAAAGAATAACACCCCTTGACGGGTACAACAAATAATACCCTTACCTTAGAAGAAGAAGCTGAATATTGGCAAAGTGAAGTAGCGAATATCACTCTTCTTTCTCTCTATATAGATTTTCTCTCTATAGCTTCTCTCTATAATTTCTCTCTCTGAGTTTCAAAGTGAATTAAGTAAGAAAATAATGAAGGAATGAGCTTCTATTTATAGGAAAATAGAATGCATAGTAATTAATCCATGAACGGTCCAGTATTGATTTACTTTAATCTGACGGTCCATATTTAAAGCAAAATCTTTTAAATAAAATATAATATATTCTATTTATATAAAAACATTTTACTATGCAAACACTATGCAACACTATGCAAAACACTATGCAACACTATGCATAATAAAATATAATATATTCTATTTATAGAATAACTTTAATAAAGTATTACTGCTTATATATAAAGATGTTTCGCTTTTATTACGTTAATAATACTTAATAAAACAAAACGTCATTATCGCTATAATAATTCATATTATTAATCGACAATAATGGAATCAAACTGAGTGACTTCTCACATAAGCATCAATAATCAATACCGTGTGTTACTACGCAACCACACGTATTACTGTACTTTTACTACCGAGTAGTTCAACAAGATCAACCAGTAAAACTTCCGCCGTTATTTCAATAAAATATTTTTATCGCTTTCTCAATCCGGACAATACATTGCTAGGGTCCACCAATGATTGAGTCGTTGTACGAATATTTCCTGCTAAACCGAATATTCCCCGACCAATCGAATATAATATAACCACTTGCATACTTTGCAAAATTTATAAATACTACCCACAACTATAATATTATCTCAAATTCACACCATAATATTAAAAATTATTTCGACAAAATTTAAATCTTTATTAATAAAATCTGGGGTCTCACACTGCAGCTGCTTCACATGGACCTATTGGGCCAATTCCAAAAATGAGCCTTGGAGGGAAGAGGTACTCACTGGTCGTAGTAGATGACTACACCAGATTCACTTAGGTGTTCTTTCTAAACTTAAAAGATTAAACTAGCTCCCAACTAATCAAAATGTTCAGACTAGTGATGAACGAGAAAGGGGAGAAAATCAAGTCTATAAGAAGTGATCATGGCAGAGAATTCAACTTCTCTAAGATGGACCAGTTTTGTACAAACAATGGCATTAGTCACGACTTCTCAGCTCCACGAACCCCTCAACAAAATGGAGTAGCTGAGAGAAAGAACAGAACGTTGATAGAAGCTGAAAAAACTCTACTAACAAAGAAATTTCATCTGCTGAATACTTCGGCGTAAGTCATCAACACTTCATGCTACAAATGTAATGCATCTCTTGTACACTCTACATTAAAGAAGACTTCCAACGAACTATGGAGAGGAAGAAAGCCAAGTGTCAGCTACTTTCATGTGTTTGGTTGTGCATGCTATATACTCAACAATGGTAAACAGTATCTGACAAAGTTCCAACCCAAGTCTGACGAAGGAATCTTTCTCGGATATGCCACATACAGTAAAGCTTATAGAGTGTTCAACAAGAAAACATAAAGTGTTGAAGTCTCAATTCACATCATCTTTGATGAAATAGACTTGGACAAAACAATGTCTCAAGACACTACTAATGATAATTTAGACATTACGAACGAGGTCGTCGAGCTCAACACCACGATCGTAGTTCCAAAAAATGAGATCGTATAGCAAGAAGAGGAGATCGTAGAGAGAACTACGCAAGACAACGAACCTCCACATCAAGAAGCTAAAATTGATCTTGAAGGTCTTAGACAAGAAGGCATCAGGACAGATGTTCCAACAAGAAATAGATGGGCAAGAGATCACACTCAAGACTTAATCATTGGAGACCCCAATGCAAGAGTCAAAACAAGAGCTGCCACCCAAAATGAGTGTTTCTATCTGAGCTTTCTGTCACAAATGGAACCCAAGAAGATAGAAGACGTTATGGAAGACTCCAACTGGATAGAAGCCATGCAGGAAGAACTAAATCAGTTTGAAAGAAGCAAAGTATGGAGATTAGTTCCAAGACCAAAGAGTCATCATGTCATTGGCACCAAGTGGGTCTTCAAGAAAAAGATGGATGAAGATGGAGTAATAACAAGGAACAAGGCAAGAGTAGTGGCCAAAGGTTACTCTCAAGAAGAAGGCATTGACTACGATGAAACCTTTGCACCTGTTGCCAGATTAGAAGCCATCAGAATATTTCTTGCCTTTGATGCTCACATGAAATTCAAAGTCTTTCAGATGGATGTCAAAAGTGCATTCCTGAATGGTGAACTTCAAGAAGAAGTATACGTAGAACAACCTCCAGGTTTCATCAATCCAACTCTCTCTAATTATATCTATAGATTAGACAAAGTCCTATATGGTCTTAAACAAACACCTAGAGCATGGTATGAAACATTAACTAACTTTCTTATTGAAAATGGGTTCACAAGAGGTAGAGTAGACACCACATTATTTCTTAGAAAGCTTAAAGACAAAATCTTATTAGTTCAAATATATGTTGATGAAATTATCTTTGGCTCTACTGATGAAAAATTATGTAAGATATTTGCCAAGCTTATGCAGAGCAAGTTTGAAATGAGCATGATGGGTGAGCTGAACTTCTTTCTTGGACTACAAATAAAGCAGACTGATGAAGGAATCTTCATAAACAAAGCCAAGTACATTAAAGACTTACTTAAAAAGTATGGCATGGAATCAGCCTCTCCCATGAAAATCCCAATTGCTCCAGCAACCAAGCTTGACAAAGATAAAAAGGGTAAAAGTATTGATATAACTCAATACAGAGGTATGATAGGCTCTCTTCTATATCTAACTGCCAGTAGACCAGACATAATGTTTGTAACATGTATATGTGCTAGATTTCAAGCTAATCCTAAGGAATCACACTTAAATGTTGTAAAAAGGATTTTCAGGTACCTCAAAGGCACACCTCACTTGGGCCTTTGGTATCCCAAGGAGTCCTCCTTTGAACTGATAGGATATATAGATGTTGATTTTGCAGGCTGCAAAATAGACAGAAAAAGTACTAGTGGCACCTGTCAGCTGCCGGGAAACAGACTTGTGTCTTGGTTTAGCAAGAAGAAAAACTCAGTATCTACATCAACAACAGAAGCTAAATATATTTCTGCTGGCAGTTGTTGTGCTCAAATCTTGTGGATGAAAAATCAACTGGCAGATTATGGGTTTGATTTTAAATCTATTCATGTTCATTGTGATAACACTAGTGCCATAGCAATAACACACAATCCTGTCATGCACTCTAGGACTAAGCATATAGAAATAAGATATCATTTTATTAGGGATCATGTTCAAAATGGAACCATGTCTCTATAATACATCCCTACTGAAAATCAACTTGTTGATGTCTTTATAAAGCCTCTAAATGAATCCAGATTTAATAAATTAATAATTGAGCTAGGCATTGTAAATCTACAACCATAAAATCTATGCTCTAGCTTGTGCTAACCATGCAGATATAAAGGTTATGTTCAAAATCGTAGACATGACCAAAGAAAGTCCATGATCGTGGAGTTGCACTGACATGAAAGACCACGATCGTAGAGCTTCCTCAAGGTGACAAAGAAGAATCCTGTGATGACAAAAGTTCTAACAAATCCAAGCAATCTCTCTGTCAAGAGTCTCAGGGACAAACCTAATCCTTAGTTCATTCTAAGAGGTTGGCCCTTCTTGAGCTACCTTAACTCGGAAGAAATGCTAAGTCAAAAGTTCATCACAAGGAACAGAGCAGATAATGTTCATAGAGCAGATTCAGCAGTAAACTCAACAATCATAATGACAACCTCAACGACCGTAGTGCTACCCCGACGATCGTGGTCCTCCCAAAGACTACACGAGCTCAGGAGGAGCTAAGGGTAAATCAGTATTTTCCACACAAGTTAAAATCATGGAGCCAAGCAGAAATCGACACATGTCCCACTACGCAGATCGAGTGGAGGGAAGTTACAAGTATAGTTTAAAAAGGGCTTTTTGAAAACCCACCTCAGAAGTTCAAAAAGCTTATTTCTCTCTCTCTCTACAAAGCAGAAACCCTAGTCTTCCAAAAAGCTTAATCAACTTCAGTGCAAAGAAATCAATGGCAGCTTCAAGTATTATCACTGGTTATCGACTCTGTTTTGACGAGTTCAAGACAGCTGACTCTCAATTCCACAAGATTCTGTCTCTAGTAAAGAAAGCTAGTCTTGAGGAGGCTCTGGGTACCAGCACATGGATTTACCCAAAGCTAATAAAGGAATTTTATAGCAATGGAGTTTTTGAGAACAACATCATCACCACAAGAGTCAGGGGAGTACAACTCAAGCTCAAGGTTGAAGATATAAAATTGGCCCTAGGTTTTAAGTCAAAGGGACTCTTATCGATAAAGGTCATCGATTTCCATGATGGACTGAAGAAGATGCATCACAAAAAGAATCAGATTGTCAAGGGGTACTAGAAGAAGGAGTTTCCCCAAAAATATGAGTTTTTGGCTGACAATGTTGGAAAGTGCATATGTTGCAAAAGCTCTGGCCACGACTCAGTGAATGAAGTACAACTAAAAATTATGACAACAATCTACTATGGAATCTGACTCCACTTTGGAGCCCTACTCATCGATTAGATTGGGAAGTGGATGCTCAATTCAAAGAAATCAAAGAGCTCTGGTAAGATACTCTACGGGCGATTTATAAGTATCATCCTATAATCAACACTAGGTGACAAAATTGAAGATAATGAAGGAGAATCCATTAATCCCAACAGGAGGATGACCCAAAGAATTTGCTTGAAAACCGGAAAAGAAATCCAAATTGAAAATGTCGTAATGATATCTCGAGTCCAAAGGAAGAACTGGTGATGCAAAGGAGACTGGAATACCAGGAAATAAATATGTTGTAAAGGAGACTGAAGAAGAAGAAGAAGAAATCAACAAGGAAGAACCCATTGCTTTAATCAAAAAGAGCAAGGATAAAAGAAAAATGAAGGCTCAACTGGTAGAGGAGCCTCAAGGCTCGACGACTGAGACACCTCAAGAGAGTTCAGGCACCGAAACTCTAAAAAAATTGAAAAGAAAAGAACAGCAGTCTGAGGAAGAAAAAGATAGAGCTACCATCTCTCAACTGCTCAAGAAAGGAAAGTGGAGTCATAAGTCTAAGAAGACCTCTTTCTCTTTGATTGTAGAGCTTCTACCGATCATAGAATCCAGATTGGACATCACTCCCAAAGAGGATGCAGCAACAGCTTCTCAGCTTGATCAACCATTCAGAGCTGAAGCTGAAGAAAGTGTTGAGGCTATGGCTCAGCCAAAAAGGTTAAGAAGAAAACTTGTCAAGAAATACATTTTTGTCAATGAAAAAGCCTTAAAGGAGGAAGATAAAAGGATAGTTGTAGAGAAGCGGCTATCCGAAGCAAGTCAGAAGAACACGGCTCAAATTGAGGGGGAGCTGCCTGAAGTTCCCACTCTAGAGAATGCTCCAGCTGAGGGGGAGCTATTTGAAATGTAAATGGATGATATAGCTGAGGGGGAGCATCATGAAGTCCTTTTAGCAGAAGAAGTTTCTCCTGAGGAGGAACTTCCAAGAGATCATCAAGAATCTCCCTCTGTTCCTCACGAAATTCTGGCTTCAAAAAATGCAGGAGTAGAAAGAAGTGAAGCTATGGAGGGTGAGAAAGAAGAAAAGCAAGGAAGTGCAGCGGAGGTAATTGTTGAAGTGGAATCTTCACAAGAATACAGAGAAGAAGAAAAGGATGATGAGGTTGAGATTATAGCTGTGGGTTGTGATGGTTATAGGAAAGCTAACTACAATCAATTGTTCTCCTACCTACCTATGATGCCTTTTCATAGAGCTCAAATTCTCAACTCCTGGGATCACATATTCTGGACCTTCAAAGTCTATCCAACAATCTCGGTGCTAGCTCATGGATTCCCAAGCAACCATAAATTTGCCCGAAAGCTGATCACAAATGGCTCTTCTTTAGTAAACAGGCATGAGGTACAAACTATTCCCATCTCTTTCAGAATTAATCACTGTCCATCATCATGTTTCAACCAATTCTATGAATTACCAAGATGGTTGGAAGTGATTCTTCATCCACTCAATCAATTCCCAATTACAAAATCCCAACATTTTGTAATTGATGAACCAAATGTGCCCAATTTTCTTCTGATACAATCTCCTATCATCTCTCACTCTACGATTACTGATCCAAACCCAATCGTAGAGTCATATGCTCAAGTCGTAGAATCACCTCATCCTGAAGCTCAACCCCACACACCAGCCCCTCTATCAGATGTCCCTTCCTCATCCACTAATGAATATTTCAACCTTGATCTTGCTCTCTACACTATGCAAGATCAATACACAAGGACCCCTCCTCCAAATAGTTCGCAACTCCTTGAACTCATATCAGATCTTCCCACCAAAACAGAGTTGTCAGAAGCATCCAAAAAGGTGACCAAGGACATACAAGAAGAACTTGAAGTTCACTCAGACCTTGTTCAACTAAGGCTGAATAATTTGATAGATTCTGCAAACACTCTCCCAAGCACCCTAAGTTCCGAGCTCACAAAGAAGCTTAGGGAGATCATAAAGGAGATGATTTAGAGCATAAATGAAAGGGATCAAATCCACTTTCAAGCCGCTAAGAAACACAGGGATGTTATTCTTATTTTACAGACCACTCAGGAGTCCCAGAACAACCTTATGATACAAAGTATCACGAAAATACAAACTACAGTGAAAGAATTTCAAGAATTCTCAATGGGTCTAATGAATCAGACGGAAATGTCCTGACCATTCTTCAAAAGAGGGAAGCTCATTCTGATTCTCTAATTAAAGAGAACTGTGAAGACATTACTCAATCCCAGCATCAGCTCAAAGAGCTTGTCCAAGGCATGACTCGCCTATCTGAAGACATTCGAGCCCTTGATGCTGACATAAAGGGGGAGAATAAAGGGAAAGGAGGCAAAGGTAGAGGCACATTCATAGCTCAATCCTCAAGAAGTCCTCCTACAAGACAGCCTCAACATCAGACTCCACGATCTGAACATTAGCAAATCTTCATGGCACAACCATTAAGGAGTCAAGGCCCTTCTTCCAGCTCACACAAAGTGACCACCACAGGCCCAAGAATGCCAATTGGAGATCCTGCATTTATGAATAGGCACGATCATAATGAAAGACAAAGTCAAAGCGAGCTGGAAGATTTAGCGCGGAGAGACGAAGTAAGCATGAGAAGAAGAGTTGGTGAGTATGCAAATCCTCCGAGAAGCAAAAGGCAAAAGAAATAGAGATAAGTTGGAGCTCAATTCTTATTGATGTAACTAAGCTTAATTGTAATATCTATCTTTATAAACATCAATAAATTCATGCTTATTCTCTAGAAGTTTCAGCTGCTCACTAAAACACAAAGTCATATTTACTTTCTAGAAACTGCATCTAGAAATTGATAATCATGATACAAATCTCCTTGGTTATGTTAACATAAAATAGGAGGGATTGTTGAGAGATTGCATATTTAAAATTTGAAATTGAAATTTAATTTTCATGATTATATGTAAAGTTCTTCAAAGGAACACATGTACAAGGACTTAGTGATAGATCAAATTTGTTAGGTTGATCTGAACTTTAATGTTTATCATTCTGTAAATGAATGTACAGAAGAAGAGATCAAAGCTGTTAGGTTGATCTATATCTTGAAATGTAATAGATAGGCTTCAACTGAATCGTAGTCTATCAAGATGATCAAGAGATTGCAGAAGACAAGGAAGAAATATAGAGCATTGAGGATCGTAGTGTATCTGCTTTCAAGGGTCTCTCTGAAATCGTAGAGTATTCCTAACGCTTACCAAGCCAAGTCAGAATTCGTAGAGTGCTCTCGGAAGCGTAGAGTCTACAAAACAAGCAAGCGAAGATCGTAGTGTACCAGTCCTTAAGAGAAATCATAATGTTTTCATCTATCAGCACCAGACTAAGTACCAAGGTGTCATGACACCACGATCAGAATCGTAGAGCTTCGTCTGTCTGTGTCAGAAGCATCGAGCCTCGTCCACATATTTAAAGTTTAATCACAACAAATGTGGAATGAGCTATGGAAGTTGAAGACCTCGGGAGTCCTAATGACACAACAGTCATCCTTAGTATATAACAAAGAAACTTATTGAAGAAGCTAAGGAAAGTACCATAAGTCAGCAGAAAACACCTTTTCAAGTGTTAGGTGAGATAGCGATCTGCGTGTCGATTGAAGCGATCTGTTGATCGGTTTATGCGAAAAGTCTCCATCAAAGCTCAGAAATGTCAAATACATTTAATGCTTCAACGGATGTATTCAACGGATACATTTTCAAAGGCATCATATATACAAAACATCATCAAATGAAAGAGATAAGCTAGCACAAAACAAAAAGCTGAAGAACACTCAATGATCAAACTCTACGATCTAAAAAAGGGAAAGCTTGCTCAGCTACTCAGTTCTTTCATTCAAGAGCTTTACAACGACTGAGTAGCACCATTCAAGAACTCATCAACTACTATCAAGTGAAATAAGAAGTTCCAAGTCAGAAGGACTTGAAGAGTTCTAAGTGAACTATGAAGAACCAAGTCTACTGGACTTGAAGAGTTCAAAAGTGAACTGAGAAGTGCTAAGACTGCTGGTCTTGAAGGAATCTTTGAGATTCAGAAAGTGTAAAGATATCCTTAGTGGATTTCCTACTCGAGGAGTAGAAGAGTGGACTAGGAGCTTTAAGTGCTTTGAACCACTTAAAATTGTCTTATCTCTTACACTCTTGCTATAACAGCTATAACTGTTATAACTGTTATAACTGCTATAACTGCCTCATTCTCATTAACTCACTATATCTTAAAGGGAGAACAAACAAATATCGTAATTCCGTTGTGTTTGAACCATTATCAAAACTAACAAAGCATTTTAAAAAAGAATTTAAAATATCTATTCAACCCCCCTTCTAGATAACAATTGTGCCTCCGCAAACTTACATAGATTATTATAAGTTAAAACTTATATTTAGGCCTTTTTGAATTTTTAGTTGTTAGTTAGCAGTTTTAGCAATTAGTATGCAAGATAATAATAATTTAATCACAATGCACAGAGATTTATCTGGTTCACAACATACAACCCTTGGTATGTTGCTACGTCCAATCTCAAGTCCCTACTTGGAACTTGAGATCCTATTACTATCAGTAATAAAAACTCCTTCAATAGGCGGAGAAGCCTTTACAAAGTTTTACAGATAAACTTTCAACTATTCAACTATTCTATCTTGGACAGCAAGCTCCCTGCTCCTTCCTCAAGGCTAGTTATATCACCTTTTGAGTTTAGTTTTATTCTATGATCTGGTCTTGAAACAACAGCCTCTTCTTCACCTCGCAAGTATACTAGAGACCCAACTTCCTGCTGACTTCTCTAAGACTCTGGTCTTGGTCAAAGAATTACTTGTTTTTCTCACAGATACATAAAATAAACTAACTCTAATTCTTTCTATGTTTACAAATAAGTTTACAATAAAGTGCTTCTTCAATAAGCTGATAAAAGTTAAGTACTGATTAATACTTCTCAAATAAGCAGATAGAAAATTAAGAACAAATATATCAGTATAAAAGTTCAAGGACTTTTATATTAAATAATAAGCTTCTTTAAAGCAGATAGAACTTTTGTTTAGATCCACTTATGCTTCTGATTAAGCAAGTATATGATATTAAAGCACTTAACAATTCTATAAAATAAAGAGTGTTTTTCTATGGATAATATAGAATTGTTTCTTAGATAGTCTTTACCAAGTATTATATGAATTATTTTTATGAAACAATACTTGTATAAAAGAATAAATCAAATAATATTTATCAACTATAATCTCACTTAAGCACAAATTGATATAACAAATATTACTTATTTAATTCAAATAATATATAAGAATATTTTATCTATTATGTGAACTTTATAGATAATGTCACTTAGTACTATAAGGAATCGTACGATTCGAATTCCTCTTGGTAGAGGTGTATCTCCGTAGCCTTGCAGCGTCTAAGTATGACAAAATTTAAAATTTTCACAATTGATATTTATATAAATATTTTCAATAGATCACTACGATTCTCAAATCCGGTTCGGATGACTACCCTTTTAGAGCAGTATCTCAGTGTTATTTTGAGCTATCAAGTGTAGTTTCTATTTTAGGATATTTATATAAATAATGTCAATAAAAGGTTAAAACTAAATGAATGAAATACTCCCTATTTATAGAATTTTTGAAGTTGGGATATAAATGTAATTTTGAAAATCTGATTTTTGAATGCACGGTTTGGATGAAGGATTTTTGAATTGAACGGTTCGGATGAAAAGAATTGTACGCGGTTCATTTATAGCCAGTACTGAACAATCCGCCCATTCCTTTTTCAAAGTACTTAGCATTAAATGAGATAATTTGATCACATGCAATGCCAGCATACACACACGGTTTTGATGTCCCGAAAAGAATGTCACTTATACACACTTGGTTTTTGAAATATGGCAGCACATGCATATATGTATTATATAAATTTAATATTTTTAATGTTTCATGCTCATTGTAACATAGGCGCATGCATGCATTGTTATGTAAATAATACATATGTTAGTATAATATATATATATATATAGTATATATGTTACATAATCCAGTTTTTATAAAAAACATATATATTTTAATAGTATATGTATTTTAATTTTGAATGCTCATGATGTATGCATAAATTATTTTACCCAACTTTTTGAAGAATGAAATAGGATCTCCTTGCCTTGATTAGTTATATGAATTAATTTATTTAACACTTGACATTTTAATTTATCAAGGTCAATAAAAATTAATTTAAGTAAAATCAAAAAATAATAAAATAAATAAATAATTACATATTTATTTAAAACATAATTGTTATCATCAAAACATAAAATAAAATTATACCTATCAATCACATTGATTGTAAGTCTATCCATAATAACACGATTCTCATCATCAAGTTTGACACTCTAAAAGAATTTTTCAGGACTATCCGATTCAATTTTCTTCAAAAGATCTATTGCAACTTTTGCATCATTTGTGTAAGATCCCAACTTTTATGAATAAAGATTTAATTTTCTCTAAATGTTATTTTGAATAATAAGGTGTGGATTTGATATAATGTTATAGTTGTGGATAGTACAAATTTTATAAAGTAAGTAAGTTGTTATAAAATATTCATTTGGTCGGGGAATATTCGTTTTATCAGGAAATATTCGTACGACGACACAATCATTGGTGGACCCCACAACGGAATTACTGTTGGAATTAGAAAATGATAGAAATAACTTTTTTATAAAAATAACGGCAAAACTTTTACCGTTAACTGTTGAAATACCCGGTGATAAAAGTACAGTAATACGCGTGGTTGTAAAGTAGCACACGGTATTGTACAGTATCTTTGATTATTGATGCTTACGTGAGAAGTCACTCAGTTTTACTTAATTATTGCAACATTAGTTGCTGCATAGTATCTCACATTATTGATTCAATTATTGTCACAATATCATCTTCACAATATTTTATATTATTAAATCAATTATTGAGACGACAAAGTTATTCATATTATTATTTGCATTATTGACAATGTCTAGAAAGTTCTATCGAGGAAAGGGGTTTGGTCACCTAATTGCGCGCTAATAAGGAGAAGTTCTTATCGGAAAGCCCCCTCTTTTTTGGGAATGATCTGGTTGTTAATATTGTGAGTTATAATATTAATGATGAATAAATGTTATTAAAAATGTGTTTAGTGAAGCCAAGTGAATTTAAATAAATAGAGAAAAATTTTATGAAGTATTTGTTGTAAATTTGGCTTATTACATGGATCTCCACTTACTCATTTTTCAAAATTATCGGTAAAAAGTTATCTCAGTTTTGTTTCATTACTTATATATATATATATATATATATATATATATATATATATAAGTTTTGTTTTATTAGATTTTAAATAGAATATATTATATTTTATTTAAAGTTTTCATTTTATTAGAATATTTTATTGCATAGTGCAGCATAGTAAAATCAAAATTTTAAAGTTTCAGCCGAACGAATTTGCCCATGAATTCGTTCTGTGCAGTCCATGATTTTTCTTTTTAAATAGTACCCTGCCATTCTCCTATAAATAGGATACTTAGTTTAGAAATGAAAATCACACCAGAATCAGAGAATTCTTCTTCTATAATATTGAGCGTATTTCTTTTGAGTTTAAGGAAGCTTTGAGTGTAGAAAATAGTACAAGTTTTTTTTAAGAATATTCCCGTCATACCAGTCAGAAATACTCTCCTTTTAAGGTAAGAGATATTATTTTTGTTCAATATTTATAAAAAATAATATTTCCTTCCATACTCTGTAGTATGTAAGTAATATTATTTTGTTTCATATTCCTAATTCTACACTTATTTTGATAAGTATTGTTTTTATACTCCTTGAAATTAGTAGAATATCCTTAAAATTTGTGTTTCATCTAGTATCGTTTCACTAAAATATTTTTCTGAACATTCTTATTAAATTTTAATTTTTTCATGTCGGGGTACTATTCACGACAAAAATTAATTTCTTTTCTATCCAAATTATTTTTGATAAATGAATATTATTCTTGAATTTCACTCCATAAAGCAGTGATCATGTTGATAATTTAGACATTCTTAAACTCTGGATAAATTGAATTATAAATATTTAAAATTTATCCTTGCTCTCATTTAATTGAATTCTTATATTATTGTCACCATCCTCATGCTTAAATTGTGATGAAAGTCATCTTTGGCCTGTAATGCATAGATAGACTATTGATTGATATGATTATGACCAAGAATTATGTATCGGTATAATCATGACCTGAAATGTTACAAATGATGTGGTAAAAATCCTCATTAGCCCGTAGTGCATTGATGGACAGTTATTTGGCATGATCATGACCATTGGTGATAATAACGAATATCCTTGGCCCGTAGTGCATGGATAATTCGTGGATGTGATACTAACGAATATCATTGGCCCGTAGTGCATGGATAATTCGGTGATGTGGATTATTTAATGAAATGTGTTATAGAGATAAAATATTGATGATGAACTCTTAAATCATAAAAGATAGTAGATATTATACTCTACTTGATTCTTCTATTGGATTGCTTGTTCCGTTACACTTAAACTTATTGTCTATTGCATTCTATCAGTTTTTATACTGTTGAAGACTAAGGATAATTTATTATGCATTATCTTAGTCATAATATTCTTTACTGGGCTAGTTGAGCTCACCTTTTTTTTCATTGTTCTCTTCAAGAAATGAGAATATAGCTGGGACTAGTCGGGGAATGGAGTGATGGTCCAAGCTGGTGGCTATAGTAGTCCTCACTATTTTATGAAATAGTGTGATAATAAATATAATGAGGACTTCATTTGAGTTTGGATATTGTCTACGAGACAATATTCGTGTTAAAACTCTCAGCTTACATTTAAGTTTGTATTTAAATTATGTACCATGTATTTGGTGACTCAGAATGGGTTGTGTATGCCTATTTTGGGGGCGTCACAGTTTGAATCCATTGTTGTGTCTTAAATCTCGTACAACATTTCAAATATTTTTGTCACTGAAACTTATATTTGCTCTCCCTCCACTCATAGTGCTAATAAAGTTCATAATCTCATGTGGAGAAATATCAACACCATTACAGGTCTGAATCAATTCTCTAGTAATAGGAGTTATATTTTTGTGAGTCTCAATGAGATTTACCATGTTGGTATTAACTAATTCATAATTGTGTTCCAACTCCAAAGTTGACACCCACCAATTATCGTATTTCTCATTATGCACAACGAACATTCTAGCTTTACACATTGTGCACTCAATACAATTTCTCTTCCTCTTTATTTTAGTAAGCTCATAATATGCGTCATAAACTAGTATTGCTTTCTTAACCATTGTTTTACCTTTTTTTTACATGCATACATTCTCGAGCAATATACATCAAAACCGACATGTTTACAACTTATTAAAATTTTTACAACATACCCATTGTTAATGGCATATGATCTATAGAATTTTTCATCCTCAATCAAACTCAAAACATTTGACCATATGAACATATTGATTCAAAGTTATATTAGCACCGTCATTAATTGTATTACAAACTTAATTCTAATTCATAGTGTTGGGATATAATTATTTGGGTCTAGCCAAGTTGTAACCCAACTTATTTAATGGACTAGATTTGGTGTTGGCCCATATACGTTTATTTGGACAGCTTGCTCAAATAGTGGGAGAGTTCTTATTAAAGTAAAATTGTGTTTCTTTATTTGGTAGGATAAGAAAATTTAACTTGGGAAGGAAACAATCAATCATTACTTGCAGTTATAAGGTGATTCTAAAAAGGACTCCTACTCCTAGTTGGATTCGGGTGGACATGACTTATATAAATATAACAACAAGCAAGGGTCGGAGGATAGACACAATTACAGATGATACAAATAAACAATTTGTACTCTCCATATTATTATAGTGAATTTCTCTCTCTCTGTGTGTGTGTGTGTGTGATTTTTTTCTAATTGGGTTTCCACGTAAATTCGTGTGTTCATATTTTATATCTCTTTATTTATGTTTATGTGAGTGTATTTCGTGAGATTGATTTCACAACAATACAATCAACCGTTAGCGAAATTTTGGCTTGGTGTTTTGGTGATTTCGCCAGACGTACAAAATCAGGCGTTAACATTGGCACCGTCTGTGGGAAAGCAAAATTCTATTCAAAAAATCACCAGAGATAAGTATCAAATTAAATTTATTTATGAAATTTATACGCATGATTAAATTATATTTATTTACGCAATTTGGACGGATGATTGAATGCAATAAATAAATATGATTAGGATGATACAAAACAAGAAATATATATGTTATTATATGATACACTGATGACGTTTGCAATGGTTTGTAATAACTAATATATGTGATATTGAAAAATAATTAATTGACATATCAATATATCTCGAGTCTCGCGACAGGAAAGTGATATTATTGATGGAGTCTGGCAGCGGAAAGATGATGATGCAAGTGTCATGATGAAAAGGGTAAAATTGTTTGCAATACAACAACAACATAGTATCATCATGCCAAAACATTTGCACTGGTCATCTATTTCGGCAGTTCGCTTCAGCTGCCCCTAGCTAAGTCCACACTACCATCGAATTTCGGTAAGAAAAGGAACCACCCAGCAACGTCAATCTTGACCAATATCATTTATCGCATTCAGGTAATAAAACATCATTTGGAAGTGATTTTGTTCCCCCGAACGGACAAACGTCCTTCAGAAGTGGTTTTGTTCACCCCGATCGGACAAACATCCTTCGGAAGTGGTTTTGTTCCCTCCGAACGGACAAACGTTTTTCAGAAGTGGCTTTGTTCCTCCCGAACGGACAAAACGTCCATTGAAAGTGGCTTTGTTCCCCCCGAACAAACAAATGTCCTTCGGTTGTGATAAGGCTGGTTATCTATTCGGTGTATGGTGTTTAGATGAGATAGTTCGTCTTCGGCAGATACAGATCTTTGGTTAGAATAAATTTGTATACTCTCTTATTTTAAGTTCCTTATAAATAAGAGACTAGGGGAAAATGTTGGAATGTAATTATTTGGGTCTAGTCAAGGTGTAACCCAACTTATTTAATGGACCGAATTTGGTGTTGACCCATATAAATTTATTTGGACAGCTTGCTCAAATAGTGGGAGAATTTTTATTAAAGTAAGATTGTGCTTCCTTATTTAGTAGGATAAGGAGATCTAACTTGGGAAGGAAACACTCAATAAGGTGATTCTAAAAAAGACTCATACCCCTAAGTTGGATTCGGGTGGACATAATTTCTATAAATACAACCACAAACAACAATTGGAGGATAGACACAAAATATTATTATAGTGAATTTTTTTCTCTTTGTGATTTTTTTCCAATTGGATTTTCACTTAAATTTTTGTGTTCATATTTTATATTTCTTTGTTTATGTTTATGTGAGTGTATTTCATGAAATTGATTTCACAATAATATAATCAACCGCGCGATTTTGACATGCTATTTTGGTGATTTCGTCGTGCGTATAAAATGAAGCGTTAACACATAGACTACAAACTAGATTCAGAATCAGAATAACTAGGAAAACTTGAACCAAATAGATTTGAAGGGACCATGGATTGATACTAACTCGTAATAATGAGGACAGCGGAGATGACGGAAGATATTAGAACTTAAATCGTTGCGCTAGTACCGCCGGTATCTGCGCTTCAGCTAAGAGACAGCAAATGTGAGAGGATTTAAGACAAAAATAAAGTGGGAATATTTAACAAGTTTGATTCGTGTCACCAGTTAGAGTAACAGAAGAAGGAATAAGAAAATAATATTCTATTCCATCCGCTAAAATAAGTAGTGAATGCCGTTGATATGAGCAACAGAAGGCGCTTGAAAAAACTTCTAAGTTGTTTCAACTTTTTAAGGGCAAAATAGTGAATTACCACTTACCTGGCTTCTGTTGAAAAGAACAATATCGTTTTAAAGAGTAGGATGACCAATAATTTATCTCGTCTATGGACGGCTGAGAGTGTGTTAGTCAGTTTATCAATTCTAGCTTACCCTAACTATGAATTATATATTCCCAGATTCCTAGTTGCCTTAGAAATTAAATTACATATCATATACATTCTTTGTTGGATTCTGAAATACCAAGCCTACATGCAGTCTGCCATAAAACTCTAAAGAGTCCTTCTAGGGGGACATTGTTAATTGACATTTTTAGCTACTTTTTTTTTTGGATTTTTTGTAATATCTCTCAAAAAATGTATAGTATTTATTCCGACCGAAATTCTGTTTTTTGTATGTATCTAAATTATACCTAAAACACTGTTTTTATAAAAAATTCAGTTGAAATAAATATTATACATTTTTTGAGAGTACGACAAAAAAAAACCAAAAAAAAAAGTAGTTAGAAATGTCAATTAACAATGTCCCCTAGAATTATTGAACTCCAAATCACTTTCGGAGTAATGCATCGCCACAGCCCACATGGTTAAAAAGTATATATACTTGGATTATGTTTGTTTGTAAATATTATACTTGGAATAGGACTATTAATCTCAAGTGTCTTATTTATTTTCAAATTTAAACTTAAGACTACTAATCTAAAAATTATAAAATAACTTAATAGTCTTGAGATTATAATTATAATCTCGGAATTATAATCCTAATATTAATAATCTTAGTAATATAATCCCAAAATTATAATTCTTACGAACAAACAGTCTTTGTGCCCAATTAATGAGTTTTGCTCCCATGTATCACATACACAATAAATTAAAAGATAATTTCATAGGTGTGAACCCCACAAACCAACAGAACAGTGGTCAGGAACAGTTCGAAAAATCCAACCACTCCACCTACTTCATTGGCCCGACCCTTTCTGGTACATCTATTGGAACAGACTGCGTAAGTCATGCTCAAGTTTTATTTGAACTAGTAAAGAAACAAGCCAGCTCCAGCTACAAATTTTGTTTGGCCAGAATCTTCTCATTATATACCACCTACGTTTGTTTGCAAATATAATGGGTGTAATTAAATTATTTGTTCTCATTTGTTTACACTGCAAATTATGTTATCTCATGATTAATTCGTTATTTAATTTTATATTTTGTCATTCTAAGGTCATTTTAATTTGATAATGAATTATGATATTACAAGAATAAGATAGTATTTATAATCTCTTTTTGAGATATCAAATGACCTTATAATGATAACAAAGCTAATAAGATTAATAATAAATCGTTTTACAAATATTATTATATTAGTACAAATAGTATCGCATCCAACCTTTTTTTTGCAACAAACCTGGCCCCAGTATAGAGAACATGAACATATCATATCAATTGTCATCACGAATCCCTCCCATAGTTTTCTTTTTATCCTAAAATCTTTTAACGAAACATAAGCCAAAGCCACCCAGACATGCAACAAATAGTTTAAACAGCATAAACACTACAGAAGACGAACACAAGTACTTTCATATTACCTCCCCATTTAGTTAAAAATTCTCCCTTAAACTAAGGCCCAACATTATGATCAGATATCGTCTCCTCGGAAGATGCATCACTGTTGATGATAATCAAGTCATCCTGTTTACTGGCATATCGGTAGGGCCCACTTGGTGCAGCTACCCCAAGTCTACTTCCTAATTCAAAGTTACTGCTAGGTTGCCGTAGATTGGTTTCCCTTGGACTATTGTATCTGCTGTTTATTCTGGTTCTTGATTGGCACAGTGTTCCAATATAAGAAGAATAAGGTTGATTAACCCAATGCATTTCTGCTGGATACATAGATGAAACAACTGAAGGAAGATCTTGCTCCAAAGGCCTTGAAGGGGGAATACTAACAGCTTCTCTGAGCCAATGGGGCAAATTACCTTTTGTAGCTAAACTACTCGTTGGGCCATTGGCAAAAGAAGTTTCAACCCCTGATACTGCTGTGCTTCCTGATTGCCCTCTGCTGCGTTTCTTATCATAACATTTGGAATAAAGTGTACTCAAATGCGTAACCGGACTATGAAACTGTTTAATTCTATTAGCCTGAATACTGATGTTGAAAGGCGAAACTTTTGGGACACTGTCTAGATGGTTATATGCATCTCCAAGTGAAAGTTTAGCTTCATCAACCAGACTCTCCATCTGAATTCCTGTTTTGGAATGCAAGGAGTCATCCATATCGATGTAAGGTGATCTTAAATGACTCGCATGGAACACAGGTACTCCATTCATAAGTTTAGTTTGTTCGTCGTCCCAACGCTGAGCCAACTCCCTAGGTGATCTCCAAGATAAGAAATGCAGCCTAGGATCCCTTAACATTGCATCCCAGTTGCCCCTTCCGTGTCTCCTCACACCAATCCAGAGAAAATCCAACTCCTCTTCTGACCACGAGGTGGGCAGCTCAAATTTATCCAGAAAACAGCTTCTCTTTCCCTTTAATGCTCTTGCTCTAGTTACTATGTTGTCGAGCATCATTTTGTGTCTCAAAAGGGCTGATGTCGGGTCTGAGAAAGGTTGGAGTCCTGCATCTTGAATAAATTCTCTAGTTTTGATACCAAAGTTATACCATGGTGAGACGGTGGAATTGGGGGAATGACAATATTTCGGTTCTGGCGGAAGAGATAAACCAAGAAAAAGTTCAGATCTCATTGCGGTAAATTTAGGCCAAGTTCTGTCATCTTGTAAAAGAAATGTTCTTTCTTCTTCAGAATCCCTGCAAGCAGGCACCTCTCGTTGTGCATTTGTTGAGGAAATGCCATAATTGCTTTCGCTGTCTGAAAATAGCTGAAAACAATTGGCAGTAACATGTTTTCCTTACTATTAGCGGAGTAAAAACTACAAGCATGATTATGCTAGACCACAAGTATGATATGCTATAAGAAAGTATTTCTCTCAAAGAACCTGTAATAATTACCAAGCATTTTCAATACTACCTACCTGGAGATAATTGTTATTTGATGAACCTCCCATGAACTCTAAAGAAAAGTTCACACATTCTTTGCAGCTTCCACCATCATCTTTTACAGATGTACAACCATTTTTAACGTCCTCTGTGCAGTGAGACAATGATGTTTCTCCTATTCTTTCATCTAGCAATTCCAAAACCTGGCCTCCTGGAGAGGCCTCCTGCGTACCATAACTTCTGCTTGTGGAATCCAAGGAATCCTGATGAGCATTTGAAGTTGTATGAATGGGTTGTTCAGTGGAGCTCAAGTCCAAAGCTATATTGCAGTCCAGCAGTCCACATGAATCTGTCATATAATGACACCAGAAAAAAGTGAAAATGCATTGCAAATATTGTAGCATGCTACTGAACCAACAAATGTATGGTTTGAAGCAGAAAAAATGCAGCAACATATTAGCTTGAATCCATATCTGGATTATGATAAAGTCTATGTACACATTCAGTACCAGGAGGAGGAACAGATAGGTTCAAACATACTGGGGAGCCCCCACATATTCTTGGCTTATTAGGCATTCTGCCAGTTTCCAAATCATCACTTGAGAAGATTTGAGATTCCTCTTTGATGGAGATATGGTTAATGGATGACATCAGTTGTTTAGTATTAATTATTGCTGCACAAGAAGAGTGTTTAGTTCCATCATTTGAAGAGGTTCCTACACAATTACCAGAACGATCTTCTTGAAAGTCCATGGCAACTTGCGCAGCGTCTTTTACTAAGTATTTTCCAGTGCACAGCTGTGCTCCCACGTGTTCAGCACTATTAAGAACAAATTAAAAGGTGGATGAATACAATAGAAATTTATTGCAACTTTAGAGGCTGCAAGTGAAGAAGATATGATAAACATACGTATCAATTTCAGGAGTGGAGTCTGCATGGGTAGATGAGGCGTCAACAACTTTCCTGGTTATCTGTCAAAATAAAAGTGAAATGATTAAAAGTTAATATGCAAAACAGCGTTAGCTACAATATATAATGATCATGTAGCATATATCTGTCTCTCGTTCAATATCAAATACAGACAAGAATGCCACACATTTTTTTTATTCATGTGGAATTCAATTTGAATCATATGAAAAACTAATGACTTTAATCAGCCTTGCCAAATCAGAAGGATTCTGGCGCATTTCACCATCATGTAGTCGCATCTATAATCCTTCCCCCACAAAACAGCTCAACAGTTGGCCCCACACACAAGCAACCTTACCAATAACAGCGCCTAGATCAATTCTTCACCCTAAATTTAAAGAACCAATATCCTCACACCAAATAAAATGGATTCACATGTTCTTCATAAAATACAGATTAATAATCCTAGAAATTACCGTCTCAAATTAAAAATATACCCAGACGATTTCATATTTGTAGGTACTTCGACATGCAGTCATTTGATATACGAGAAAAATTGAATTCAGTATAAAAGCCAAGGTGTCTTGCAAGTGAAGTACATTGTTGAATTGACAATAGTATAAAAAACTAGACCACAGTTAAGGTTAAAACTGGCATACAATTTGGAACCAACCGAGTCAAGAGAAATCAATAAATCAACTAAGGTAAAAATGAGGGTTAAAAATGTATTGACAATAGATAGAAAGAGATTAAAAATAAACTTGTGTTATGTTTGAGTCATACTATTTCCAATTTTTAAGTTACGTTTTGTAACAAGCTCTAATCATGATATAAAACTTCCAACTTGAGGGGGAGTGTTAGAGAATTTTAGAGGATTCTTGGATAAGGGGATATTATTCTAGAGGCATAAGGTAATCACTTATCTCCTTTCCTTATATCTATGAGTTTAAGCCTATCTAAAGGCTCTCATTTATGAAATATGTAATAAACATCTTTATCTCTTTTCTTTATCTTTCACTAAACTAAAGAGCAAAGGAAGTGTATAAAAAGGAAAAGAGAACAATAGACTCTGAAAGAAGGTAGAGAGCAAAAATTAGAAAGTAAAAAGCTTTCTCGCTCCAGAGTAAAGTGCACCAGAGTCCAATAAATTCAATCTTCATATCTCAAACCGATGAAAAACTAGAAGTCAAAACACATATGAGTGCAATTTGCAAGAATTTGGCATTGCTAACCATAAACCTTTGGATGAGAGGAAAGAGGAGAAAAACAGTTTTTAGCCACATACACTTCACCACCCCCTTTAGAGGCCTAATGTAGTACAAATGCATTATGCATGTTATTTTGCTGAACTGCTACTGAATGTGTTGCCTAATTGCTTTCCTGTCTTGCTTAATAAATTACATAACTTGACAAAGAAGAAAACAAGAAACACAAAGAAACGGGAAGTCTTAGAACAATGAAATTTATTAGTAAGAGAGGTTTGGAAAGCAATGCAAGGGGCTTCTTTCATCCCTATCACTAAAACGGGGCTTATACTCCTCTCAATACTACTAAATTTTGATTGTCATAGTCATATGTTATTAGATTTACTTGGAAGAAAATTACTTTTATATCAAATATAGCATTAGACTTGATCACCAAAAAAGAATAATAAAAAAAAAAACTTCAGCTTTTGCATAGTTGTCATTTAAACCAGTGGCCTTTCAACTTTTGAGCTATACCTGACTTTTAGGAAAAAGACAAAAGTACCAAAATTTGGCCACATCTCAAACACCTGTTAATCATTAACACACAAATGATCAAAATTTAAGAAACACACAAAATGTAAGAATAAAATACAACAAACAATGTAATTATATTAAAACCGCTCATCATTATCTCATCTGAAGAATGGGAATTTCTTTCCTCTTCCACATCCATTTATTAATCTCCAATTAGAGTCTTTCACATCACCAAATATTCAACTCATCCAGTCCACCCTTCACTCTCAAAGTCACTTACGACAAAGCTGCCAGCGACGGCATATACACCTTCATACATTCAGACAGCCGCTGACAACAACTGCTCCGCCCACGGCGAAGACTATGTCAGCTTTCCCTGTAGTAACCAATCTGATGGTGATTGGAAATCCAAAGATTATTTTTGGATCCGCAATCAATGTTTCACAAACCAAAGATTATCTTTGGATCAACAACCTTCTTTAGCTACTCAACAGAATCCTATCTGCTTTTTGACTTTAAATTTCTTTTTGGAACAGAGAGTGATCGTTGGTCTTGGTCACTTTCATCGTCATTGAAAGTTCACCAGTGGTGAAGGCTTTATTCAGATTTCTTGAGATTTGTTATCTGGTCATAACTTGCACATTAATTCGTTTATTTACCGCCATCAGAGGTTGTCTTCTCCCACTATAAGGTGACATGCCCAGCACATGATACGTATATCCCTCTTTTTTTGGGATAAAAAAAAGAAAAATTCTGCTCAGGTGATGTCAAATACAAAAAAAAAGTAACATGGCCAGCACGTGACTACATATTTCCCTATTTTTTTGGGGAAAAAAAATTCTGCTCATGTGATGTCAAATACAAAAAAAAAATACAAGAGAGATTCATTTAATTTCCACTTTAGATGTCTCATAACACAAGTCATTTGTCACATAAGTAATGATTAGCTGTGTGGTCAATATTGGGTAACTATGCGAGAATTCAAGGGTTGGTTTGGTGATTAAGTATATAACATTATACAAGAATAAATTTTTGTACCGACTTGCCAGTATCCTACTTTTTTTAAATTCATAGTATTGTGTATCAACGTCGTGTCATATCAGTGTCAATATCCGTGCTTCATGGGTGATTACGACTCAAACATAGACAACTAACTGATATATGGTAACAATTACTATATATAAAAAAATTAAAATAAATATGTTCTTTGATAACTTTTAACTTTTAGAACAAACATTTAGAAAATACAAAAGAACTAACTGCAATATATTCCATCAAACAGCTCTTCTATTAAGAACATAGACAAAATAATATATAAAAAGAGCTTCCAGAATCCACTATTATCATCCAATAATACACAAGTTCCTTTCAAAGATAAAAATCTATAAAAACAAGTTTTGACACTTGATTTATCATCCAATTGAATCAGAAAAGAGTTCTAAACTTACCAAATAGGTCTTGTTTCTGTGACAAAACAAATTCAAAATTAACAAAATAGGTCCCAAAGTATTTTATCAAGTAAACAAGAAATGGTGTTTGAGGGAAGCAATGCTGACTTAACTAACCTTTTGCCATTACCAATTAAGACAGGATAAACAAAGTAGGTTATGCAAAGCCAAGAAGTCACTTGAAAGAAGTTTAATTACTTTTACTGGACTTTTGGGGAAAAAGGGAGTCAGGACTAACCTCAGAACCTTCCCCTGACTGTTTCAAATCTGTTGAGAGATCACCCGAGCTACCTTTACCCGGCACTGCATCATACGTAGAGGTAGTACCATATGCGGAATTAACTTCCTTAGTTAGTAATGTACATTTATCCTCTTCAACCAGTGACTTGCTTTGAATATTTGTCCCGTCTACATTCTTTTTTCGTTTGGATCTTCGACTGAAGGTAATCATTGGGGACAACCTGGTTTCTGCCACTACGTTTCCACATAAGAGGCTGGACTTATCTTCAGAAAGTATGTCAGTTTCTTCTGAATTAACTTTTTTCAATTCAGATCCATCCATACACTCAGAGCTACATCTTCTTTCAGTAGAGGATTTTAAGTTGACAATTTCTAATTTGCTCCCGAAACTTTTATTCACCAATTGAGATTCTGAAGTCCCCTCATTGTGTCCATCATCACATGTGTAACCAGGCATCATATACGAGCGCATATGGATGTTACTTGACTTTTCTTCACAAGATAAATTTGTTAAAAGTGAACCCTCATTGTTCTTCTCAGATATACTTTCACCAGGATTTCCCGTTACAAGTGTATGAGAACTAAGTGATGTTTCTTTAGTAGATTCTCCAATATTTTTCATTTCCTTCATTGTGCTTGATTTACAGACTTGGAGAAACTTTGGGGAATCTTGTGACGTAATACAAACAGTGCAAATCCCGTTTCCAAGATGAAAGTGCTTCAATCAAAGACAAACAATACACAATAAAAAATCATTAAATAACTGTAATTAACAAGAAATCACCTTAATTGAATTACGATATTGTATTATCAAAAACAAGAGATAAAAAGTAATTATGATAAGTGAAAAATTAAGATACATTATTGCGAGGACTGAGGTTGGAGTGATGTGGACTACGACAGCTATCGCAGAGGAGCAGATTGCCGCCAGTAGTACATACAGCACAGTCAGCACATATCTACACGGAAGCACAATTATCAGAAGAGGGAGGAAAGAATTAAACTGCTTTTTCCATTATTAGAAAGGAAAAGGAAAAGAATGAAACTAAATATAGTAAAAGAGAAAGTATATAGATCGTAAGTCTAAAAGAAACAGGAGACTGAAATATGATAAACTTTAATAATCAACAAGGAAACTCATGAAGCCTACAGAAAGAAAAGAAAAACAAAAAGCAAAAGAAGGAAGGAAAAAATCACACACCAAGATAAAGATACTAAAGGAGGAAAAATTATACACAAGTAAATGATTTTGTGCGTGCATGCATCAAAGCATTCATTGGGACACAGTTGGGCACCATCAAGGCATTCATTAGGACACTAACTTGGGATCGCCAAGGCATTCATTGGGACACATTACTTGGGCACCGCCAAGATATTACTTTAGCTCAGACATGTACAAAATAAAATTTCTAGTTTTACTACTCCGTCCACCGAGTCCCATTATTAAAATAAAATATTGTTCTGTAAAGTTCATGTCGTTCTGGCAGAAGTGCAGTTAGATTCACCAGTTATAGCAGCAAAGTTGTTCAGAACGGCGACATTTCTATCCAAAAGGACATAAACAGGATTGGGTTCGAAGAAAAAAGAGATCAAGATCTCAGCAGTATCAGGGAATCGCCTTTCTTGTGAGAAGAGAGAAATGCGTCCTTTAAAACAGACTTGTTGGTATCATAAGAAAGCCCTGCAACTATAGACCCAATTTAACTCGTAATATAATGTAATGTGCTGCTAAAAGAAGAAACCTAGCTTTACTCAGAAAGATTGGGTGAAGGAATAAACCTATTCTCAGACGGGAAGAACTGAATCTTGTTAGAAGAATAAGCTCGTGACTCTTTTAGCAGTGCAACTAGCTCTTCTACTAGTGATTTGAGCTGAGAAGCTTACGTACAGGCTAACAGCCCCTTCCCCTGCATCTAATAGTCAAGGAGTAAGTGAAGCCCTTGTAGCTATCCCAGGTAACAATCATACTGAAGGGGTATTCCGAACTATCTAACAAGAAAGTCCCTTGTTTTGTGTTAAAAGAAAGTCTTACCCAAACTTGGATAAGGGGCACTATCCATCCACCCCGTGAATGGCCGTACAAAAGGAGAGTGAATGGCCTAGATGATACCTCGTTCGCTATATAGTTACGAGGATGACGCAAATTATACTGCAGACGAGGGCCCACTGTACTAGTCCACCAAACTATATATTTGTAATTAATGCTGCCCACATTATAGTTTGGTGAACCGGATATTATTTAATGTATATTTGTAAATAAATAATCCATAGTATAGTTTGATGGATGGAAATGACACATCAGATTGATCATAGTTTATGTTCTACCTCTTCAATCCATCTCTTTTAACTCTCCCTCTACACCAAAACCAACTTGAAGTAAAGATCTACCCACATGAAGCTTATATCTATCCACTTGAAACTGAGATCAAAGAGATTTGATACCATAATTTTCACGATTTTGGTTCACTCTCCTTAACATATATGTATATTGGAAGGTACCATTAAAAGCTACTATTGGAAGCCACCATTGGAAGCAGTGGTCAAACGGTGGCTTCCAATTTGGGAATTCATATTCTTGTTTTGGGGTTTTAAATGTTTTATTTACCAATTTGGATATTCTTCATTTGAATATTTTATATGCATGTTTTGGGTTTTTAGTCATTTGAATAATTATATGCATGTTTTGGGTTTTTAGTGTGTGAAATACCAATTTGGATATTCTTAGTTTCGGTTTTTGATATGGATGTTTTGGGTTACAAAAGTGTTAATGGAGAAAATACTTTTGAACTATGACAACAAATTATTATGGAATTCCTTAGTGGTTATGAAAGAACAAAAAAAACCTTATTTTGATACTCTTAAATAGTAGATTTTAATGATTGTATTTGAGTTACTACTTTAGAATGATGAAATATATAAATGTATAAATGTATTGTCAACTAAAAAGATGGAGTTCAGTCTCAAATTAACAATAATACCGTTTTGTGGGACCAAGCTAACATATTTCAAGCCAAATAGGGGATGGTTGATATACACATAATTCATACATTTTATTATCCCTAATTTTGTCCTTTTAATAATATTAATTTATTTAATTAATATGTTTTATTTTATTTTGTAGGATTTAATATTTGTTGCAATAAAGTCAAAATCTTGGTGATCAAGCGATATTTAATACTCTTATTCATATAAGAAAATAACCAAGAAAAATCCTACAAGAGAAGGAAAGAGGTGGAAAAATCTTGGTATACAAGTCAAATCCAACAAGAGAAGAAAGTCTATCTAGAAGATCTCTTTGAGAAGTTAATTTTCACTAAAAAGTTGAAACCTACATAAAAATGAACAAAAGTGTCCAAGTTCATTGAATTATATGTTATGTTTATTATTTAATGGATTCGGATTCCTAGATTGTTTCCTCATTATTAGTTTTCATATTCTAGTTAAACAATTCTCAATCTTTATTTCCAATTCGCCTAAAATAGATATTAAGGAAACATTAAAATTAATCTAGTCTCTGTGGGTTCGACATGTACTTGTCAGTTCTTTGATTCGACACTGTGCAATTGCAGACTTGCAGTTACATATTTTTATCACATCAAGTTTTTGGCGCCGTTGTCAGGGACTAGACTTAATTTTATATTCCTTAATTTTTATTTATTCGAATTAGTTTTTTTTTCTTCTAATATTTTTTTTCATTTTTCAAGACTATCGAAGCGGTTCAACGGTGCAGAAAGACAAGATTATTGCTGCGCTTTTCCTGGTATTTTGTATCTTTAACTCAAAAACAAAAAAAAAAAAAAAAAATAAGTAGCTTAGTTTTTTTTGTTAGTTAGAAAACTAATTGTCGCATTCATACATTCACTCACGTAGAGCACATCCTATAAGGTTTTTATTTTTATTTTTTTGTCAAATATAAATTGTGGTGATTGCTGGAGGATTGAGGTACGTCAAAATTTCTCCTTCTTTCGTAATTCACATAGTTTTACTACATTTTATTTATTTATAGTTTTTTTTTATTTGTGCATTTTCATATTTAATCTAGCATTAAGGGCACAACCTGTAACAAGATAAGGTGGAGATTTTATCACCCTTACTTGGCCCACAAACCACCCATTCATTTTGCATAACTTTGGCTTAATAAAATTAAGTAAACGTTGGCCCCTCGGACGCTCGAGCTCAATTAGGACAAGTGACTCCAAGAGCAGGCTAAATTTTAAATTAATCAAAATACTGATGTCTAGGCAAGTGGTTCAAAAAGCAAACACCTAAAGGATGTGTGGTTATTTAATTAATCACCGTACCCACGGATAGACTCCCACCTTTCTTACACTGGCTAGTGGTGTGATTAATTTCGAATTTGGTGGACCTTGCGGTGTAACTTGGAACAGTTAGGAGTTGTCTAGATTTTATTTAGGTTAACCGTAGAATTAAGATTGTATTTTTATTTTTTATTTGTGTGTGAGACTTTCGTGGTTAGTTGTCTATTTGTTTTGTGATTTGTGAAAAGATGAATTCTTATTATAGTTGGAATAATAATTTTGCTTGGAATCAAGAACCCTATAAAAATTTTAATGCACACCAAGTAAATCAATTTTTTTCAACTTATGAAAATTCTTATCTAAGTTCATATGCATGTTCATATTCATATCCATATTCGGATCCCAGAACCTCAATATCCACAAGACTTTTCAAATGAAGAAGAGGAAAGATTCAACACCTTAGAGAAAACTATGGAAGATTTCATGCAAAACACAAATCAAGCTATATCTCATCTAGAAACTCAAATGAGTCGGTTAGCCACCATAATAAATGAACAAGAGGTGGGTGAATTTTCTAGTAACTCTAAAGTTAATTTTGAAAATCTTGATGGTTGTGGAAATAACGAGGAAAGTGAAAATCTTGTATTCAATTCTACACAGTTTGAGTCAAGCCAATTTGAGGAGTCTAAAAGTTACGAGTATATGCCTAAAATTGATCATGTCACTTTTAATGAGTAGATTGAAAAAGTCTATAAGTCTAAAGCTCCATACCCTGAAAGACTTATTCCAAAAAAACCACCTAGTGATTTTTCGGACAAACCCATTAAAGTAAACATGATCCAAGAGTTGTCAATGGCCCAAGAAATAATTAAAAATAGACTCTTGATTGAAAAAGATCCAATTGATTTTTTCTTAAATCACCTTGACCAAAATTGGAATGAATATGAATATTAATATTTAGATAAGGTCAATGAGCTGATATCCACTGCAAATAAGTCAACTAAACTAGAACATGTATTTAAATTAATTCTTCCATCCTTTGAACATGTTAGTGAAAGTTTTCTCGAGGTAAATTGTAAGCATAATTCTAATGAAAATTTTGACTAATTTCAATTTCCTATACCTCCTGAAAATCATGACAAGACCACACTCACTTACCCATTCTTCATTCATGTATAGTCACATAATTTTTAGCATTTATGAAATTTGTAGATATGTACATTTGTTTTCTTTCTCATCGCATTTTCTTGCAGAATAAAAACCCCACGTACAAGGTATAATTCTTTCATATCTTTGTTCTCTATTTTTCATTTGTATACATTGAGGACAATGCATGATTTAGGTATGGGGGGTTTGTATTATTGTATTAGATTTTTTTTTCTTTTTTAGGAAAATATAGTAAAAAACACAAAAAAATAAAAAAAAATAAAAAATAAAAATTTTGTTACTTTTTATGAATTGAATTAATTCTAACAAGTGTTTGTGGAGCAAAACTCATGAGTAAGATTGAAAGAAAATAAATAACTGCTTCAATGTTCATTGAACGAAATAACTGGGAATCCAAACCTCAAGAAGCATCGATTTTCACGTTGAAAAGTGTGATGGATAAAAGCAGCTTGACTAGTCTAATTTTGTGAGTAAGCTCTTAGGGGTGTCTCTACACCTAGCGTCCTAAAACCAAGTGGTTTGGGAGTCATTGGTCCAATGCTCGCTACATGAGTAATTCTGAAAAGCCTAAGAAAATGAGACATTGCACAAGTCAAGAAAAATAAATGGAAAAATGGAAAAATGGAAAAAGAAAGAAGAAAAAGAAAAATGTGTTTGCTTGATTTTCATGGTAAAAATCCCTACTAAGAGTTGCATCATATATACATGCATGCATCACATGAAATTAATTTTATGAAGGATGGTGTTTAAAATGAAGATCGAGTATTTTTGATAAGGTGAAATTGTGATTTTAAATTTAATTTTGCTTATGTATAATGCCCATAGATATTTAGAAGTTTTCTTTCAATTTCATAATTAATTGAACCCAAAAATATTTTTTGAATTTTGTGAGTATATTCATTGCAAACCCTCACGAGACACAACTCGTCCATTTGGGGTAACCTTGGGGTTTAATGGCTTGTTACACATGTTAAGTGCAATCGTGTTTCCTACGAAAATGGGGTAGTATAATTTTTGTTTTATTTTTATTTTACTCGGGGACGAGCAAAAGATGTATGGGGGTATTTGATATACACATAATTTATACATTTTATTATCCCTAATTTTGTCCTTTTAATAATATTAATTTATTTAATTAATATGTTATGTTTTATTTTATTTTGTAGGATTTAATATTTGTTGCAATAAAGTCAAAATCTTGGTAATCAAGCGATATTTAATGCTCTTATTCATATAAAGAAATAACCAAGAAGAATCCTACAACAAAAGGAAAGAGGTGGAAAAATCTTGGTGTACAAGTCAATCCAACAAGAGAAAAGAAAGTCTATTTAGAAGATCTCCTCATCTAGAAGATCTCTTTGAGAAGTTAATTTCCACTAGAAAGTTGAAACCTACATGAAAAAGGGACAAAAGTGTCCAAGTTCAATGAATCTAAATTTGGGCACAAATTTATTTTTCCTTTAAAAAGGTATCTTGTTTTAGAGAGGAAGGAGTATTAGGTATTGTATTAGTTTAGGTTAGGAGTAGATTAAATTACTTCTTCATTGTACGTTCGTTGGAGATCGTTAATTAAAGGAAGTTTTCTTATTTATTTTTAATCTTCTTCTTTTCTTTATTTTAGGTAGTTTAATTATTTTTCATGTCTAGCTAATTTCTTTAATCTAGGATGAAGATGAAATTAAATCATTATTCATGATAATATTTTTTATCTATTCTATTATTTATACTTTTATGTTTAATTAATTCCGCCTTTCATGTTTCGTTATTGAAATACTTTCGTTTTATGGTTCTTATGTGATTTTAAACTAATTAAAAGGTTTTAATAAATTATTGTTAAGATATGAGTTTTTCATAATTCATGCTTGCACAAAGAAGTTTTGATGAGTTATAGTTAATTCTTAAATTTTCATAGTCTATGCTTGCCCACGTTAATTATAAAATTACTAAATTAAATGGAAGGGAGATCAAAATCATAGTTGAGCTATAAAAATAGAAGAGATTGAATTATATGTTATGTTTATTATTTAATGGATTCAGATTCCTAGATTGTTTCCTCATTATTAGTTTTCATATTCTAGTTAAACAATTCTCAATCTTTATTTCTAATTCGCCTAAAATAGATATTAAGGAAATATTATTAATTTAGTCTCTGTGGGTTCGACATGTACTTGTCAGTTCTTCAATTCGACACTATGCACTTGCAGTTACATATTTTTAGCACATCAATGGTCAAAAACACAAGGGTGCTAAGAACATATGAGGGTGCGCGAACATCGAGTTATTTCATTAAAACGACAACAATAACTATTGATGATTGGGATTTTAAAATATTTAGCGACCATCAAGTGGCTAATCACATAGATGCATCTTTAATATCTGCATTGGTTGAGCGTTAGAGAACTGAGATAAATACATCTCACTTCCCCAAAAGTGAAATGGCACACATTAAAAGATTTATACTATATATTGGGTTTGCCAATAATAGGAAGATCTGTCATAGTAAATCTAATTAACCCCCCAAGAAAAAAATTTAATCACTCTAAGTTTTAGAGGTTTTTACTAGAGGGGGTCGACATTAATGGCCATAGGGGATAAAGACGTCATAGATTAGTGATTGTGATGCTGACATGGATTATGAGGTGCTGGTTTAACACCAACACATTCATCCAAGATACCCTGAGTTCCTTGACAACGTTTATAATCAGGGGTCTTATGCATGGAGAGCCGGTATTTTGACATGCTTATATCAGAATTTACACAAAGCCACCCAGTTGGACGTTGTTCCTAATTGTGGTTGTCTTGTCTGAGTTGTCTCGCCCTTCTACATGTAATCTTTTAAACGACTCTCATTTTGTTGATTGTTTTAAATTAATATAATCTGAGATTTATAATGGCAATGCATGTTTCAGGCTGAGACTTAGAAGTGTGTATCCATTGGTCCCCCATATTTTAAAAGAGGTTTACGAGATTGATTATCCCGTGCAAGAGCATGTACATATAGAAGAAAGGAAGATACGCTCGCTTGAACACCATAATCAACTTGTATATCGTGGTGAATTTGATGATATAACGAGGGTGATGATCACATGGAAACCTTAAGGTTTGATAATTTGGTTGGGACCAAATATGAGCAAGCCATGTATGGCATAGCCACACACACTACTCTCATATTGCTTGGCGTGGTTAAGTTCTACAAGACAGATAGGGTTTTGAGACAATTTGGTAAATTACAAGACATACAATTATTGACACCTGATTTGGTGTACCTCCGAGTTTACAGAGAAGGATTATAATATTACACTACATTAATTTACAGCAACCTTATACAAGCATGTGGGATGTATGGCAAGACATTCTTCTTGACTTTGTGGTTGTTACGCAAGAGCATATTCCACTTTCAGAATATTTAAGGTGGTGGGACGAATTACAATTAATAGAATTAGCCATCCCCAATTAGTTCAGATGAAATGGCACGTAGAATTAGCCATCCCAAATTTATTTCAAATGAAGGGCACAGGGCATGGGGCCTATTCCATCAGTACCGTGACTTTATTTAATCTTTTATATAACAAAAGACTTGTGTTATACAAGGAAACGTAGATCAATCATTATCAAGCATCACTCCTTTGATTATTTATAACAAAAGACTCGTGCTATACAAGGAACGTAGATCAATCATTATGAAAAATTATAACTTTAATTACGTCTCTAGACCATTCCTAGAATCAATCATTATCAAACATTAAACCTTAAATTATGTAAAAACAAAAGACACGTGTATAACTATACAAGGAAACTAGATCTATCAATATGAAACATTACTCCTTACTCCTTTAATTCGACTCTAGACCATTCCTAGAATTCTATAGAATCCCTAACACTCCCCCTCAATCATGTATATCAATCATGCCCAACTTGTCACAAATTTAGGTGATTCTAGTATACCTTCAAACTTTAGTATATACTTCAGCAAGCTGATCACGAGTCTTAATATGACGATCACGGGTCTTAATATGACTTAAGGATATAATCCATTCATGTATCTGCTCACGAACAAAATGACAGTCAACTTCTATGTGCTTAGTGATAGACTCCACGACACGCTTGTGTGAGGTGGTCGTCACCCGGATCATTTCTAGCAAAGTCGTAAGGTGGAGCGCTCACGACACCGTAACCCAACGCCTATAAAGAGACGAGAACCTTGGTACAATCGATCGCGCAAAGAAGCTGCGTTGAATGGAACATAAATGACACATTGACCCCTCGCTTATATGTAAGCGGTAACCTTGATACAATCAACGATTGATGCGATAGAAGACGCCACACACAACTATGTATTGTTGTATGATAAGTTGGGTTTGAATCTCTCAGAAAACTATGAACAATTCAGGAGTTCTCAAAGAACCAAAAGGAGAATAATCTCACAAGTTTTATTTATCAAAATTGTCTATCTATTACATCAGATACGTAGTCTATTTATAATAATAAAAGAAATCCTAATTCTATAAGAAATCAAAACCCTAAATCCTATAAAAAAAATAAGAATCCACTAGAAAACCAAATCCTAGCTTACATATCAACATGGAAATCAAATCCTATCTAATATAACTCCTAGATACATTAGAAATCTAAAATATACTGAAAATAGATCATTTAGAAAGTAAATCGTGTCCCAAATCTGTCAAAACGCCTAAAATATCTTGTTGGAAATCGGTGAACCTGCCGAGGCAGACTTTTTAGGCTTGGGAATCCGCCGGGGCGGACTTTGGAAGAGAGGAATGGGCTGGGGCGAGTTTTGGCAGAGGCAAATCCGTCGGGGCGGACTTTTATGCCTTGGAAATCCGCCCGGGAGGGTACAATTTCCTGCTGCGGCGTCCTTTGGTAAAATAGTCATAACTTTCTTGTCCGAACTCCAGTTGAGGCGATTCAAAAGGCTCCGGAAAGAGGACAAATAGCTCTACAACTTTCATTCTTTAAGGATCGAAAGATTATGGCTGGATCAAGGTCGAAATCGAGCTTAAAGTGGCTGGTATGTATTTGGCAAGCTAAAAATGCCAAGCTTTGATCTCGGTTGCATGATGAACGCATTGCCTTCGTTCCATGCATTCCAACCTCATGTTGTCGTGTGATAGATTGTAAGCTCCTATCCATGCAACGTACACGACACCAATTGACTTGAACTCCAATGGAAGCATCATCGGGTTGAATTCAGTCCAACTACTTACAATCATTCGTTGAACCCTAGGAACTCGAGTTGGGTCGTTGTTGTTTGATGCGAGCCCGGTCATGATTGTATCACCTAGTCCTCTCATGAAACAAGAGTTGTTTAATTATCACACCAAAGTTGCATAGGTACTAGCTTATTAAACCCCAATTCAGTAAACATATGCTTCAACCATATTAGCTCACATAAAACATGAGGCATTGCTCTATACTATGAATATGCACTTGATTTGCATACAACAGTCTATTTCCTACTCTTCCATGGCACCAAGTTATCTCGAATGAACACACAATACCCTAGTGTAGATCTCGTATGTTGGAGATCATGCCCGGTCTTCATCTGGGAATCCTTCAACTCACATGTGAACATGATCATCAAAGAATAATTCACGCCCTGGTGCCTCCTTAAGATACTTAGTATCCACACAACTACATGTCTACATCCCAGTGTGAGAGCTTAGGAGAGGATAAGAACTGACTAACCACAAGTAACAGAAAACACAATGATGACTGTAAGATAACTGAGTTCTCACACCTTCGATACCTCTCCGGTCTCTAGATTATCTTAGATCATATTCCCCTTATGTTGTTAACTTTTGACTAGTATGCATGGGCGTATCCGCTAGTCCCTATCCCAAAAGACCTGTTTCCTCATATTTCCTCTAAGATAGATAAATACCTTTACTAAACTGAGTCACATCAATACCCAAAAAATATTTTATTTTTCTCAAATCTTGGTTTTGAACCTCTACATTAAAAGAGATTTCAAATCCTTGATTCTCTATGTATCATCTCTAATAATAACAATATTATATACATACACAACCAATAATCCAGCACTTCTCTCACATTGAAACATAGAATAGAATAATCACTGGCACATATAAATTATCCAACCCTAGAACAACCTGTGTAAATTTTCCAACCAAGCCCTTGGTGATTGTTTCGATCCACACAAGAACGTCTTGAGTTTACAAAGAATCCAAACTCTCCTTGAGCAACAAAGATAGGTGGTTGCTTCATATATTCAACTTATAAACCACCATGAAAGATAACATTTTTGACATCTGAATGATGTATAGATCAATGATGGAAGCTGCCAATCACAAATCTTATATATTCAGGTCAGTTTAGCAACATCAGATAAAGTCTCACAATAATCAACACCATGAACCTGAGCACATTCTTTTCCAACTAACCGAGCCTTGAGCTGAGTTGGAGATCTATCGGATTTACTTTCACTGTATAAACCCACTTACAACCATCAATGGATGTATTTGGAGGGGGCATCACCAGTTACCAAATACCATTTTTCTCCAAAGCCATCATTTCCTTTTCCATAATTGTTCTCCAGCCAAAATTGGATAGTGCTTCTTCAACAATTTTTAGAATAGGATAAGCATAAATAGTAGAGAGACAAGTATTATGGCGGAAGAAAGACTAGAATAGAAGAGAAAAGTAGAAAGAGGATGTTGGCGTCACATTAGGATGATGATGCCGAACGAAGCAGACATATCCAAATACTCCTGTAGGCTAAGAGAATAAATTTTGAGGGGGGAAACAAAAGCAAGTATGGGAAGTGTGTTAGGATTATATAACTAAAAAATTATAAAAATAAAGTAAAATAAAAACACTATTTTTTTTTTAATTGTTAGCCTAAATTGAGGCTGCCCAAATGCAAACAAATTGGAGTTTCTTTAGACACGAACTTCTTTAGAGGCTGACTAGAAAAGTAGCAAGTGGACTTTATTTGAAGCACAAAACTCCAGTAGAAGATATAGACTGTTTCAGGGTTGGGTATCAATGTTATTTTCAGTTTGCTGCAGAAGTTTGCTGTTGGAGTAGGAATAGGATTCTTGAAGTTCAGATAACTTTTGCAAAAAGAATCTTAATATAGAAATTTGAGGCAAAATAAACAGAAGTGATTACATTAACAAAGTATTATACCGTTCACCTCATAAAATGCTGGCACATTAATTTGGACTATGCATGTAACTTAAAGAACTGTTATTAAGGGTCATCTGGGAACTTCTCCTGTTATAAAAAATTCCAAAACTACTGTGCTAGCTCAGACAAGCAAGAACTGTTATTAAGGGTCATCTGGGAACTTCTCCTGTTATATAAAATTCCAAAACTACTGTGCTAGCTCAGACAAGCAAGTATAGCCAGGACAATGTCAATGTCCTTATAATTGTTTGATTTGTTCTGTAGTTGGATGCATTTTTATGAGAATGGTATCAGTAGCAGAAAAATAAATAAAGAAATATTCTTTGTATTTTCAACAATAGAATGCTATGGAAATGCAGCCTAATCTTTAAAGCTAGAGCACTTCAAAACAAAAACAAAATGAATACTTCAAATAATTATTTTCAAACCTTTTACCTACCAGTTCATTTGATTATTACCTATCCTTTGATGTTCTACTAAGAACAGAAAAGTAACAGCTAACACTTCTATGGTCCAAAAAACTCAGACAATAATTCCATTAAAGGTCAGACTGAGCACAGAAGTTATTACAAAGGAACTAAGTTTAGCCCATTAACATGTGAAACAATTCTATCCAAATCTTAAATGCCAAATTTCAATATTACGCTGCTATTTCCTAATTATTACTTCAATTACAATTCAGTAAGTTAAGGCAAATTTACATTTGAAAAAATTCACCAGCATGCTAGAAGACTTTGATGCAAAAATATTCCATGCTAGATATTATTACGAGCTATTCTAATCAAGATGGCAAAACTACATAATCCATAGCGTATGATGTCAGTATATTTGTAACTTTTAATCAAATGTCGTCTCACCTCGGATTCGTTACACTTGTGATCTTTAGTAGACTCTTCGTGGTTTTCTGGTGTAGTTGAGATGTCAGAACTCATATGATTGGAAATTGAATTAGGGTATCCATCTTCACAAGCAAAACTAGATCTTAATGATGAACGCTTTCGCTTGTATGTGAAAACCACTTTACTGCCAACCATTTGGACTGTTATAGATGATTTCTGCAGCTGGACTCTAGAACTTTACCCCTCTAGAAGAATGAAGCATTTCACTTCTTACATACAGTAAAATACCAGTTGATTTTCAAATCATTTAGATAACTGCGAAAATAGATTGATTGATTAAAAACTAAATAAGAGAGAGAGAGAGAGAGAGAGAGATGTTTCACATGGGCCAATAGTTACTGAGAAAAAGAAAGTCAGCAGAACATGCTGTAAAAGGAAAATTCAGTTTATAAATGCTACAATTTAAAGTAACTACTGATATACCAAAACTAGATGCATATGAAATTATGAATCTAAAAAACATATTGATATTTTTTTTATTAGCAAATCCAAATCAGATGTTGTCCATATAGTTTAAAACAATTTTTTGGAAATAAAATGGATGTAATCCAGATGTGAGGGCAAATAGCTAGCCATATTACATGAGAATTTGCAAACTCTGACAGGAACCATTGCAGTAAACACTTTAATATACAAACAAAGAGTTTTTATCTCCTACAATTTCGACATTTCAAATTCTAATTAATCACAGTATAGAAACAAGACAATTTTATGTGATCCTTGTTGGAACTTGTGACTCATAACATAGAAATTACTGAAAAAGGCTAGTGTGGAACGGAGCGAGGGGCCCTCCGCGGTACAGTACAGAGTTTCTGCATGTATGGTACGGGGCGCGCCGATGCAAGGCTGAGAGTGACGCGGGGCGCGCCAGGTCCGTCGCGATTCTTGCACATGTGGCATGGGCGCGCCAAGGACAACTTGGGAGCGGCCCAGGGCATGCATGATCGGACTAAAGTTTAATAGTTTGTTTTTGGGAGGACATTATGGGAATTTGAGACATAATGTGAAGTAGGGTTGGAATAGGATTAGTGGCTATAAATACTATCTATTGTAAAACCTTATGTAACTAAGGAATCATTAATAGAACAACAAGCTGCCTATGGAGTACCCAAATTGGGAAACCACGTAAATCTCTGTGTTAATTCTTAATTCTCTATTGTCGTGTGTGTGATCTTAATTTCTAACAATCCTCATTGACAATAAATTTAAAACTTTTCAGGATGTATTTATGTCAAGTGAATTCAATTATGCATTTCTTTCAAATTGCACATTTCTTGTGAAATCCCTACAGCTGTTTTGCACCTCGGAAAAACTGACAGGAAAAGGAAAAAATTGATAAAAACAACTTAATTCCCTTTATTAAACACAAAGTCGACTATCTGTATTATTATAAAACCTAATACCAATTAAATTATATATTCACATGTGATGGATCTCTTTGGAAAACTTTTCTTTTTCTACTTCTTTTTTCTTTTCTTATCATCCCTCATTTTTCCAGTGTTCCTACTGTAAAATACCTCGTATACCACAGGATTAAACCAAAATTTGAATAGCAAACCAATGGAGCTAAGTTACTTTCCAATACCCTTTTTCCTTGAGCAAAATTCTTCGGCTTATCTCTTTTTGAACCATTTCGGTAAAGTAGAATTCAACCAAAATAGCAAAACAGAAGTTTAAAATTATTTGTGAAAAGTTAATTATAAAGTCTCTAATAACAGAGCAAAAAAATTTGTTCCAAAACTATCAACTACAATACTCTATCATGTCCACAAGTTAATAACATTCCCAAATAAACACTTCCTCAGCAATTTTACTAACTTAACTTTGAAACTTTATACCCTATCCTATACAGTGCAATTCATATAGATTTAATTCATGTCTCTAAATAATTAACAAATATACTTATACTTAGAACCATAAGTTAATAAACAAACACATTTAGTTAAGTACAGCTAGAAAACTGAACTAAAAGAATAATTGATAGTCCCGAGGCCAAAAATATACATACATACACACATAATACTAGTGAAGAACACACTTGAGATATAAGAAGAAAGTAAACAATTCATCCGCAATTTTACTAACTCAGATTTGAAACTTTATACCCCATCCTTTACAATGCAATTTATATAGATATAGTAAATTACCAAATATACTTGCAGTTTTGCACTTAAACCAGAAGTTAAAAAACAAACACATTTCACCACTCCAATCAATGAAAATTTTCAACTACAGCAACAAAACTTAACTGAAACTAATCGATAGTCCCAAGGCCAAATATATATATACATTCATAAATGTAGATTTAATTTTTGTCTTTAAATAAATTAACAAATATACTTATACTTAAAACCAGAAGTTAAAAAACATACACATTTCATCTGTCCAGTCGATGAAACTAATTAAAGATGAAAACTGAACTGAAAGAATAATTGATAGTCCCGAGGCCAAATATATACATACATACATACATACATAACACTTGAGAGGAAAGTACGACGTGAAATGAGTTACCGGAATCTACTTGCCTGAGAAGAAGCCGGCCGGCGGTGAGGATTGAAGATTTGGAGTTAGAGTTAAGCCGTACTCTTACTTCTCTTCTCTCTTATTGCCTTTTGTGATTACGTGGTAGAGTGCTTTCTTTTCTTTTTGGTCTGTTTGTAAACAGAGAAAGAGAGTGCATAAATTAGAGTGAGCGAGTGACTGGTAGACTGGCTGACTGTGACCGAAACGTTTATTTTGCATTTACTACCACGTCATTATACAGCGGACATTAGATAATGGACCCACCGGTTTTTCTTTTTTACTGCCCTGCCCTCGATAGTCGCACGTGCATGGAAGAGTATGTACGCGTGCCAACTAATGTTGTACCAAATACTTTTCTTTTCTTTTCTTCTTTTTTGCATTATTTTTGTTCAAGGCTTCTAAAATTATTCATTTTGTTTTTGAGAACATAGTCTATTACAATTCAATTCTGAAAATACATTTATCTTAAAGTTAGGGAAACTTGGTGTCTACGCCGGGGAAATTCGATTTCCTTTTTTCTAAAATTGTGTTGTTTACTTTTGTTTTGATGCTTATTTAAAGGGTGAGATTTTAGAAAAAAAGATCGACATAAATGTCGAAGAATTTGAAATGGTTGAATTTTAATTATTGGGCCGAATTCAGTTGGTATAAGTTTAAATGAATGTACCAACTCATCCGGGTTTTTGAAGTTTTCGAAATATGGCCTAATATGTAACTCCGTAAAATTGGTCTGGAACCCGAGATTCGTAAAGTTCGAGACTTGCTTAAGAGAGTGGAATGTGTTAGGCACCCCTCAACTTTCGTGAAAACACGGTTATTGCATCTTGTTATTTCCCTAAGTGTGAAGTGTATGTGTGATTTTGTGAAAGTCTTTGATATTTTTGAATTTTGTTAAGTGCATTGATTTTATAAGTTGTTCTAACCCTTGTTTTAGCCTAAGGGCGCGATTGTTTGATTTTAATTGGAGTTTTGAGGAAAACGCCTTTTTGAGACGATGCCTTTGGAAAAATTGGGGTTTTCAATCTTACATTATCGTTTGATTTTATTCTTAAGTTTAACCGAAGAGATTTGGATTTTATAAGATCTTTGTTATTTTGATTTAAAAATTATTTTGGTGATAATAAACATGAAATAACGTATAAAAGGGTCGAGATATCAGTGGTCATGAATGTGACTCCCCCAAAATAGGTATACATCACCCATTCTGAGTTACCAAATACATGGTATAGAACTCAAATACAAACTTAATTTATACAACTGTTAAGTGTCGTGCAAAATACGACAAAATATAAGCTGTGAGTTTTATTACAAATATTGTCTCCTAGACAATATCCAACTCAAAACAAGTTCTCATTACAATTATTATCACATTATTTTATAGAATAGTGAGGATTACTATGGCAACCATCTCGGACCGTCACTCCATTCCCCGACTAGTCCCAACTATATTCTCATTCTCTGAAGAGAAAAGTAGTGACACCCCCAAATCCGGGTACTCCATTTTCATAGAATTTGGTGTTCACTATCCAAATCCATTACATCTAACTACCCATCATAAAGGATAAAGACATAATTTAAATAACTTAAATAATCTTTCCCATTAAAGGGTTACATCATCATCTCAAAATAATCCCAGTTAATCTAACCTTAAAATTATTACATAAGTTTGCGGAATACATCATATATTAAAATAAATCTCGTAAAGTAAAACATTTAAATAAATTTCTCATAAGTCTTCAACACTTGGACATTTTGCCCTTTCCTTTGCTAGTAGATGGCTCATTGGCTTTCTCTACTTTAGCTGCAGTGTTAAATGCAAGAGTGAGCAAACAAATGCTCACTGATATAGAAAATAGTAATGATAACAACGTGAGAATGAACAACGAATGTTGAACAATAATGAAATTGTTCTACGAATTAAGAATAGAAAACAAGTTCGAAATCAATGTCTGAGGGTCTTAAGACCACGAACTATGTCTCCGGTGTTTAGGTATTATTACCTCAACCTTAATAGTCATTTAGACTATACAGACCCTTCTTAACGTACTTAGGGGGATCAGCCCTTTGTACCATGTATTGTGCACAAATATCTAAACGTTACACGTACGAAATCCCCTATGTTAGGGTTGTTTATCTCAGTTTGAATTTTAGAATTTCCGCACTAAAAAAAGTTTAGTTTGGAACTAGCTTATCAGTGTTTCTAGAATTTTAGAACACTATTCAGTTATGAATTAGTTCAATCAATAAAGGTTTGCTTACTACTTGAAGGGTTAATACAACAATAAAGATTTGAACAAAGTTACCCAAGTCAAGGATCGGATATCAACAATATATAATTGAATAAACATGATACACATGCACAGTGCTATAACCAAAAAGGGTTATATGACGCCCCCAAAATAGGTTCACACGACCCATTCCGAGTCGCCAGATATCACACTATAAATATCAAATACAACTTCATTTATACAACTGTTGAACTGTCGTATAGAATACGACCATAGTTAACTGTGAGTTTTAATACAATGTATGTAACTCTCATGGTGCCTCGACCACAACCTTACAATGGTATTTTACATAAAAGTATAGTCAAAAACTGTTTTAGGAATTAGAATCTTTGGGAAGTGCTCAATGAAACCTTCGTACATGGGAGGCCATACGTCTAGGTTATGGTAGATATCATATGTCCATAGAATTATTCTTGGTTAACCCAATAGACCCCAAAGAAAAACGAGAAGATTACTATCATCTTCTTTCCAATGGTGAGTCTTCTCTTGGCATATAACTATCTCCACTGTCTGCAAGTGGAAATTATGTTTCAAATAAACTCCAAGATCATATAGGTAGTGCTCGTAGATATACTCGCAAAGAAGTGGATGTGCACAACCACATCTTATGATAACACGAGGTTGTATGTCATTAGACATCTTGTATGATAGTGACAAAACACCCTTTTAAAGTTGAGTTCACCTCACCCTATTTGGTTCACCAAAATTAAATATCAAATGATGTATACAATACAACACACTTATCTAAAGTTCTCAATAAAATTATTTTCATACTATTTAGGGAGAACCTCAACCGCTATAGACCACCGTTCTATTCCCCTGTTATCCCCACTCGACCCAGCTACACTCTTATTACCTGAAAGGAATTGTGAAGCAAAAGGGTGAGCCCAGTAAAGAATATCATAACTAAAGATAATTAAATTATCAATAGTTTTTGTCAATAATAAATCGTAAATTTAGAACATATGGTAGATGATAAAACTTTTCAACCATAGTTGCAGCGGAACGAGCAATCCATTAAAAGAGTCAAATAGACCATCAGGTCTATTATCTTCTCCATGTTAAAAGTCCACCAATAATGTTTTATCCTCAGTAACATCAATCAACAATTCCAATCCACGGTCGTATGAATAACTTCATAATCATAATTGTGATTACGAATTCCTTTTCACACCGGAATGAAGATAATTTTCATCACCTATCATCACCAAATATCAAAATCATGGTTATACCAAATCACAATTTATGCTCATAATCATAGTAATTAAATCATCTTTTTACTACTTCTGACCAAAGATATTCATTATTATCTCATCCATGAATTAACATTTCATTGTTGGGACTCAGCTCAATAATTAATCCACGTCATCGAATCATCCCTGCACTATGGCCAAGGATATTCGTTAATATCACATCCATGAATTATCCATGCACTTCACGCGCGAGATATTCATTATTATCACATCCATGAATTAATATTTCATTACTGAGACTCAGCACAATAATTAATCCACATCATCGAATCATCCTTGCACTATAGGCCAAGGATATTCTTTAGTATCACGACCACAAATTATCCATGCACTACGGCCAAAGATAATCCTGTTTTCATCAACGGTCCTGATCATGCTATAAAACAATTCATCTTTGCACCCTTGGCCGAAGAGAATCCATAGCCATGATCATACCAAAAACTGTCCATCAATGCACCACGGGCCAATGAGGATTTTTTCCACATCATTTGTAACATTACGGTCATGATTATACCGAATGATCCGTGGTCATAATCATACCAAGTCCATCTATGCACTACAGGCCACAGATGACTTTTAACATAATATAAATATGAGGATGATGACAATATTATAAGCATTTCATCAACTAAATCAAATTACTTATCAAAAATATGCACATACTTTATATATGCTTTTCAAGCCCTAAAATCATATTTACCAATTCTTCAACTTCACATGACATATTTAACTTATATGCTCGTAACTAAACTATTTTCATGAAAAATATCAAATCTGTCCCAAAAATTATTCTTTTCTGGGATTAAGCATAATATAGTCCCATATTGAACATATATTTTTCTCAGAATTTTTAAAATTTATTTACTATTTTTCAAAAATCAATTTCTAATTATTTCCTTAAGAAATTAGCTACCTTAAGTTTAACTCCAGAAATTCCCAAATCTTGGCAGGATCTTACACATGTTAACGTGAGCATCCAGTTTAAATTTCATGGTCATCGAAGTTATAGAACTCCGGTTATAGCATTTTTCGTCGAAAAAACTTAAATATTGAAATGGTCATAACTTGCTCATTTTAAGTCAGAATGAGCTCATTTTTGGACAGGAGGTTCTTTATACCATATACTTTCGTATCCCAAAAGACTAGAATTTTTCTCATAAATTAAGTGGCCGAAAATGCCCTTTTAAAAATCTGGACAGTAGCTTTTTCAAAATTTGTAGCTTTTGCCTCCTTTACTAAAATCAGTCCACACGAAAATATATAATACCTTTTCCAATGATTCCACTTGGATAAGTTATAAGACTCATAGATCTAACTCTAGGACTTGACCACACTCAAAAATTCAAAATATTATAGGAGATATGGTCAATTGAATTTCATGTTAGGTTTTTACCAAAATCTGATTTTTCAACCCTTTGTGATTTCTAAGAAACTTTCATGTTTTCACATAATAACCAACATAACTCATCATAACACTTACTAATACTTCATATACCCATGATTTTTATCAGTCCAATACTTTTATTATGACTCTCATCATAATCAACGTAAACAGATCATTTTCACATTTTAATAAGGAATGAATATAAAGGATCATTCACCATGCATGTGATAACCCACATAGACAGGTTATTCCAACGGAATAATAAAGAATGGAATAACAAAAGGATTCACCATACATGCGATAGAGACTGCACAAACAGGTTATTCCCAACAGAATAATAAATAACGGAACCAGGTCAGGTGAAATTCACACCGATAGGATGTTCCAAACAGAATAATAAGTGCGGAATAATAAATAATGGAACCAGGTCCGGTGTAAAACACACAGACAGGATATTCCGACAAAATAATAAAGACATAATAATATAAGAATGTCACCAAGTATAGGGTATTCCGCGTATACAGGTTATTCCAACAGAATAATAATAAAATGGAATAACAAAAGTTCTCTTCTTGAATACAAAAGAAATAACACCCCTTACCGTAAAAGAAACTGAATATAAGAGTAGGGAAGTAGCAGAATATTTTTCTATAGTTTCTCTATAATTTTTCTCTCTGGAGTTTCAGTGAATTTGTAAGAAATAATAAAGGAATAAGCTTCTATTTATAGAAGAATGGAAAGGCACTGTGTTATGAATCAATAATTATGCAAATTATCGGATGACAATTTTGATAACTCAAAATGCAAATTTTTCAAACCTCTAACCAATAAGAATAAAGCAAGAATAAAAATACATATATATATATATATATACAAACCACACATGTTATAAATATATATATATATATATATATAATACTAATCACCTCATTTATAAATCAACTTCATTCCCCCGCCATTTCCCACTCACCTAATAAACATATATACTATAATCATACACACATCACTTTCACTCTTTCTTTTCCCCCACCATTCTCCACTCACACATATAATATATACACACACACATCATATACATATATATATCAATTCCATCCCCTATACGTAACTCCCTCTCACACCCATTTCAAAAATAATTTTTTCAACACATATGGGCCCCACATGTGGCCCCCATATGTGGGCCCCACCTTTAAATAACTTTCTACCGATTATTTTGAAAAATGGATAAATGGGAGTCCATAAAATAAGTAAAACTTCATAAAAATCACCTTAATAATTTTAACAACATTTATCATCTTTATTATAATTCACAATATTAATCGACCAGGTCGTTCCCAGGAAAGAGGGGGCTTTCCAATAAGGATTTTTTCCTATTAGCGCGCAATTAGGTGACCAAACCTCTCCTTGGCAGAACTTCTAGACATCGTTAATATTGTAATTTATAATATTAATAACTCTGTCATTTCAATCATTGATTTAATAATATATAAAATATCGAATAATAATTGAATCAAATAACGTGAGATCTTGTCAACAATTACTATAGCAATAATTTAACAAAACCGAGTGACATCTTACGTAAGCATCAATAATTAATACCGTATTACTACTATGCACCACCACATTCATCGTACTTTTACTTACTACCGGGTATTTTATGACGACTTGCTTACTTTGAAAAAATTCACATATCACCCTTAACTTTAAACTTTTATCAATTTAACTTTTTACCAAAATAGAAAAAATTAAATACTTTTATTTCATAAAATTCGGGATCTCACAGGTTAGAACAATCTTATTTGAATCGAAGTATTAGAACAATATATGCTTTGAATAATAATATCAAGGTTTAGAAAAGTAAAATTCGCTCGAGGTAACGAATTAGGTTACAAGAGCTTATTCAATCATACATAAAGATAGAATCAATAGTCTTACTCAATAAAATTTAGGAACTTGCTCAATATAAAGAGGTAAGGTTTAGAAACTTGCGCAATCATAAGAATAAAGTTGCACAATGTAATAATAGAACTAGCTCAATGGAAATGTAGAGTTAGAAAACTTGCCTTGTATGTAAGCTACACAAATGTAATATTGTTCTCCAATTACCCTACACATATCATTGGAATCACAATAACAATTAGTTGTATGAGTATTAGCTTTAGGGGTTTAAACCATCATTTAGGTCATAACCCTAACCTAACATCTAACCATGTTGGTTAACACCCTAAACGAATCAGAAATCACATAAAAATCAACATAAACCTTAACATTTATCTTTAACTTTTGAAATCATCACATTTGGTTCATTACATAACTTATATAAATAATTATTTAAAATCTTTACACTTTGCATTACAACACATTACAATCTGTTATTATAGTTTATATTATGTCTTAACATCATTAACATGCATGCTTAGCTAATATAAGTCCATTAGTCATATCCTACAAATAAGCAGACTTCACTATCTCAGACCAGGGTATGGCGCAACTGCGCCATACTTAAGCTGAGACTGACCCACAGAGTAAAGTATACTGCTTTTAGCCTTAGCACCGGTAGCAAAATTGCTACCGTGCTCATCTCTGAAAACCAGGTGAATGCAAATTGCGTCGTTTTCATCACAATGCAACAAATTAATCATTGGTTGTCAGTATGATGTAAATCGCAAAGCAATTTGCTTTCTACTTTACTAAGCGATCACCCATCTCAACCCAAATCCTACAGAAATCATGAAACCTAGCAACTAAAACTTTGTAATAGCATAGTTACACATGCCATACGCTATTCTAACTACATAAACATCACATATACACAAATTTGAGGAATCAAAACACCCAATTTCCAAATTTCTTCTTTTTTTTTACATATTTAAGGGAATTCGATCGCCACGAACTCGTTTCTTAACCAATTGACATGATTTAAACTATGCCGCTTTCGTTTCTTAACATATTAACATAATCCAACAACAAATTTCAAATTATAACACATATAGAGCATCAAATTTCGTACTTTCTAAATCTATATCCAACAACATAAACATTGTTATATGAACTCTTTCTATTACAACCCAATTTTATGTTTTTAATCATCAAATAACACTTACATATGATAGATAATAGATTATAAATCTTATATACATATATGTGTATCAATCTAACACCACTATCAATAAAAATTCCAAACATCACAGTTAGAATTGAAGTAGGTTATACCTTGATTTAGCAAAGTACTAGAAATCCTTTTCTTTCTCTCTTTGATTCCCTCCTCCAACCCAAGCTCTCCTTCAATTCCCTGTATTTCTTTTTCTCTCCAAACCTTCTCTGTATCTCTATATTGTCTAGCCTTAGGGAAATATAAGAAGCGTTGAAATAAACTGACTCCCACTCCCCCACTAACGTCAGGTACAAAATCAAAAAGTTTGCGTCAGTTGAATAAGCCAAAGGCCACAAGGCCTTGTTTGGCTACCACATAATTCCCATACCAGATTATTTTTATATTATTATATTATATAGTTCCCACTTGTCACACTTTAGTTTGATTAATTTAAATAACTTTAGTTTAGTTAATTTAAGTAACTTATAATAATAATAAAAATCTTATTATCATTATACTTATAATTAATAAATAATTATATATCTAATTTAATTAATAAATTAGAAGCATCGCTTTATTTAATTTATTTATTTCCTTTAAATTAAACAATTCATTTAGTTTAATTATTTTCTTAAATATTAAGCAATTGATTTAATTTAATTATTTTCTTAAATTAAATTCTTTAGATAAAATTATCAATACTCAATTTAATTAAAATTAATCAATTTAATTACTAAATTAATTCACCATAATTCATCAATTATTTATTTTTCTCAATAAATAAATTATTTAAAATATTTATTTAATTCAATAAATATTTAAATTAAATTACAAATTTCTCGATCGTTACAATAGTTAAAGAAAAGGGTGAGCTCAACTAGCCCAATAAGAAATATTATGACTAAGATAATGCAGAATAAATTATCGTTAGCCTTCAACAATATAACAACCGATAGAATACAATAGACAACATGTTTTAGATTAACAACTGCAGCGGAACAAGCAATTCATTAAAAGAGTCAAGTAGAGCATGATATCTACTATCTTCTATGATTTAAAAGTTATCATCAATTGTATCGCTGAGACTCAACTTAATAAATAATCCACATCATTGAATTATCCATGCACTACGGGTCAAGGATATTCATTAGTATCACAACCACGAATTATCCATACACTACAGGTCAAGGATATTCGTGTTTTCACCAATGGTCATGAACATGCCAAACAATAATTCATCTTCGCACCCTTGGCCGAAGAGAACGCGTGGTCATGATCATACCAACGACTGTCCACCAATGCACTACGGGCCAATGAAGACTTTTACAACATCATTTGTAACATTATAGGTCATTATTACACCGAATAATCCCTAGTCATAATTATGACACCCCCAAATAGGTACACATCACCCATTCCGAGTCGCCAAATACATGGTACAGAAACAACTACAACTTCATTAATACAATTATCGCGCAAAATACGACAACACATAAACTGTGAGTTTAAATATAAATATTATCTTCTAGACAATATCCACACTCAAATAAGTCCTCATTACAATTATTGATACACTATTTTAAAAAAATAGTGAGGACTGCTAAAACAACTGTCTAGGACCATCACTCTATATCCCGACTGGTTCCTGCTATATTCTCGCTTCTTGAGAAGAAAAATGGAACAAAAGGAAAGGGTGAGCTCAACTAGCCCAGTAAAGAATATTATGACTAAGATAATGAACAACAAATTATCGTTAGCATTCAACAAATTAGATAAAATATAATGAACAATAAGTTTTAGATCAATATTTGCAGCAGAAATAACAATTCATTAGAAGAGTTTAGTAGAGAATGAAATCAATTATCATCTAGGAATTTAAAAGTCCATCATCAATATTTTATCCTTGTAACATCAATCAATATACATCTTGAATCAAATATTCATCTTTGCACTACGGGCCAAAGATATTCATTTGTATCACCAGTTGGTCATGTTCATCTCAACACATGTCCATCTTTGCACTACGGGCCAAAGATATTCATCAGGTAATCATTCATCTTTCCACTACTGGCCAAAGATATTCATCAAGTATCACCATTAAGGACTGAGGATGATAAAAAATATTTTAAAGAATGAATCCAGTGAGATAAAAGGACAAAAATTAGGGATTCGTATTTTAGATAATCCAAGTTCAAAAATACTCCATAATAAACCATAGTGGAGTAAACTTCAAGAATGAAAATCAAAACATGGATACAATCAAAGATAGTAACCATAATAGACATCTGGAACAAAGAAGAGAGAATTTTATTTTTTGGTGAATAGTGCTGTGACACCCCCAAATCTAGGTACTTCATTCCCACGAGATTTGGTGCTCACAATCCATACATTCATACTATCTACCCAAATAAATAATATTTAAATCATTAATCCTTCCATTAATTAGGGTTACATTAATAAATTCAAAAATAATCCCAAGTTATCTAACCTTTAAACATCATTCAAGTGCGAAAATAAAATTTATTACATCAAATCATTATCAAAAAGTCTAAGATCATCATAATAAATAGAATTGTACAATTTTCCCTTTCCTTTGCTAGTTAAAGGTTCATCTACCTTCTCCACTTTAGCTGCAATGAGTTTAAAAATACGCAAGAGTGAGCAAAACAATTGCTCACTAGATATAATAATGAATCAACATGAGAATAACAATAATAACTGCCAACGAATAGGCTCATCAACACTGAATAGTACTCTAACAATGATAATCAGGAACATGAATCCAAAATATGGAATATACATAACTGAGGATCATAAGACCATGAACTATGTCCACAGTTGCGAGTAATCTTTCAACTCCAATTTTAATAAATAAAGACTATAAGGACTCCTCGTTTTGGGGGGGATCGACCCTTCAGACAATGTATTGTGCACAAATATTTTAACGCTACGCGTAAGTTATCCCCTAATAATAATAGGGTTGTTCATCTTAGTATTTAGAGTACAAGTCTGTACCAAAGAAAGTTTGGTTTGGATAAGCTTTCAAGGGTAATTTGAAGTTTAACGAACATCAACTAAAGGACTAGTTGAATCAATAGTGTTTGATAATTACAACATAACATAGAACAATTGAGAATCATAAATGAACTGATTATACATATTAAACTCATGCTTGAAATAACTATAGTGCATAAGTACTCAACAAAATGAATAAAGTGGTAAACCTTTGCTTGAACAATAAATAAGCTAAGGTTAGAGTCTTATAACATTAGAAATGAAATTACTGAACATACATTGACTGATAACAAGCTGGAAACTAAAAACTTGCCCAACGTGGTATTAATTCATGCAAGGATTAAAAACAGTTCAATAATAGAGACGAGAGTTTAAACTGTGTTCATTATACAAGAATATAACTCAAGAAACTTGCTTAGCCATAAACAAGTTAGAATGAATCAATAAAAATGAGAATTCAAATAACATTAGAGTTAAAGTTTGCTCGAATGAACTCTAGGGACAATTGACTTATTCAATCAACAGTTGAAATAGAAAGCTTGCTCAAACAAAGAATAAAGCTACATAATGTAATAATGGAACTAGCTCAACGAAAGTAAAGAATTAGGAAACTTTCTCAATGTAAAAGATAGAGTTTAGAAACTTACCTCGAGCGCAAGCTACAATATTAAACTCACGTTCACCTACACATTGGTTTAGAACCACATTATCTATTAGATATGCTAACATACCATAACATGTACATTTCTAGCTAAACTTACCATTTTAGCACAAGTCTTTCTTTACCATTTACATTTCAGAAATTCCAAGTGTTATACTTCGCAACACTTATCTAACGTTCATTGTATATACTAAGTTATCACATAACGCGTTCTCGATTTACTAATCACTTTTAAAATTTTGAATTCATAATCCACATAACATGACCCTATTTAACCTTGTTGTTACATGTTGAACACATTACCATAACCTTAAGCTAAGCTACAAAGAACGACCAAAGTCTGCAGAATAAATGACTTTTAATTAATACGAAAATGGGCATCGCACTACGGCCGCTTAGTTTTATCTTTGGGATGGATGTCATACCACATGAAGAAGCTGGCGCTTACCACCTAAGAGGGGTCACATGGCAGCATGACTTACGCAGAACTTCAGCTTTGCGAAGCGAGCTTCGACACTTTTCTTAAGCCAACTAACACGAATTTCACCCATCAAACAGTGATAATAACATGTAAAATAAATATACAACTATCATAGACATGATTTCTAACATATACAACCACTTAACACAATTTAACAACCGCTAAAACTATTTTAATTTCTCAATTTTCATGTTTTCATGAAAAATTCAATTTTCTTGACATTCATCCTAAAAATCATCACTGTGAATTCGATACATGACCAAATCATCTCATTCAAATTACGTTATGTTCGTATCTCAACAAATTAGCATAAACAAAACTCAATTAACATCTTAGCATGCAATTTGACCATCAAAATTGGTACTTACCTAGCTACATATGAAAACATAAACACTGACATCATTTTCTTTTACTGTTATCCAAAAAATAACATGTGATTTCCTTATTTGACATAAACTCTAGCATTATAAACATATACAATTGCAAGTACCAACTATATAAATCCACAATTCAACAATTGTTTATTACAAAACATGAGAAAATTCTCGCCGTCCAACACAAATACATATATATTATCACAGTTATGAACATACCTTTTTGTTGCTTGACAGAAATTCTTGCTAAACACACTTGAATTGACGTGAAAATTCCTAGACTCTCCAATTCTCTCTCAAGTTCTCTCAAGTTCTCTCAACTCTCAAGCTTTGCAAACAAAAATGTGTATAAACAAGAGCTAGGCTAATATCCAATTAGTATGCGTAATAGCAAAACACAAAACTGATATGGCCTTAATAGCTATATCAGTTATCAAAATAACGTATACATTATATTTATTATTTTAATTTATTTTATTTATATTATTTATTTAAATTTAAAAATTAGAAATTTCAAAAGTCATAAGGCTTGTTTGGCAAAAACCCTTTAAATTTTAAAGAATTAAAATACTTTTAAGCCTTGTTTGGCAATAACTAAATTAAACCCTTTTAATTTATTTACATAAACACTTTAATTTATGATTATAATTACATACTATATTTTAGATAAATATTTCCCCTTTATCAAATACCACAAAGTTATAATTTCATGTTATAATTTTATTTGATAATTTAATATATCATACCATATTAAATTATTAATCACAATATAACACACCTCGTGTTATAATACACATCTCTAAATTATAAATTAATTTAATTTAGAAAATTCTCAGAAACTTTCAGGAATACAAAATTTCCTACCTCAAACTCACGACTCTGCCTGTGTTGATCAGCATACTTTTTCTGTCGATTTTGAGTAGCTACCAGTCTTGCTCTGATGAGTTTGACAACTTCAAATGGTTTCTTTGAACCATTCTGGCCTAACGATTCTTGTTCTCCAACTTCATCCTAGCATAATGGAGTTCTGCACTTTCTGCTGTATAACGCCTCGTATGGCGGCATACCAATGCTTGCATGGTAGCTGTTGTTGTATGCAAATTCCACCAACGGTAGATGATCATCCTAGGTTCCTTTGAAATCCATGATGCACGCTCTGAGCATATCTTTAAGTGTCTGGATCGTTCTTTGCTTTGCCCATTGGTTTGCGGATGATATGCTGTACTCATTTTCAGTTGTGTTCCCATGCATTCTTGAAGTTTCTTCCAGAAATTTGATGTGAACCTCGGATCTCTATCTGATACAATTGATACTGGAACTCCATGTCTTGAGACGATCTCTTTAACGTATAGTTTCGCCAGCTGATCAAGATTAAATCTAATCTTTATTGGCAAAAAGTGTGCAGATTTTGTTAATATGTCCACTATCACCCATATCGCATCGTATCCTTTCTAAGTCGTTAGAAGACCTACCACAAAATCCATTATGATATGCTCGTACTTCTATTCCGGTATCTCTAACGGTTGAAGTAATCCGTTTGGTCGTTGAAGCTCGGCCTTCACTTTTTGACATGTCAAGCACTTTGCAACGCATTCTGCAACATCTCTTTTCATGTTTGACCACCAAAAATGACGCCGCAAATCTTGATACATTTTCGTACTTCCCGGATGAATTGAATAACTTGAGCTATGTGCTTCCGTCAAGATTTCTTCTTTAATATCCTGAACTGCTGGAACCCAAACTCGTCCCTCGAATCTTAGCATTCCCGCAGTATCGACTTGGTACTTCACTTCTTTACCCTCGACTACACTTTGCTTTATTTTCTTGCATTCTTCATCCTGTAGCTGAGCATTTTTCACTTTGTCCACCAAAGTTGGACTAGCTTCTATCTGGTATAATTTTTCATCGGATTCTTGTGGAAATTTGATTTCCAGCTCTAGCCTTGTCATTACTATAATAAGCTCCTCCTTATCTGTTAACAACATCAACTTTTCTCTGCCTTTCCTACTCAAAGCATCTGCAACCACGTTTGCTTTGCCTGGATGATAAAAGATCTCACAATCGTAATCCTTTATCAATTCCATCCATCTCTTTTGCCACATGTTCAGGTCTTTCTGTGTGAAAATATACTTCAGACTTTTATGGTCTGTGTAGATCTCACATTTCTCTCCGTAGAGATAATGTCTCCATATCTTCAGTGCGAACATAACCGCCGCCAACTCTAAATCATGAGTCAGATACCCTTTCTCGTAGTCTTTCATTTGCCTTGATGCATACGCAATAACCTTGTCGTTCTGCATAAGGACACAACCCAATCCTCTATGTGAAGCATCACTATACACCACAAAGTTTCCTGTATTATCTGGTAACGACAATACAGGTGCCACACTTGACTTCTTCTTCAGTTCTTGAAAACTTTCTTCACACTTCTCTGTCCAAACAAATTTTACAGACTTTATCATCAAATTTGTCAATGGAGTAGAAATCTTGGAAAAATCTTGAATAAACCGTCTATAATAGCCTGCCAAACCCAAGAAACTTCTTACCTCTGATGGAGTTCTTGGTTGTTCCCAATTTATCACTGCTTCAACTTTTGATGGATCCACGGAAATCCCATCCTTATCTATTACATGCCCAAGAAATTGTACATGTTCCAGCCAAAATTCACATTTAGAGAATTTCGCGTACAACTTTTCCTTTCTTAACGTCTCCAACGTCAGACGTAAGTGTTCCACGTGTTCATCTTTAGTTTTAGAGTACACCAGAATATCATCGATAAATACCACCACAAACTTGTCTAAAAATGGTTTAAACACCCTGTTCATCAAATCCATGAACGTTGCAGGGGCGTTTGTCAAATCAAAAGACATTACCAAAAATTCGTAATGTCCATACCGAGTTCGAAATGTCGTCTTCGGTACATCCTCGTTCCTTACCTTCAATTGGTGATATCCACTTCTCAAATCTATTTTCGAGAAATATCTAGCACTCTTCAATTGATCAAACAAGTCATCTATTCTTGGCAACAAATATTTGTTCTTAATAGTGACCTTGTTCAATTCCCTATAATCAATGCAAAGACGCATTGACCCATCCTTCTTCTTCACGAATAACACCGGGGCTCCCCACGGTGACACACTCGATTGAATATACTTCTTGTCTAACAGTTCTTGCAGTTGCACCATTAGTTCCTTCATTTCCACCTAGGCCATTCTGTATGGGGCCTTCGATATCGGAGCGGTTCCTGGCGCTAAGTCGATTATGAACTCGATTTCTCGGTCAGGCGAAAGTCCTGGAAAATCCTCCGGAAACACGTCCACGAACTCCCTAACCACCGATATTTCCTCCAATTTCATACCCTTCTCCTTTTGAGTATCGACTATGTAAGCTAAATACCCTACACAGCCTTGACTCTATAACTTTTTGGCCTGCATCGTCGTCAAACATTTCATTTGTCTAGGCGATTTGCTACCATGAAAAACTACCTTTGACGGAGTCATAAGGTTTACACACTTCTTTTGGCAGTCAATTATCGCTCCATAATTGTATAGCCAATCCATTTCCAAAATAACATCAAACTCTCCGAGTTTTATCGGGATTAAATCTACCTTCATAACATTCCCCTTAATGTTCACCCTACAGTTCTTGTATATGAACCTAACATGAATCACTTCCCTATTCGCAATTTCTATGTTTAAAGGGAATTCCAACTCTTCACAAGGTATTTCTAAATTCTTAACAAAATCATTAGATATAAACAAGCAAGTAGCACTTAAATCAAACAATACATATGCATCTATATCATTGATTGGGATAATACCTGACACGACATCTTTTGATTGCACCGCGTCTGAGCGAATCGTCGTGTTGAAAGTTTTGGTCAGGGCTTAGTTGTTGTTGTTGGTCCAACAATAGCCAGCGCACCTCCACTAACATTTCCCTTGCTCCCATTTGTCTCACCAGATCTCTTCTTAGGGCATTCATGAGCAAAGTGATCCTTGGATCCGCTCGTGAAACACACATTCTTCTTAGCTTGAGTGCAATTTGGGGCGATGTGACCCTCCTGGCCATAATTGAAACATACTCGTTTCCCCATTAAGCACACACCCTTATGAAACTTCCCACAAGTAGCACATGCTTCAAACTTCTTATTTTGCTGGTTTCTTTACTGATTTCCAGCTCCCCCATTCCCATTCCACTTCCTCTTCAAATTATTGCCATTTCCGTCGTTACTACCACCACTCTTAGCTTCACCTTCACTTTTTTTCTTCCTCTGCTCTTGATTATGTTTTGTTACTGTCTCGCCTCCACTTTCAGTGAGAATTGCTTTCTCCATCACTGCTACAAATGTCTTCATTGGAACAGGAAACCCTCTTCAGTCTGATCGGGGGTTTCATCCTCGCCGAACCTCTTTTTGCTTGCGCTCGTCTCAGATCGACTTGATATGGGCATAAACCTCGCCAACTCATTGAATTTTGTGGCATACTCAGACACCGACATTGTTCCTTGCTTTAGTTCCAAAAACTGAACCTCTAGCTGGCTCTTCGAACTCTCTAGGAAATAGGTCTTGAAGAACAGCTCCTTAAACCTATCCCAGGTCATCACTCCTGGTCCTTCCCGAGTTTTATTGGCCTGCCACCAATAGCTCGCCTCTGCTTTCAACATAAATGTTGCAAAAGCAGTCTTCTGGTTATCCTCAACTCTAGCAACATCAAAAACCTTCTCGATTTCCATGATCCAGGTCTGTGCTTCAACTGGATTCATGGACCCACGGAACTCTGGTGGTCCAACCACCTTGAAATCCTTAAACGTAGTACCTTGGTTCTGAGGTTGATTTTGCAAAGCACCCATCAGTAACGTCACTAGCTGCTGAACAGGGTTTCCTTCCACATTGTTGTTGTTGTTGTTGTTGTTGTTGTCCTCAGTGGTTCTCTGTCGTGGTGGTTGACGTCTTGGAGGCATTTTCTGTTAAAATACATCCATTAGCTTCTATTCAACCTTTTAAGTATTATATACTTAAGTTACACATCATAACAGTTTATCACATAACACTTAACACTTTGAATAAAACAATAACTTTTATTTATTCATCATCTTTTTTTTAAAAAAAAATCAACACAATAGCATCGCTGCTATTTACATTACTTTTCCTGAACTATAACAGTTGCAGGACTACTTCATCAACATCTATCCCAATAGTTATATTATAACCGGGATTTACATTTCGTTTATTTTCAAATCACCTATCAATTACATTTTCTACAATGTCCTACTAAGATACTACGTGGCCTTACGATGCTCTTCCTCTATGATTCGGAACATTGTTCGGCGATCCAATATGTATGATGGTAGCATCTCGAACTGAATCGGATAACCCATGACTCGATCTTGAGCTCGATTGATCACGATGTTGAATACGTTGTTCATTTCTTCCATCTTCCTCCTTTTTGATTGTGCATCCCTCTCTGCTATTTCGGCTCGTTGATAAGCTTCACTGTACGCGTCTTCGGCTCTTGCCCTTTTTGTAGATTCTTCTTTCAACTTGCCCTTCAACTCTACAAACTCTGACATCATTCGCTCGTTCTCTCCTTCAGTGTGGACCAGATTCTCTTCAACGTTGTTCAGTCGTTCCTCTCGATCCTAGATCTCATTGTCTTTCTGCTGCCATCGAGGTCTGTTGTTCAGCTACTATCTCCTGTAACTCCTCGACAGTGTCATGAAGTTCCACATTGCGGTCATACACCTCGTCGTACATACGGGCAGCTATCGAACTAAGTGGAAGCTCTTCCTCCTCATCCCTCGACTGTGGCAGCTCCACGGGATCCTCCTCGTCCGTCTCTATCTCATCCTCCTCATCAGGTACTCTCTCCTACTCAACTACTGTGACCGATTTTAACTATTTCCGTGGCGATGGCTGCTCCCAAATCACTGAATATCTCGAGGCTCCTCCTCTCTCTAATTTGATTGGATCCTCCTATATTAGTCATCCTCTCAACCAAAGTTTAAGTTTTAATTACTAATCATTACTACTCGACACTCACGAGCACATAAGTTGTAATCACATAAGCACATAAGTGTTTCATTACTTTCTCTTCCTAAAACTCGATAAGAGTTTATCATCACTATCTTTTCAAAGGTTACTTCCTAAGGCTTTTCCCCACCTAAGGTTCATAACCTAAGGCTTTGATACCAACTTGTTGTTAGGTTTGTAATATTCATGTGCGCAATCAAATTGCACAAATTAAGCGGAAGCGAGATAAAATCAGAGTTTAAAAAAAAAAATTTACAAACCATATACCCGGATCACCCTTTATGCATAATTATTAATTAAACGAAAAGATAAAGAATAAAATCATACCCTTGAAGATCGAGCTTCCTCAGGTACAAGTTCACCTCCAAATCCTTTCGCGTTCAACTTGAATCCACCGGGTTTGGTTCCTTCCTTTGATCAACGCGTTAGCCACCCATATGTTTGGCCTCTCAGAGGTGATCCACCAAGGAAAATAAAGATTCAAGAAGAGAGGGTATTGGCTCAACCCTAGTTTTCTATCTCTATAGAAAGGCGTCTCTCCAACAAATTGGAATTATGTCGTATGTTGTAAAAAGTCAACAACCCCAACACCCATAATAAGACTCCTCTTATTTATAGATGTGGGCAACCCACCTTAACAATTAAGGAATTGGGTTTTATTTAATTAATTAAATTCTTTTAATTAATTAAGCTCCTAATCTTATTAGGGATAATTAATTAAACTCCTTTAACTAATTTTCCTCCTAATCCTATTAGGAATAAATGAAAGTACTTATATTAAATTAATTCCTAAACTCTTTTAGAAATTAAAATAATAATAATTGTAATAATATTAATAAGACTCCTCTTATTAATTTATATTTAATATTTCTAAAATATTAAATAATAAATATTAAGCTATTTAATTTATTCTATCACCATAGATTAAATTAAATATACTTAACATATTATTACGATTATGCCATTAACTTCTTAAATAATTATTCTTCCTTTTATGGTGTGACCCTTTAGGTTCTCCATATTAAACCTATTGTGAATAAATCAATTGGAACAATTCTAATCTTATTTAAATAAATAAATTAAATAATTAATTTATTTAAATAAATAATATTTATTCTACATAGGGATAAGCCTCCTAGCGATCAACGACTTTCCGGATAATATAGATTTCAACATTAATCATTAAAGAACCTTTGAGTAAATAGTTACTGCATGATTCAATCCTTCCACCATACTGATGTCCCAATTAAATATAAGACATGGAATTACCACAAGTCTTATTTTATTTAATTATATGTATTTCGATTCTTAAATGCACAACTCAAATAATGCAAATTAGAAACTCCTTTCTAATTTCATTACGCTTTTAACCAAGGACTACCGGGTTGTCATTTATCGAATCACATAGGACATTTCTCTTCTTTTATTAGAAGTGGTAGATTCTTTATTGATCATACATTATCTCCATGTACAACTTATTATACCCAAGCATACCCTTTGATATACCCTAAGGGTCTTAAGGAATAAGTCAAAGTATAACTCATCATACACAAGATACTATGATGATCTCAAGTCCAAGGATTACTTGTACTTACTATCACTACTGAGAATTCCTATTGACAGTGCAAATAAAACTCCATTAGGTATTCCTTAGCGAGCCACGCTTTCGATGAACTTATTCTCTAATAAGCACCTACATACTTGCTTTAGTGTCTCCACAAAATGATCATGAGATCAATCATCCTCATCCAATGAAAGCAAACAACGTATGTACCAATCTATCCGGATTCACTAATCCCCAATTTAGTAATCCAATGATTGGGAACTATTTTAGTTTTAAGCTTTCTAAGAATTTAGATCTCATTAGAATGATCATCATCATTATTCTAAAAGCATTGCTTAAAACTATGGGTTTATCACATATTATAAAACAGCATCATGTAGATAATTAAAAGCCTTTAATAAATTAATACTTTTTATTAATAAATGAATAAGATTGTTACAAAGTATATGCTTTATCATCAAACATGATTGGCTTGTGTGCATACTACTTTCACTTGTGACATCCCCAAATCTAGGTACTTCATTCCCACGAGATTTGGTGCTCACTATCCAAACATTCATACTATCTACCCAAATAAATAATATTTAAATCATAAATCCTTCCATTAATTAGGGTTACATTAATAAATTCAAAAATAATCCCAAGTTATCTAACCTTTAAACATCATTCAAGTGCGGAAATAAAATTTATTACATCACATCATTATCAAAAAGTCTAAGATCATCATAATAAATAGAAGTACATATCAGCATCACTTGTACAATTTTCCCTTTCCTTTGCTAGTTGAAGGTTCATCTACCTTCTCCACTTTAGCTGCAATGAGTTTATACATACGCAAGAGTGAGCAAAACAATTTCTCACTGGATATAATAATGAATCAACATGAGAATAACTGCTAACGATTAGGCACATCAACACTGAATAGTACTCTAACAATGATAATCAGGAACATGAATCCAAAATATGGAATATACACAACCGAGGGTCATAAGACCATGAACTATGTCCACAGTTGCGAGTAATCTTTCAACTCCAACTTTAACAGTCGTAAGACTATAAGGACTCCTCGTATTTAGGGGGATCCACCCTTCGTACAATGTATTGTGCACAAACATTTTAACGCTACGCGTAAGTTATCCCCTAATAATAATAGAGTTGTTCATCTCAGTATTTAGAGTACAAGTCTGCACCAAAGAAAGTTTGGTTTGGATAAGCTTTCAAGGGTAATTCGAAGTTTAACGAACATCAACTAGAGGACTAGTTGAATCAATAGTGTTTGATAATTACAACATAACATAGAACAATTGAGAATCATAAATGAACTGATTATACATATTAAACTCATGCTTAAAATAACTATAGAGCATAAGTACTCAACAAAATGAATAAAGTGGTAAACCTTTGCTTGAACAATAAATAAGCTAAGGTTAGAGTCTTATTGTAGGGTTTTCAGCACAAAAACGTAGCGGAAATAGAAAATAAATCAAAGCAATTTCGAAACCCAAAACAGGATCCAAGCGAAACTAAAATTAATTCAGTGGTTTAGATATTATACCGATTATAGAAAAATTCTGAAATAGCTTCAATTCTTTACGTTAATCCAATTAGAACCAGCGCCTCTACGGTATCCACATCGAACGCAGCATTTAACCGTCATTGAACGATTCTGCAATAAGAGGACTTGCAAGTACTAGCCACCAAAGGACCGATTATGAAACTGTTTTTTCTCTAGTCTCTCTCTCTGAAGCGGCTAGGATTTTTCAATTATGATGTAACCCTAAGTAGTCGCTATATATCATATATATAGTAGTTAAAAGGAATTAATCAAATCAAAACCTAATTTCATAAAATCCAGAATTATATATATATATATATCTTAATTAAGTCTTACTTAATTAATATACATATATATATATATATATATAATTTATCTTTTTAATTTAAATTAGTTATTTAAATAATATTAATCATATTAATATATTTAAATCCTTATAATTTAAATTAATTCCCTTTTAATAACGTTACATGTGTGACCTTTTTATAGGTTATTATTACGTTGGCAATAATTTTAAAATCATATTATAAAATTATAAATGCGAGCGGCATCTAGTAATGCATCATCGCTACCCAAGTAATAATAAGATCGATGATTCGATGCAACCTTTTTGTGACCAATGTTTCAATATAATTTAATCCTTTTAACCTTAATATCCTAGATTAAAATCGAGTCATGGAATGTGTCATACTCTTCATAATTTAATAAACTTAATTATACAATTGTCGTGCAAAATACGACAAAACATAGCTGAAAGTTTAAACACGAATATTGCCTTCTAGACAATATCCACACTCAATGGAGTCCTCATTACAATTATTATCACACTATTTTATAAAAATAGTGAGGACTACTATAGCCACCATCTCGGATTTCAATCGAATCCATTCCCCGACCAGTCCCCAACTATATTCTCATTTCCTGAAGAGAACATTGAAAGAAAAGGGTGAGCTCAACTAGCCCAGTAAGAATTATTATGACTAAGATAATGCAGAATAAATTATCCTTAGCCTTCAACAGTATAACAACTGATGGAATATAATAGACAACAAGTTTTAGATCAACAACTGCAGCGGAATAAGCAATCCATTAGAAGATTCAAGTAGAACATAATGTCTACTATCTCTTCTAGATTAAAAGTTCATTGTTAATATTTCATTCCTGTAATACTCAAAAAAGTTCTTTGTTATACCCAAGATAAAAAGAACTATCATCACCTGTCTTCACCTAAACCACCAAAGATTATAGTTAAATCCACAATTCATATTTATAATCATATAACTCAACAGTTTCTCCTTGCCACAAAGGCTTAATAGAATGTTTACTCAATATCCTTACCCCAAAGGTTAAAGATATTCAAATGTAATAATAATGATCATACCAATCAGTTGTCTACCTTTGCACTACGGGCCAAAGAAATTTAATTATAAAACCAATGGTCATGATCATACCAATCAACTGTCTGTCAGTGCACTAAGGCCAAAGACATTCAAATAGTTAATTAATGGTTATGATCATGCCAATCACATTATCGAATTATCCATGCACTACGGGCCAAGGATATTCGTTATTATCACCAGTGGTTATGATCATGTCATACACCTGTTCATCTTTGCACGTAAGCCAAAGATATACAACTATAAAACCAATAATCAATAGTCCATCTTTGCACGTAAGCCAAAAAATATACAACTGTAAAACCAATAATCAACAGTCCATCTATGCACGTAAGCCACAGATGACTTTCATCATAATATAAACATGAGGATGATGACAATTATATAGGCATTAATCAAACGAAATCAAAGATAAATATTAAAGACTTTAAATTTGTCCAGAGTTTAAAAATATCCAAATTGTCAACATGATACTGCTTTGTAGAGTAAAATTCAAGAATAATATTCATGTACCAAAAATAATTTGGACAGAAAAGAAATATATTTTTCGGGTAAATATTACCCCGTGAATAGTAACTCGTGAATAGTAACTCATGAATAGTAACTCATGAATAGTACTCTGTATTTGTACATAGTACCGCATATATAAATAATGTCATATACGCAAATAGTGCTATATACATGAATAGTGTTGTATACGTGAATAGTGTCGTATACATAAATAGTAACTCCGACACAAAAAGATAAAGGTTCACAACAAAATCCATATCAATATTTATAACAGCTTAATTCAAATGTTATAAATCACTTAATAATCTCATAATCTAATATTATTAATATTACCACAATATTTTAATCATTTCTTAAACTTATAAATAATTTATTTTAATTGTTTACACTTTACTAATTAATGCATTTAATCATCCTAAAATGACAAACTCATAAGATTTCATCACCAATAACCAAAACTCTTATAAAAAATATGCATATACCTTATATAGGATTCTCAAGCCATAAAATCCTATTTTCTAATTTTTTTACTTCACATAACATATTTAATTCATTTACTCATAACTAGTCTATTTTCATAAAAATACCAAATCAAGACAAACAAATTTTCTTTTACGGGATTTAGCGAAATATAGTCCCATATTGAACATATATTTTTCTCGAATTTTAAAATTTATTTACTATTTTTTTCATATGGCTAAAATTACTTTGAATATTTAGACATTTATCAAAAATCATACTTTTGTCCAAAAATTCAAATTTACGAGGTATATCTTTGCTATTATATAGATGTACTCCCAATAAAAATTTCATCAATTTTAGAGTTAACCACAAGGAGTTATAAGGGTTTACTTTTAAAATAGTTTTTTCCATAAAATTCATAACTCTAATCTATACATCCAAAAATCGTCTTTTTGGACACAATCTAGAAAACTCAAAATTATCATTTCAAATTTTTCTAGAATTTTGAGGTCGAAAATTACTAAACCCGCTTTTTTCGAAACCCCTTACTTACAATTATTGAATCGAAAATAATATTCCTTCTACGAATATTGAACGAAATAATATTCCTTACGAATATTAAACGAATATAATGAATATTGAACGATAATAATATTCATACGAATACGAAAAAATAATATCTCTTCAGAATATAAAAAATAACTCTTACCTCGGAAGAAAATTTGGATCTTTGGAGTAGTAAAGTAGCGACTTAAGCTTCTTCTTTCTCTCTATAGCTTCTCTCTCTATAGCTTCTATCTCTATAATTGCTCTTATGAGACTTAGTAAATTGGTGAGAAATGAAGGAAGAATGAGCTTCTATTTATAGGAAAATATAGTTTCAATAATTGCACATTTTGGGGCTCGAAATATTACAGTATAATAACTTCCTCTTTTTCTTCATTTTTAATTTAGTCCTGCAAGTATTATCAAACTTGCAACACCTCCCCTAATAGTAAATCATGTGAATCAATAGTAAATCATGTGACTCAATAGTTCTAAACAAGTGAAAAAATTAATTATAGTATAGTACCTTCATCTATACCTCCATTTTTAATTTAGTCATGCAAGTATTATCAATCTTGCACCAACTCTCCTAATAGTAAATCATGTGAATCAATAGTACACACATGTGAACACATAGTTATAAGCATGTGAATTAATAGCAATCAATTGCTCATTTATCCGATTAATTACCTGATTGGTCGATATAACCTCCAGACATCAATTATTATCGAAATAAATGTTGATTTCCATCAACACTAATAATTCCCACACAATGGAACTATCAATTTCATCTTTAATCAACACGAACTTATTCATCATTAATATTATAATTCACAATATTTAACAACCGTGTCGTTCCTGAGGAAGAGGGGCTTTCCGATAAGGATTTCTCCTTATTAGCGCCGCATTAGGTGACCAAACATCTCCTCGATGTAACTTCTAGACATTGTCGATATTGCAAATAATAATATGAATAACTTTGTCGTCTCAATTATTGATTTAATAATATAAAATATTGTGATAATAATTGAATAAAACCGAATGACTTTTCACGTAAGCATCAATAATTAATACCGTGTGCTACTATGCAACCACGCGTATTACTGTACTTTTATCACCGATTATTTTATGACAACTTGCTTACTTTGAAAAAATTTCAAATATCACCCTTAACTTTAACCTTTTATCAATTTAACCATTTACTAAATAGAATAATTATAAGAAAATTGAATACTTTTATTTCATAAAATTCGGGGTCTCACACTTACTCCAAATTATTATTCATTAGTGCAAACTGAATGTAGTCAACATATACCATTAAAAAGAAAAGTTTCTTCAGTTAATCAAACTTATCTCTGGCATCTACGATTAGGTCATATTAATCTAAATAGGATCCAAAGACTAGTTAAAGACGGTCCTCTAAGTTCCTTAGAAGTTAAAAATCTTCCAGTTTGCGAATCCTGTATAGAGGGGAAAATGACCAAAGGTGTTAGAGTTTATGCCCTAGAGGCCAATTATTTGATATAATTGCTTAACGTTTTGATATTATATTTGATTGAATAAATGAATGATTTTATTATGGTTTTATTTACTGCACTATATAAATGTTAACATAATAAAAATCCTTAGAATAGTGATACAAATTATATAGTTTCAAGTATGTGACTTGAACATGAGATTATATAATTATAATTAGTATCATTGTTCTTAAATGTCCCTAGTCGAGTATCATTGTTGATGGGACAACAATGATGCATTGAGACTAGTATGTGGATTGACTGATGACCAAATCTCATTGGTCATAAATATATGAGATATTAAGTCGATGCATAAGACATGTTGTTGAAAACGATGTATTGGATGTAACCCACCCATGAGAATTCTATGTAGAGCATTATGCAAAGTGTCATTAGCAATTCTCATAGTGACAATGATGTAATGGTCCTCGACACCAAATCACTATATTACTACACGGAAATTATGTACTTTGATATCATCAAATGTCACCTTTAATAGGGTGGACTATAAAGGTAATTATTGGGTACGTCATGAATCGTGTGAGAAATATGAGTGATCTAGATGGAATTTAATCTTCCTATATATTAGGGATGATATCCATAGGCCTCTTGATTGAGTAGGACTATGAAATGCATGGCCATGCTTAAATAGTGATTTGTTTCATATAGTTTACTCATTGATCAAGAAAACTCAGATTAAATTATGAAGAGTATGACACATTCAATGACTCGAGTTTAATCTAGGATATTAAGGTTAAAAGGATTAAATTACATTGAAACATTGGTCACGAAAAGGTTGCATTGAATCATCGATCTTATTATTACTTGGGTAGCAGTGATGAATTACTAGATACCGCTCACTGTTTATAATTTTATAATATGATTTTAAAATTATTTCCAACGTAATAATAACCTATAGGGTCACACACATATAACGTTATTAGAAGGGAATTAATTTAAATTGTAAAGATTTAAATATATCAATATGATTGATAGTATTTAAATCGCGAATTTAAATTAAAAGGATGATTTATATATATATATATATATATATATATAATATATAAGACTTAATTAAGATATAATATATATATATATATATATATATTCGGATTTTATTTTAATTAGATTAGGGTTTTGATTAATTTTGTTTTATTGCTATATATATGATATATATCGATATTAGGTAGGTTAATCAAAACAAAAACCCTAGCCGCTCTTAGAGAGAGACTAGAGAAAAACAGAAAATCCATTCCTTTTGGTGGTTAGTCTTACTGAATTCCTTCTTCTGCAGATCGTAGGATGATTAGTATGCGGAGCTTTTCGTGTGATATCTGTAGAGTCGCAATCCGTTTCGAATTATGCGTTGGAGATTCAATTGCATCGATTCAACCAAAATAATCGGTATAATTTCTAAACCACTGGATTAATTTCTGTTTCGCATGGATCCTATTTGTGACGCCCCCAAAATAGGTATACATCACCTATTTTGAGTTGTCAATACATGAATGTAAAACAACTACGACTTTATTATTACAACATGAAAATCTGTGAGTTTGAATACAAATATTATCTTCTAGACAATATCTATACTCAAATAAATCCTCATCACATTTATTGATACATTATTTTACAAAATGGTGAGGACTACTAAACAATTCTTTCTAAAACCTTCATTCCATACCCCACTGCATTTCGCTTATATTCTCGCCTCCCGAGAAGAAAAAATGGAACAAAAAGGAAAAGGGTGAGCTCAACTAGCCGGTAAAAGAATATTATGACTAAGATAATATACAACAAATTACCGTTAGTCTTCAACAGGGAAAAATCTAATAGAATACAATAGACAACAAATTTTAAATCAATATTCGCAATGAAATAATAATTCATTAGAAGAGTTAAGTAGAGAATGCAAACTACTATCTTCATGTATGAATTTAAAAGTTCATCGTCTATCTTTTATCCCCCAAACATCAATCAATATACATCTGGAATCAAATATTCATCTTTGCACTACAGTGCCAAAGATATTCATCGATTAATCGTGTTCATCTAAACACCTATTCATCTTTGCACTACTACCAAAGATATTCTTCAGAAATCATTCATCTTTTTGCTACGAGCCAAAGATATTCCATAATATCATCATTTAAGACCGAGGATGATGAAAATATTTTTAAAAGAAACGAATCCAAAGAAACAAAATGACAAGGATTAAGGATTAAGGATTAGTACTTTGTTTTATCCACGTCCAAAAATACCTCAAAAATAATCATAGTGGTGTAAAATTCAAGAATGATCAAAACATGGATACAATCAAAGCTAGTATCCGTATAGATATTTTGGACAAAAAAGAAGAAATTTCATTTTTCGGTGAATAGTGCGGTATTAAATGAATAGTCAGATATCGTGAATAAGTCTTGATATCGTGAATAGTAACTCAAACACCAAAAGATAGAAATTTCCCAAAAAACATCATCACGCTTCGTGAATAGTAACTCGTGAATAGTAACTCATGAATAGTAACTCTCACATGAAAAAGTTCTAAATTTGATAAAATTTCCAACCAATATTTCAAAGATAATGATATTGAAGAAATAATATCATTTGAGAAGAAAATAACATCCCTTACCTCGAAAGATTAGTACTTAAATTTGGAATCTGGGTATATAGTCTTGAAGGAACTTAAGCACCGCCTCTAACAATACTCAAAGTATACTCAAAATACTCACAAGAATAAACGCTCAATAATATAGAGAGAAAACTTGAGCTTTACGGTGTGATTTTCAATTCTAACCTAAGCACCTATTTATAGGAAAATGCTTAGAACACCAAAGCGAAAAATTTAATATAATATTATTATTTATAATAAAATTTCCTACGCCAACCTTCTAAGAACTGAATTCAGCTCATTCAACCCACATGTGTAACACACCATAATGAAAAAACGTTTTCTAATTTTAAATATTTTAAACTTCCAAAATCAATTATTTTGAACTTGAACTTCAATAATTCATAATAAATAGCCCTTTCATCGAAAAATTCAAATCTCGTGAGTTTTTATATATATATATATATATATATATATATATATAATATTACAATATAATATATATTATATATATAAAATTTTCTGATTACTAAAAAAAAACCAGAAAGCCGTGGATATATATTTGTTAAGTGGCCTCGTTTTGCGTCTTTAACATTTCCTTTTTTTTTTTTTTTTATATTAGCGTGATCCAAATGAAAGCCAACATGATTATTTCGCTTCTACTTAAATAAAGGCGAATGCACGGATATCAAGTGTTTTTTTTTTTTTGCGGCCTCGATTTCCGCGGGTCTTTGGTTGCCATGAATTCTGTTGCTTCAAAAACCGTAACTGCGATTATCAAGACAAAAAAACTGCAATGACCTTGATTTCCATTAATTTTGTGATCTTGGGATTTTTTTTTTTTTTTTTTTTTATAAATTTTATACAATAAAATTATGCCCAATTAAATTGTTCTAAACATATATCAATATATAAATTAAAACAATTAATAATTTACATAAAAGTTTGGCTCTGATGCCACTGTTAGGTTTGTAATATTCATAACGCAATCAAATTGCAAAAATTAGCGGAAGCGTGGTAAAAATCGAGTTTTAAAAATTTACAAACCATATACGGATCATCCTTTATGCATAATTATTAATTAAACGAAAAGATAAAGAATAAAATCATACCCTTGAAGATCGAGCTTCCTCAGTGCAAGTTCACCTCCAATCCTTTTCGCGTTCAACTTGAATCCACCGGTTTGGTTCTTTCTTTTGATCAATGTTAGCCACCCATGTGTTTGGCCTCTAGAGGTGATCCACCAAGGAAGAAGAAAATTCAAGAAGATGGGTGTTTATTAAACCCTAGTTTTCTATCTCTATAAAAAGGGTACTCTCCCAACAATTGGAATTATTACGTATGTTGAAAAATCAACAACCCATACCACCCATAATAAGACTCTCTTATTTATAGATGTGGGCAACCCACCTTAACAATTAAGGAATTGGGTTTTAATTAATTAATTCTTTTAATTAATTAAGCTCCTAATCTTATTAGGGATAATTAATTAAACTCCTTTAACTAATTTTCCTTCCTAATCCAATTAGGAATAAATGAGAGTACTTATATTAAATTAATTCCTAAACTCTTTTAGAAATTAAAATAATAATAATTGTAATAATATTAATAAGACTCCTCTTATTAATTTATATTTAATATTTCTAAAATATTAAATAATAAATATTAAGCTATTTAATTTATTCTATCACCATAGATTAAATTAAATATACATAACTATATTATTACGATTATGCCATTAACTTCTTAAATAATTATTCTTCCTTTTATGGTGTGACCCTTTAGGTTCTCCATATTAAACCTTGTGAATAAATCAATTAGAATTTCTAATCTTATTTAAATAAATAAATTAAACAATTAATTTATTTAAATAAATAATATTTATTCTACAATAGGGATAAGCCTCCTCTAGCGATCAACGACTTTCCGGATAATATAGATTTCAACATTAATCATTAAAGAACCTTTGAGTAAATAGTTACCGTATAATTCAATCCTTCCACCATACTGATGTCCCAATTAAATATAAGGCATATGGAATTCTTTGTCAAGTCTTATTTTATTTAATTATATGTATTTCGACTCTTAAATACACAACTCCAAATAATGCAAATTAGAAACTCCTTTCTAATTTCATTACGCCTTAACCAAGGACTACTTTTGGGTTGTCATTTATCGAATCACATAGGACATTTCTCTTCTTTATTAGAAGTGGTAGATTCTTTATTGATCATACATTATCTCCATGTATAACTTATTATACCCAAGCATACCCTTTGATATACCCTAAGGGTCTTAAGGAATAAGTCAAAGTATAACTCATCATACAAAGATACTATGATGATCTCAAGTCCAAGGATCACTTGTCTTTACTATCATTCTGAGAATTCCTATTGACGACAGCAAATAAAACTCCATTAGGTATTCCTTAGCGAGCCACGTTCAAAGTGAACTTATTCTCTAATAAGCACCTACATACTTGCTTTAGTGTCTCCACACAAATGATCGTGAGATCAATCATCCTCATCCAACGAAAGCAATTAACGTATGTACCAATCTATCCGGATTCACTAATCCCCAATTTAGTAATCCAATGATTGGGAACTATTTTAGTTTTAAGCTTTCTAAGAATTTAGATCTCATTAGAATGATCATCATCATTATTCTAAAAGCATTGCTTAAAACTATGGGTTTATCACATATTATAAAACAAAGATCATGTAGATAATTAAAAGCCTTTAATAAATTAATACTTTTTATTAATAAATGAATAAGATTGTTACAAAGTATATGCTTTATCATCAAACATGATTGGCTTGTGTATACTACTTTCAATCTCCCACTTGCACTAAAGCCAATCGCCATGGTATCTCATACTCTTCTTCTCTAAGTGACGATTATCCTGTTTGTTGGATAAGCTTTAGTTAATGGATATGTAATGTTGTTCATGAGAGTCCACTATCTCTATAGTGATTTCCCATCTTTCAATGATTCTAATAATCAAATGAAAGTGCCACAACACATGTTTAGATCCAAGATGAGACTTAGGAACTATTCCTAGTTACGTAATGAACTTTTAATCCAAACAATCAACTTGCGACTTCATTTATAGCTATATACTTTGTCTTTATCACTAAACCAATGAACTCTTTCTTTGTTTGGAACCTTTCCAATTCAACGTGCATCACTGCTTCAAGGTAACACTTTACCTTAAAGTGGATTTTCTGTCGTCTTGGTATGTCTGAAAAACTTAAGTCTGTTAAGCCCTCTAGTTTTAATTCAGACCCACCATGTATAATCGCATCTTAGTGCTGGTTAAGAACTTTAAGATGTTTTCACCGACTCGCGTTGAACTTCTCCATAATATGGTGATCAACATCGGTCTCGTATATTTCATTGCATACATGATAATTCTCATGTGATCTCTCTTTGGAGTCTTTGGGGACTATTAAGAGAGATACACTCCATAACTTATCGACATGAGACATCTCTTGAGTTTGCCATGCTAAACGACTTTAGCATCAAATGAATATACGTTCCTTGGGTTAAGTCGAGCATCCTCTTAAATCTATCTATATAGATTTATATCCCCAATTAAGATACTCTTCCCGAACCATTCATGGAGGAATGTTTGAACAACTTTATCATTACTAATTGTAGCATTAGTATGTCATTCCTTATCCGTAGTATATCAACATATAATATTAGGAATGTCACTGGCTCCAACGTCCCTTTTGTACACACTAGAACTCTTTACCTCATCGTATATAACTCGGATCATCATCTTCATGATGTGTACCTCATCATCATCATCTATGATGAATTCATACCTCCTAGGTATCTTGGTGCACTATTCGGTTTTGATTGATTTGTGGTCTACAATAGGTCATCTATAGGTTCCTCTTATTTGACTTATAGTGTTTTGTGGTTCTTGAACTTTTCAAGATCTATTATCTTCCCACTAGCCCTTTCAATGATAAACGCCTTTATCTTAGAATGCGGCGTGTTTAAGAACAAACACCTTTTGCTAAGTAGAATTATAGAACATATACCTAAACTTACTTTAGGATGTCCCACAAATCGACACTTGTCACAAATCTTGTCCCAAGCTTATCCTTTTGAAACCTTTTCACATAAGTTGGAACCCTTATCTTAACATACTTAAGATTAGGAATCCTCCATGTCCATAACTTTTATGGAGTCTTGAAATTTGGATTTTGAGGTTACCTTTTCATAGATGTCACCATTTCTAGGACATGACCCTGAAGAATACTTTGGAATGCGGTAAAATCATTATGGATAGTACCATGTCCAACATGGTGCGATTTTTCATTCGAGATACATCAATCAATTATTGCGTGATCGGGATGTGTCCATTATGAGAAAACCATTTGAGATGATCTAGAAACTTATTGCCTGAAGTATTTATTCCTTGATCTAATCAAAGAATCTTAATACTTTGTCAATTTGTTTCACTTCAATTCTTTGAACCTTTCATATAATTCATACTTGTATTTCAACAAATACATACATTCAACTCTTTGAATGATCATCTCCTTTTCTTATACTAGTTTGTTCAATATGCAAAATTATTTTCACGTAAGTCAAGTATACAAAATCCATTAAGTAATATTCCATTCTATACAAAACATTATTATTATAAATAGAACAACAATTGTTCTTAATTATAATACCAAAGATTTCATTGTCCAACAATAAAATGGAAATAATATTTTAACAAGAACTCGAATACAATAACAACTTATTGACTTAATAGATTTGCGGTAGGCGTAAGCTAAACTATAAGTTTCTATAGCTAATCACGACCTTTGCTTCATTTTCCACATATAGGATTACTTATCTTTGTTTAACTTTCTACTTACATTTGGTCCTTCATAAATCTATATTTATGATAACCAAAGTCAGTATCCAATACCCAAGTAGAACCTTGACTTAAAGAAAAATTTATTTAAATCATGAACAAAATTGTATTATGTAACCGAAACTTCACTAAGCTTTTTTTTGGTTAGCCTCTACAAGATGCTTCTTGCAGTTTCTTTCCAGTGTCCAGGCTTATTGTAGTGGAAGCAAACTCTTTGCTATCCATATCAATTTTGTTCTTATTATCCTTTGTTTACGCCTTTCTGCTTACCTTCTTTGAATCGTTCTTCTTTTGGAAGATCCTTTGCCCCTACCAAGAAGACATGGTCTTTCTTGGTTGGAAAGTGACTCTCATCATTTTTCAACATATTAAGCAAATCAATGAGAGTACGATATCTAGCTTGTTTATATGAAAATTTCACAACAATTATGAAAGGAGTCCGGGAGTGAGTGCAAGATCAAATCTTGGCTCAACTCTCCATCCATGACAAAACTCGTTGTCCTAATTGATCAATCAAATTGATTATGTTAAGAATTTTTGTCCGCATTTATAGTGCCATTAGCCATTCTAGATCGGAGAGCTCCTTAGATATGTCGATATCTATCGGTCCCTATTTTCCTCACCATCAACTACTTGATGTGCAGGAATATAGTAGGAGCATCCATAGTTTCATCTTGACAAGCTCGTTACTCGTGGATGCGAGCATGATGCATTGAGCCAATCAGTGCATCATCTTGCCACTTTCTAAAAGTAGCAATCTCTTCCTCGTAGGCATTATGCGCAACCATTGCGAGGATAGGCGACATGGACATAAGATAGCTTTTCAATTATGAGAACTATTCTCAAATTCCTTAACCAATCCGCTTAATTAGGTCCGGTTAATTTAGCATCTAATATGCTTCGCAGATGATAGTAATTTTAGACATTGTAAATTTTTGTAAATGAATTTGTAATTAACAACATTTTAACATACATTCTATTATTAATTACCAAAATAAATTAGGTCTTGTTTTAAATTGGTATCTCCCACTATTTTCTTCAAAACTATATTACCCTCACTTATATAGTTCGCCAAAAAATCTAATTAAAGATTTGCTAGTGAGAATAAGGATCCCATTTCAAATGTATATACTGTGGTGACACACAACAAACTATATATAAATAAATAGGTAGACAACTTTTTTGTCAATTACATCAACTATGCAACTCCTTGTATTTTGCCTCTTAGATTATTTTGATCAAGTGGTAATCCAAATCAAAATTATCCAAGTTAAGTCCGACCTAGCACTCTATATATTCAAAAAGAAAAATATCATCCTTGTGGTGACACAACAAAATAATATTGTTCAATTTTCTTTATAAGCATCAAATGTGATAAATTAACATCTTAAATACTTAATACTTGCCTTGTGGTGACACAACAAACTCATATTAAATATTTAATACTCTATTAATTTTATCATTCTAGAAAGGCTGACGCTCGATATTCCAAATATCTTTGAACGCTTAGGACTTAATATAAAAATTGAGGGGTTTGTTATTAATTTGTCTCATCTTGTTTAGCGCATTACATATATATATAAAATACGCGTCGTATTAATGAACATGCGAAGCATGTTTGCATAATATATAATATATATATAGTATAAGCATGCACATATAGAATACTATATTCTACCCTTGATTGATTATGGACTTTTATTCTAGTTTGGTTCACTAGAGCCACCAAGTGAACCAAAATTCAAACCCTCAGGTGCAAGAAATAATATTTAAATATAACTATTACATTTAAACTCTAGCTCTATTACAAACGGGTCTTCAATCGCCTCCTTGCTCCTTGATCTCTAATTCTTCAAAATTAATTCTAAAAATTCCTATTACATAACTATTTAAAATAAATAGAAACCTTGATCGTGAATCGAGGGAAGTACATAGGAGGTTAGTTAATTTACATTAAGGAAAAATTAGAAGGCGACGAGGTACGAGACCCCATTTAATAAAACCCATACATTCATGCATCCAACTAAAATAAATCCAATCGCATTGGTTCAATAGTCCATAATCAATCCCATTTATTATCATACACATCACCATATCATCAATAAATAACATTCATCTCATGAATAATAAACATTTAATATATATATTGATATCATTTAATGGGCAAATTTAGTTAGTATAAAATCTATTTTGAATAAAAATAAACTCCTTTATTTAAATCCAAATTTAAATTAAAATAAAACTATTTTATTTTAATTTATTCAATTTTGAATAAAATAAACTATTTTATTTTAATCAAAATTTTAATCAAAATAAACTCCTTTATTTTAATTAATTATGGAATCCAATTCCATGTAATAAAAAAAATCTTTAATTAAAATAAACTCTTTTATTTTAATTAATTATGGAATCCAATTCCATGTAAAAAAAATCTTTTATTAAGGAAACACGGATATTCTTTCCTATTCACAAATAAACTCCTTTATTTTGAATAATATGAAATCTTATTTCATATTTAAATAAACTCCTTTATTTAAGAAAGCATGGATTCTAACTTTCATTCACAAATAAACTCTTTATTTTGAATAATATGAAATCTATTTCATATCTAAATAAACTCCTTTATTTAAGAAATTAGCGATAACATTTCAACTCCAATTAGTTATCATGGAATCCAATTCCAACTCTAATTGAGTTAGCATGAAATTTTAATTTTAAAATTAAAATAAATTTTATATTTTAATATAAAATAAACTTTTTATTTTAATATTAAAATAAAATTTTTATTTTAATAATAAAATTATTAAGAATATTATATATATAATATATATATATATATAATATTACCGTAATATAATATATATTATATATATAAAATTTTACGGTACTAAAAAAAAAAACCAAGAAAACCGTGGATATATATTTGTTAAGTGGCCTCGTTTTGCGTGCTGCAACATTTCCTTTTTTTTTTTTTTTTTTTTTTATGCCGCATGATCCAAATGAAAGCCAACATGATTATTTCCGTGCTTCTACTTAAATAAAGGCAATGCACGGATATCAAGTGTTTTTTTTTTTTTTTTTTGTTCTGGCCCTCGATTTCCGTGCAGGTCTTTGGTTGCCATGAATTCCTGTTGCTTCAAAACCGTGGCCTGCGATTATCAAGACAAAAAAACGGCAGCCTTGATTTCCATTAATTTTGTGATGCCTTTTTTTTTTTTTTTTTTTTTTAAAATAAATTTTATACAATAAAATTATGCCCAATTAAATTTTTCTAAACATATATCAATATATAAATTAAAACAATTAATAATTTACATAAAAGTTTGGCTCTAATGCCACTGTTAGGTTTGTAATATTCATAACGCAATCAAATTGCAAAAATTAGCGGAAGCGTGGTAAAAATCAGAGTTTTAAAAAATTTACAAACCATATACCCGGATCATCCTTTATGCATAATTATTAATTAAACGAAAAGATAAAGAATAAAATCATACCAAGATCGAGCTTCCTCGTGCAAGTTCACCTCCAATCCTTTTCGCTCAACTTGAATCCACCGGTTTGGTTCCTTCCTTTGATCAACGTTAGCCACCCATGTGTGTTTGGCCTCTAGAGGTGATCCACCAGGAAGAAGAAAATTCAAGAAGATGGGTGTTTAACTAAACCCTGTTTTCTATCTCTATAGAAAAGGGAAAATCAACAACCCATACCACCCATAATAAGCATTCTCTTATTTATAGATGTGGGCAACCCACCTTAACAATTAAGGAATTGGGTTTTAATTAATTAATTCTTTTAATTAATTAAGCTCCCTAATCTTATTAGGGATAATTAATTAAACTCCTTTAACTAATTTTCCTTCCTAATCCAATTAGGAATAAATGAGAGTACTTATATTAAATTAATTCCTAAACTCTTTTAGAAATTAAAATAATAATAATTGTAATAATATTAATAAGACTCCTCTTATTAATTTATATTTAATATTTCTAAAATATTAAATAATAAATATTAAGCTATTTAATTTATTCTATCACCATAGATTAAATTAAATATACATAACATATTATTACGATTATGCCATTAACTTCTTAAATAATTATTCTTCCTTTTTATGGTGTGACCCTTTGGGTTCTCCATATTAAACCTAGATTGTGAATAAATCAATTAGAACAATTCTAATCTTATTTAAATAAATAAATTAAACAATTAATTTATTTAAATAAATAATATTTATTCTACAATAGGATAAGCCTCCCTCAATGTATCAACGACATTTCCGGATAATATAGATTTCAACATTAATCATTAAAGAACCTTTGAGTAAATAGTTACTGCATAATTCAATCCTTCCACCATACAATGTCCCAATTAAATATAAGACATGGAATTACCGTCAAGTCTTATTTTATTTAATTATATGTATTTCGACTCTTAAATACACAACTCCAAATAATGCAAATTAGAAACTCCTTTCTAATTTCATTACTCGCCGCCAAGGACTCTTGGGTTGTCATTTATCGAATCACATAGGACATTTCTCTTCTTTTATTAGAAGTGGTAGATTCTTTATTGATCATACATTATCTCCATGTACAACTTATTATACCCAAGCATACCCTTTGATATACCCTAAGGGTCTTAAGGAATAAGTCAAAGTATAACTCATCATACAAAAGATACTATGATGATCTCAAGTCCAAGGATCACTTGTCTTACTATCATTACAGAATTCTATCGATGAGCAAATAAAACTCCATTAGGTATTCCTTAGCGAGCCAATGCTCATGAACTTATTCTCTAATAAGCACCTACATACTTGCTTTTGTGTTCTCACACAAATGATCATGAGATCAATCATCCTCATCCAATGAAAAGCAACGCGTATGTACCCAATCTATCCGGATTCACTAATCCCCAATTTAGTAATCCAATGATTGGGAACTATTTTAGTTTTAAGCTTTCTAAGAATTTAGATCTCATTAGAATGATCATCATCATTATTCTAAAAGCATTGCTTAAAACTATGGGTTTATCACATATTATAAAACGACATCATGTAGATAATTAAAAGCCTTTAATAAATTAATACTTTTATTAATAAATGAATAAGATTGTTACAAAGTATATGCTTTATCATCAAACATGATTGGCTTGTGTGCATACTACTTTCAGTACCATCAAAGTTTGTTCCTTTAACTCCTAGAGAATTTGTGGAGTGGGAGAAAGTTAATATTGCACCATATTCATATATGGGGCACACCTGCACATGTACGAAAAAGGAAAGACAGACTTAGATAAATTACATACAAGAACAAAAGTATGTTTATTTGTAGGATATCCAAAAGGAACTAGAGGTGATCTATTTTATAGTCCTTTAGACCAGAAAGTATTTGTTAGTGCAAATGTAATTTTTCTGAAAAATGACATAATGGATCACAAGTCGAGTAGTAAAATTGTCTTAGAAGAAATGTCAAGTACAACAATTACTCAATCAATTAATCCACCACAAGACTTGGATGATATATTGCTTATTGGTAATGATGTGGGAGTATTATCTAGCGCTAAAATTTGGTTATCTAGTAATTTTGAGATGAAGGACCTAAGAGAGGCTAATTACATTTTAGGGATCAAGCTTTGGCGTGATCGCAAGAATAAAATGTTAGGCCTATCCCAAGCTGCATACATAGATATAATTTTGGCTAGGTTCAACATGCAGAATTCCAAGAAAGGACTACTTCCTATCAGACATGGAATTCCTCTTACTAAGGAGCAGTGTCCTAAGACACCTCGATTAAGAGCAAGAGCGCATGAAGACAATCCCTTATGCTTTGGCAGTGGGAAGTCTTATGTATGCAATGTTGTGTTCTAAACCAGTTATTTATTTTGCAGTAGGCCTGGTCAGCAGATATCACTCTAACCCTGGACTTGAACATTGTATAGCAGTAAAGCATATACTTAAGTATTTACGGAGAACAAGAGATTATATGCTTGTTTATTCTAGTGATGATCTTGTTACGAAGACCTTGTCTTCTAAAGTTTTTGATTTTCATCTCGAGGGAATGTGTATTAGACATATGGTAGATTGGGTTTTGGGCTAGTGGGAGATTGTAAGGTTTTAAGCTCAGAAAAACCCAATGTTGTTATTTATTTTATTATTTTAATAATAAAAATTAATTTCATTTTGCATAATTAAACGTGTCATAAATTTTGTCCATAATTATACATTTTATAATTTATGTATATGAAGGAGTGTCATATACAGAAGACATAAATGATATGTTATGTATAATTAAATATTTATATTGTTCTCAATCTTAGATGGAAATGGACAAACCATTCTAGTAGATTGTAATACACTTGATTGGATGATTTGTCTTAGTCATGTAAAGTGAAGACTTTAATCTAGTGTATTGGTGTATTTTTGAAATACATAGAAGCTGGATCAATTCTGAAAAATTATTTGTTAAATCATTATTATAAATAAAATTTTCAATTACTATTAATGTGCAATTACTCTTAATCCACGAGAGAATAATGAACTTAATTTTATAATGTATGTCACTTTAATATATTAAAGAGTAAGATTTTAAATACAATCAATACCTCAATATGTTTGGTGATATATGTTATGAAATTAGGAACATGTATTTTTTAAGATGGAATTCTACAATTAAATTATAATATCCCCTTGATATAATTTATTAAATTAAATTAATGTGTGATCAAAAGTGTATAAATTATGTAGTCAAAGATATATATAAGCGATAAGCGTAGTGGGTTAACAGTTTTATTCCTACACGCGTTTATGAATATTATTGTAGAAGAGTATTTTTGCAAGATACTAATAGTGGAAGGATTTAATTAATTAATTTTAATTCTATTAATTCTAAAGTGCAATTATAACTATTTAGTAGAATTAGTTATAATTAATATAATTCTAATTGATTAAAGAGTTAATCAGAAATTAGAATTATATTGGAGCTAGAATTATAGAATTCTGCTTGATCCCCACTCTAGCCCTTATTAAGATATACTCAAATAGCAGGATAAAATGAGAGCAGATCCCGTGTCCCAAATTTCCCTGTCCCCTTGTGTCCCTTCACTTAAATTTTGACACCTAGTCTCTTACTTAACACTAATTAATTCTAAAATTAAATACAAGGACATGTGTTAAAATTTAAGTGGGGGAACACAAAGAGGACAGAGAATTTGAGGACAGAGGATCTGCTCTCGGATAAAATATATCAGAAAAAATTTCAAATTATCCTGATAAATATAAGGAGTTGAGGACTATATATATTATATTACTTTACAGTATTTTGAGTCTACACTCAGAAAAGTACAATATCAAAATAAGGGTCATAGGAAGGATCTGAATAAAAAAAATTTCCATTGTGCTACAACCAAGCGAGGTATGTAATATAATTTATTTAATTTTTTGATTATGCTAAATTATGAGAAAGGTCTTGGAATAATAATTTTTAAAAGTAAAAATTATTAATTTTTTTTTTTTAAAATCGTTTCCTACACATTACTGGTGTAACAAACTTTGTAACTTGTTTTCAGAGTTAGTTGCTATCGTAATTGTATAATTTATAAATACGTCTAATAGCGTCGATGTACATTCAAGCAAGTAATAGAATAATCTTTCAATTTTTTAGATCGACAAAACGGGTGGTAGGAAATTTGAGAATCGGTTGGTAAAAATAGTCCGGATTTTGGTGGGCTAAAAATGTGCGGTAAAACCGCCTATGCGAAACTTCTTCCTCTTTTTTTTTTTTTGCAAAATTTTGTTGCACCAAAAATAGTAATATTAATAAATATTAAAAAATTGTCTTACCTAACTGCCACCATGCCATGTGCTTGAAATGCTACCGTGAATGGTATTTTTTTTTTCCTGATATGTAACGCAAATGTTAATTTGATAGTTGTTTTACTATTCTTTGGTCCTTGAATGACTAATATTTGTGGATCAGTAAGATAGTGTGGATTTCAGATTTGTCCCGGTACTGAATGTGAGTTCCATATTAGGACATAAAAGTTTAGCAATCAAATGTTATATCTTATTCTATAGAAAAGTTAAAAATTCACTACATGTAGAATATGGCATGTTGTGCTAGTGTGGGCATCTGTTGCATATTATGTAGAATATGGCTATTTTAGCTTTATTGTCTTATTGACAGTTTTCATATCAGCAAGAGTTCTTGTGGAAGGAATAAATGTAACTAGGTTAGGTATTTTCCAAGCAATTCATGAGCTAAAAATGGCGACAATTGAGTAATGCTCATAAATAATTAAATATTATAAATTATGAACGATTTAAGTTTTACTTTTTAAGAATAATAAAATTTGAACAAAAATAAAGAAACAATATATTAAAGATTGCATTAAAAATAAATTGTTGTAGTTCAGTTGGTTTGAAGCTTTTTTATTTATGGTATGGTAATGTAAAAAACAAAACATGCCCATATTTTCCTGGGCTAAAAAGCTACAAAATTCTGATAGCCCATCCCTGGAATATATATTGCTGTGTCTAATTTTTTCTTCAATATGTATTCATAGTTCCGCGTATAAACTGGAGATATAATGAAATCTAAAACCTATTTTTTTAACAGTCTCTGCCCGTATCTGTGGAATTTAGCTAGGGATGGCTACACTGGCCTGAAGTGAGGGACCTGGTTTGGTGCATCCCGGTTGTGGCCTAGCCTGAACTAATTTTTGCAAGTCTCTGTGAACAACCAGATTCCAATTACAGGACTGCTCTCCAGTATTAATCATAGTAAAAAACACTATTTTTAATAGCAGGGTCTACAATTTATTATCAATATGGCCTATATTAGGTTCCCAAATTATTGTCAATTTAACCATTTAGACACAATCTGCATTTTTTTCTAACAGGCCACATTTGAGACATGCATATATTCCTCCCCAACTAAGAAAAGAGATCATACAGAGCAAGCTAGTTCAATGTTCAAGCAACCTTTAGGTCCTTTACTAATACACAAATCAGACATTATTCTTCAAGAGTATCTGTTAGAATGGTAAGTTAAGATTCATGGAACTTCATCTGTAATTTACATGGATAATGGACGCTTTATCTATATCCATGCATTCGATTGAAAAGCATATTAGGATTTTTCTTTCTTTTTTCCCCCACTAGTGTTTTTGTTTCAGAATTTGGTTTCTTAAAGTGACAGAATTATGTATAGTAGTCCTACATCATTACCTCCAATTATGTAACAATACATACATGGGGAAGAAAAAGAAGAAAGTTGAATTTCCAAATCAAGAAGTGCAACCAAAACACCGTCTTACTGAAAAAGTCTTGGAATTTGGATGCAGCTCATCAGGCTCAGCCACTAGTTTCTCACGAGGAAATTGTTTATGGAAAGCTTTCACTGCTCCTGCAACTCCATCCTCATTTTCCATGGCCTTGGCCAGTTCAATTGCACGCTCTTTCACCTACATCCAGGGCATAAGCAACTTCCATTTATTTGCATTATAAAAAGAGAATCTTTTCTAGTCAGCTATGCAATGTTTCAAGCTTTTAGAAACAATCTGGATATTTAGAGCGTGGACAAAGAGTTCAACAGACTCATTATCAAGTCATGTTCATCTGCAAACGTTAACCACAAATATATCCAGAGTCAACCTTCTAATACGTAACATTCAATAAATTAATGATCTATAATTAAATTTTTTATTTTTTATTTTTTTCAGAAATCAACTTCATTCTACAACGGATACCGAGTAGATGAGACACAATCTCCACTTAAAGTGCAGAATGGTCTTTATAAGCAACTAATAAGTTTACATCTTCTTCCTCTTAACTTTTTGCATGATTTAAGTTCTGGCTTGCTTTCATAAATTAGGAATATGAAATTTTCTTTTCATGAATATTGGCATAAGATCAATTGTATGTAAATATATTTCAAAAATGGAAACGTATCAAGTTTCCAACAATAAATTGTTTACCGGACCTTCAATTCGTCTTTCTTTTACTAACCAATTCACGGACCAGCTAGCTTAAATTAAATTTTGCAAGCAGAGTTTTTGCTTCTACATCAACTGGTCATGTGAGACAAGCAAGCAATGGAATAAAAATTCTAGTATTCTAAAAATTCCTGCCTAGGCGCTATGCGGTCCTCTACCGCCTTGATTTGGCTAGGCGCCTAGGCCCCCGCATAGGCAGAATCAAACCTCTACTTTGAAACTCTACAATACTTGAATGAATTTATTAAGCCTTCAAGATTATTTTTTTGGTAATGTTATATGTAAAATTTAAAAAAAGTACATATACTATATGTTTTGTATAGTATAACAAGTAAATACAATAGAAAAATAAATAAATGAGATCCCCTAAGAAAACGCCTAATCCGCCTAGGAAAATGCCTAGTCACTGACTAAGCGGCCTAGGCGCTAGACACCCCCTTCGCCGCTCAAGTCCGCCTAACGATTTTTAGAATATTGAAAAGATCTCCTTGATTAGTGTAGGAAATGCATAATTCTGACAGGTTACTTTCCATTTGCTGCTGCATGCTGCTTATGATCTGCCCCTAATAGGATGGAACTGTAACTAGTAAAGTGAAAAGTTATTGGTCACTATCCGCCTCTATTTGGGGTGGATATATTAAAAAATTGTGCAATTCAGGGGCTTTGCAATAAATCAATTATCCGAGACTTATACTAGCGAAAGGGACTTATACTGGCGAATAGCGATTTTTTTTAAAGATATGGGTCGTCCATTTCTCATTTGACAAACCATTGATTTATTTAGTTGTTAGAAACTGGAAAAAAGAACTGGCAACACTAGAGGAAAGAGATTATGGAGGTAAAAATAAAAAGATATTTTTATTTAGTTGGATAGGTGATGCGACAACTTTGCCTCTAAAAACCCTCACCGATGTGCACATGTTTAATTTTGTTAGCCTCTTTGACGATTTTTTGATAAGAGTGCGATTTGTCAAAGCGCGAAAAATATGATGCAAAGTGCCTCTTTTTAAGTATGAGATGCAAAATGAAAAATGGGGCAAAATTAGAGGAGCAAAGTGTTATTTTCTTGAAATTTATTCATAACATTAACTATTAGGATGGTAATATATGTGTACGCTTACGTAGCTGGATACACAGTTTGATAATTACATTTAGTAGTACAATAAATCAGAAATGATAAGTAAAATATGTATTGGTATTTGGTAATAACTTTGTAAACAGTAAAATGAGTGTAAATATATGGATTTATTTATACCGAGTACATATGGCTCTTGAAAGAAATTAACTTCTAGAGTTCAAATCAAATTTTACCTTTGTTTCTGTAATTTATAACACAAACAAACAAGCATAAGAAGAAGAATACTTTCTTTTGACCAAAAAGATATGAGAAGCTAATTATTGCTTTAGACTTGGTATAAATATACTTTCTAGATCAAAAAAAATGTAACTAAAAAGTTGGGTGTAAATCTCTCTCTCTCCCTACATATATATATATATATATATATATATATATATATATATATATATATATAAAACCTTTTAAAAACGTTAGTTTAAGAAAATTTAGTAATTAATAGCTCTAATAATTAATGAATTTTTCTCATCCCTAGATTATTAATAATAAAGCTGACTGTATAAAAGTGTATATAATTTAACTTAGGATTTTGTAATCTTTATAATGTTTCGAGCAACTGTACTTTTAAGAAACTAAAAGCAGTTCACCAGACATATGCCTAGTATCATTCAGTTCATTATAGCACTTAAGTTTTCAGAAGTTCACAAGTACCTCTGGATCAAGCATGAACTTTATTGCTGCTACCAACTTTTCAAGTGAGAACTCATCAACAGGAATGGGTGCTGGTCCTACTCCCCTTGCATGCACCCGCTCTCCCCAAAATGGTTGGTCCCCAAAGAAAGGTACCACAGTTGCTGGACACTGATTCCCAATGAAAGTCAAACATGATTTAGTCTTAAGAGAATCAAAAGATAATAGGTCAACCGGAAAGCACGTTAGTTACCGCAGCTTTAAGACCAGCAGCAGTTGTTCCTGCACCTCCGTGATGCACCTGGGTAAAACAAAATGCCTTAAAGCACAAATTGCAGAATGCATAGCGAGAACACAAATTGAACAATTTCCAAAATTATTTTAGTAGGCCAAGCCCATGAAACTTTCACTATAATGTTGTCTTACCATGTTGTCCCCGTCAATCTTCTAAACTTCTGAATAACATGTGATGACATCTATACTAATTTCTTAACCAACTTCAAATATATGTGGTTCATGGAGAAATCCAGCTCTTTTAACAAACCTTTCACCACTTTAAGTCAATAACTGTTGGATGCTTGACACATGGCAAATTTAATTCAAGGGTATAGATTTTGTCAGTTCATTCTAAGACTCTTTGCCACAGTTAAACTTAAGGTTAATGAAATAAAATTCAAAAAGACCAAGCAAAGAAACCACATTGTCACTACATAGAAAGGAACCAATTCCTTCACTGCCATAACTACCTAACTGCCAAAATCTAACTATTCCCTCACCGGCTCTCTTAAAGTGTGTAAATGTCTTTATGGGCTGTACAATTTTCTATTCAATTCTCATATCTCACAGTTGGACCCATAAGCTAAATTGAAAAGAGAGGGGGGAAAAGAAGGGGATTCCTTCTTGTATGGACCTCAAGTTATTCATAGTTAAATGTTGATCTATTTTATCCCTCTCAGGATGGCTATAGTTGGATTTCACAACCTCAAGTTATTCATAGTTAAAGTGATTCAGGATGGCTAACATGTCCCAACGGGTCTCATGAGTGTTAGTCAAATTTGCTATTCATAAGAGAGGGACCTGGTGGAAATAGTAATTCCTTAATTTATATGAGATGATGCAGTCAATTTAATTTAATTCGATTCTTGAAATCATCCATGATGCAGTCAATTTAAAAGGTGTATTGGACGTTGTGAATAATTCCCAAGTTGATTCTTGAAAATCATCCAATTCAAGTTATGCAATTCACACTAAGACAATTGGCACAAGAACACATCCTTTAGTTCAGTCCATTTGAGTGAAATTGGGTGAAACATAAGAACTCATCTAGTGTTCAAAAAGCTATGTTGTGAATATGTTCCCCCTAAAAGTCCCCAAGTTGGAATTTAATAAATAAGTAGGTTAACCAACGCAAAAGTAATGAAAACAAATCAAAATGATCATGTACACAAAAAAAATTATGCGTAATATCATCAAGTATTCTTAATTCAAATAATAAATTGGCAAATAAGAACACATCCTTTAGTTCAGTCCATTTGAGTTGACATCATTTAGATTTTAGTTGATCTGGAACATAAGAAAAGGAGTAGAAGAGAAGAAGTCATCTAGTCACACAGCATGTAAACAGATAACAAAGAGCCACAAAAATAATGTCTCCATTAGGCATTAGATACTAAGTATCTGATTTTAGGTCTTTTTAAACCAAATCAACAAAGAAATTGTGCAGCCAACAGGAGATCTTTCAAGTTTCTAGGCAAGTGAGTAACAACAAAAGCACTAATTGGCTGCAAACTTCAATGAAAGCGGAGATTAGGTTTATCAAAGTGAGTACAACAAAACACTAATTGGCTGCAAACTTCAATGAAAGCGGTTTAGGTTTATCAAGGCACTAATTGATATTTTGATAATGTGATATGAAAGTAGAATTTTCTTAACCCAGTTTAAGTTACACTTGTAATTCAAAATACAAATTCAGAGACTGAAAACTAATGCAACACCCTTTAAAGTGAATTTGAACTAATGAGCAAAGTAATAAAGCCTTACCACTGCTGCACATCTTAAGAATAGCCAATCGTGTGGGCAGTTATCCAATAAGTACACGAAGTCCTTTGGTTCTGCCACTGAGAGAAGAAAATAAACTAGTATATATATTGACTTCTGGAAGGTAACATTTGCATAGCAGTAAAGTTTTACTAAGCAGAAGCATATGGTATTCCACAAACTGCAAAATTCGATAAAAACACAAACAGAGCTTACAGTTTCCAAGTCCACCCCATCCTTTGTTAATGATGCCTCTTTGTCCTGTCATTTCCAGTGCCTGAACAATTATCTGAGTCATTCTACTTGGTTCTCGAACAGGCTGCACAGTATTCATGAATAGATAAATGAAAATTGAGAATGGAAAAATATAACTAATATTCAACTCAGGGTTCCATTAGATCTACGTGGAGCTCTTTAAAAATCCTCTTTTCTCACTTTTACATTTTTAATACCTATGAATAAGAAGAGAGAGAGAATTCAATACATAGGAAAAAATGGAACAATTACCTATGAATAAGAACTTTAAACATGCGCTATCTGATAACAACAGACTTGAATTTAAAATTTTAAATATTGTTATTGAACTCCAGATCAAAATTTAGATACTCTAGGTTGATCTAAATAAATTGTATCCCTGTTTGAACTCAATTATAAGTTCAGATATTCGAATTCAAGTCAAATCCACACAAATATTACATTCTATAACTTTTGGTTATAAACAATTTAGATAAACCATGTTTTCTGGGTAAATTTAAGTATTATCTTTCAAATATAAGTTATAAACAAACTGATAAACCATGTTTTCTGGGTAAATTTAGGTGTTTATCTTTCGAACATACTTGTTAAACTCCAAAATAGAAAAACGTAATTCTTCATGATTGGTTTCTAAATTTAATCAAATTCAATTAATTTAAAGCAAAATCTTAAAAAATTGACCAAAACAAAAGTTCAGCTTATTACAGCTCTGGAACCAATTTCCAAGAAAAAAGAAGAGGGAGGGTGCTGCGGGGGGGGGGGGGGGGTAAGAGTGATATTTCGTCATGGTCCTGAGGTATCGTAAAAAAATGGGCTCAAGTTTAGCTTCTTATTGCATTAAAGCTCAATGTACAATTATAAGGTAAATATCCAAGTCAATTTTCAGGTGTAATAGTCAAAAGAACAGAAATACTTGATCAATGACAAAGGTTGATCACTACATTCACAACATTAGGTCAAAATAATTTGATGCCCTTAAACCATCATAAAAGAGTTAATGATGTTCACAATAACAATTGTTCTAATAATGGATTAAAGAAAATAAGTGTAAAGCATCTTCATCAGTTTTAACAATTATATATTATGTGATACTTAAGATACAACGTGAAAATCATGCAAAAGAAAACAACCGACTTAATAAATTCCAAATTGGAAGCAGAGTGTTCAGACACCAATATGTAATTTGTGATCACTACCAAAAAAACACATTCCGAGTGATTCTAGATACAGGCTGTGTATCTCATTCAACAGAAATTTAAAGGGATATGAAGGGCCATCTTTAATCATTTAGTGTCAGATTCAGTGACAGCGGAACACTAAGCGAGAACACGGTGATTATAGTTTCTTTTTACGATAGTGAATTTTTTGAGTATTAGATGAGTACTTCAAGTGGAGTATCTAAAGAAGGTACAAGTATTTTATTCAACATATATGGCTTCAAATATGCAGGCTTTCATAACTCAACTTATATTCAATAAGATGATTAAAACTCGTCATCATGCCAAACTGGCATATATAAACCTGAAGGATATTTATACATTTCAAAACCATATACATTCATCTAAAAGTTGTAGATCAGACCTATCAACAAGCATCTGGCAATTAAACAGCAAATTCATGCATTCCACGAGTATGATTGTTACGGAAAAACTTCTGCAGCAACCCAATTCAACCATTTGACTTTACGGGAGTCATAGTGAAGTACTAAGACCATCACATTTCATTTTCTACTAACTTTTGCAAGCATTTAGGACTTTGTTTCAGTAGAAGAAGTTTAATTCATCCAAAAAAATATTGCTAGAATCATGTAATTAGGACTTTTCTCTAAATATTGTTTTAAGAGAACGAATCCAGTGAGAAGGGGAAATATACATGAGCTTTAATTAAGATTAGCAAATGTAACCATTTCCAATATAAGCAGTATGCAGTTTGAAATCGAAAAACTGCAGCCCAGAGGACAATAAGATTCCTTCACTATTTATTAATTAAAAATCCCGCTATTCAATGCAATAGATCTTGAAATTCAATTATTATCAGTTTTTCAGAGGTATGATGTGCAGTGGAAATTTACATAAGCTAATAATTAAGATTAACAAATGTAACCACTTTTAATATAGACAGTATGCAGTTTGAAGTTGAAAAGATACAACCTGCAGAGGACAATAAGATTCCTTCACCAGTTTGTTAATTAAAAATCCCATTATTCAATGAAACAGATCTTGAAATTCAATTTTATCAATTCCTCAGATATAAGTTCATTCTTTTTCTGAAATTAATAGAATATCAAGAAAAATGAGCAGGAAAAATAAAGCTTGCTTAGAAACTCACAAGGCTACCAAATCCAATATAGATAGGCTTTTTACCATCTTCGAGCCATTTCACAAGTGAATATTGAGGTATATAACTCGATGCAAGGTCTAGGAAGCAAAAACCTACTACATCAATCTTCGGTCCCCAATCTGTAGATAGTGAAATATCAACTGCATCAGAAGCACATCTTTGACGGAGAAGCAGCAGCTTCTGCTGTCGCTTTTAGCTGTTGTACAAGATACAACAAACACCGTAGAAAACTAATACATAGCTAAGCACCACAAGATAGTCCATATCAAACAAGTGCATCAATAGAAAAGTTGGGTGTTACATGCAACAATAAAAAGGAAAAAGAACACTTGCAAACTTTCCTATGGAACGTTATGTTTAGGATTGTTAGAGGTTATTCATGTGAATGTATGTTTGTGTGCATGCCTCAATTGGCCCAGTCAACCACGTGATGTTCATGGTCTTTGTTGTGTATTTGGGTCATATGCTTGATATATATTGTCTATTGAACTCGAATTTCATCATACAATAATATTATAATTCGTTCTCTATCTCTATGTGAGACCGCATCTGCCATTTAGTTTATGGCACCCCAAACTATATGGGGAACGAGGTTTATATGGGTCATTCGATCTTCATTTCGGCGGCCAGAGATAGGTTGGATGAATAATGCCTTCTATCCAACTTAGGTCATGAATCATTCCACATATATAACTTAGGTCATGGATCATTCCACACATATATATATGTGTGTAATATTTTTATTTTAATCCCTTTCCGGTTATTGTTTAATATATTTTTCCATTGTTGAACAAAATTCTTAGATCCGCTCCAAGTTTTATGCAATTTCGAATCTGACCACAGTAATTAACCAATATCATCCATAGATACTATAGTTATTTCCAGTAGCCCTAAAACATGTAAATGGACCATCCCAGCACACTTGGTTGTTAACTCTGGTCCACAGTAATTAGCCAATATCATCCACAGATACTATAGTTAATTCCGGTAGCCCTAAAACATGTAAATGGACCATCCATGCACACTTGGTTGTAAACTCTGGTGCCTCAGATCAAATAACGGAAACTCAGGTATTTTTTCCATATTCCATACTACATCTTTTTTCAGGTATTAGCTTAGCAGGTCAGACGACGGGTTAAATGCTTTTTTGGTCACTGTACTATAGATCAACTTACAAATGGATAACTGAACTTTTTTTCTTACATTCAACAAATTGTACTCAACTTTTCTAACACAAAGTTAAAAAAACCGTTAAATGCTTCGACTTTAAACGAAAAAAAAATAGCTAAGCTGCTGAGTTGTAAAAAAAAGATGATATGACAGTGATTATGCGACGTGACCATGATTATATGGATCTGGAGGGAAATACTCCCTCCCAAACAGACTTTGGTGGACCCCGCATGTACAAAACATATCTACTCGTTGGAACCCAAATCGAGTTTCATCTAATTCAATTTGATTGTGTAAGAAAATCTGAAAAGAAGAAACTAACCCTCACACTTGAGCAAATCGATCCAACAATTGAGAGTAACGACCCTAAAAGAGTTCGATCCTCACAGTTGATCAAATTGATCCTCACTTTTGATACATCGTGGATTAATTTGGAGTGTTGGTCGATTGAGACTAACAGTCGACAGGTATGGCCCTTTTTCCCCTCTTCTGGCTTCTTCTCAATTATTATTGTTATATTGTTGTAGTATTGTCCCTTTTTCAGAAACCCTAGGTTACAGATTCTATTCCTTTTGAGATTTTTAAAACCCTTATTTATGATAAGCACTACTACATATATATTATATATATTGTTGTATACCTTATGCATGCTTTGTTTTATATTTACAAATAGATACATATACATATTATATATATACATATACCCCATGCATTCTCTGATTGTATACTATGTATGCTCTGTTTTTCATTATTTTTTATATTTGTGTACAGATGGATAATATTTTGCAATTAAATGTAAACTATGGTGGGAAGTTCATCAATAATCCTTTTTGTGACTATGTGGGAGGTAATGTTCATCACTTTCCACGCTTGGATACTGACTATATATGTATGGGTGCAATAGATGACTTAGCTATTCAACTTAGTTATCATCCTAAGTCATCTGTTTACTTTAAAACTGATGGAGTAGAACTTAAAAATTGTGTTAGACTTGTTTATGATGATGCTAGTATAAGAGATATGGTTAATATTTGCTTGCCAATTGGTATCATTGATCTCTATGTAGACCATGTATTACCATATAATACTGACCAAACCTCCATATCGGATGAACATAATAGTTTTAATGTGGCTGATAATGTGGTTGAAATTGTGGATGAAATTGTGGCTGATAATGTGGTTGAAAATGTGGCTTTACTTGTCATTGAAAATGTTGCTGAAAATGAAGCTAGGGAGAGTGAGGGTGAGGGTGAGGCTGATAATGAAGGTGATAAAGAGGGAGATATAGTGGGTGACAATGTGGACAGTGTGGCTGGGGATAATGTGAGTTATAGAAAAAGGACTAAAAAAACAAAGAATGTAAAACAAAATGCTAAAAGGAAGTCCAAAAGGGGTAAACAAAGGGCAGTTGTGGAAGAATGTGGTGAGACAAATGATACCTCTGATAGTGATGTTGATGAAGACTGCAGTGATGAAGAATTAGTAGAAGTTGGGAGGAGATGTAGGGAGTATAAGAGGGAGATGAGAAAGAACATAGAGAATGAGCCTATAAATGTTGAAGAAGATAATGAGGGAGAGGAAGCAGGAAATGATGGAGAGGAAGGAGAAAATCAGCAAGATGAAGGGAATGATGGAAATGAAGAGGATGAGGATGAGCCTGAAAATGAAGAACAAAATGTGTCAGAACATGAGCCAAAGATGAATCAAATAGAGGGAGAACATTTTAGGAATGATGGTGAGGGCAGTGAAAATATGAAGAGGATAGTGAATATGAGAACAGTGAATCAGATGATACATCATGGCAAAGTGAATATGAGAACAATGATCATCTCAGGTCTCTTTTTGAAACTAGTGAAGAAGGTGAGGATGTTTGCTATGTAGAACCCCCCTAGTAAAGCAAAAAAAAAATAATACAGTGGAGCTATAAAATAGTAAGACAAAAAAGAAATTGATAAAGTTTAAGAAATACATGATATTTTCTAGCAGAAAGGAGTTTAAAGATGCCATTAGAGACTACTCTATTGTAAATGGGAGGAAATTATGGTATTCAGTCAATGATTCCAAGAGATGCCAAATTAGGTGTGAGAAAGGATGTCCATGGAGATTATGGGATAATTACATATAAGGGATTGAAACATGGCAGGTGAAATCTCTTTTAGACATTCACAATTGCACCAGAGTCTTTAAAAATAAGCTGGCTATAGTCAAGTATTTGACCGAGTACTATGGGAATATGATTAGGAGGAATCCTAGCTGGAAATTAAGGGAAATGCAAGAAGTGATAAAGTGAAACTGAAGTTAGATGTTACAGAGGTGAAATGCATGAGGGTTAGGCAGTTAGCATAACAGGGAATTTAGCAGGTCATGAAGGATCATTATGCAAGAGTATAGGACTTTGAGACTGAGATAGTTAATAATAATAAGAATAACATAATTGACATAAAAACAACAATATTGAATCCTGATGATGTGCCCAAGTTTAAGAGATTTTATGCTAGCTTGAAAAAATCTTGGAAAGGTGGATATAGACCTGTTATTGGCTTGGATGGTTGTTTTTTGAAAACAGTGTGTGGTGGATAACTATTATCTGTGGGCAGGGATGGAAACAATCAGATGTTTCCTATAGCTATGGGGGTGGTTGAGAGTGAGAATTATGAAAGTTGGACTTGGTTCGTAGAGTTGTTGGTGGCTGATCTTGATTTGGGAGATGGCTATGGGCTGACTTTAATATCTGACCAATAAAAGGTTGGCATTTTTGTTCATATACTAGGCTTTAATATATGAATCTGATTTTTTTTTGGCATTTGTTAACTAACTTATGTGTGTTGTGGGGACTAAAAGGAGCTATTCAGGACCTTTTTCACGCAGAGCATAGAAACTGTGGAAGGCACATCTATGCAAATTGGAGAAAAAAATATCCCTCACAAGCACTAAAAAGAGCATTCTGGGATGCATCCATTGCTACACACCCTGTAGCTTTTAAAAGGGCAATGAGGGAGGTAAATAGGTTGTCTACTCCTGTACATGACAAACTGGCAGAGCAAGATCCAAAGGTGTGGTCCAAAGCATTCTTTGAGACTCATTCAAAATCTAACAGCGTAGAGAACAACATGTCAAAGTGCTTTAATGCATGGATAATTAAGGCAAGAAATATGCCAATTCTTCACATGTTAGCTGAAATTCATGATCAAATAATGGTGAGGTTGCACCAAAAGAGAGATGCAATGCTCAAGAAGCGAAGAGTTATTATGCCCAAGGATTAAAAAAAAAATTAGATGCAAATTATTTTTTAGCCTCTCTGCACATTGTGAAGCTCTATGGGATGGACAATCAAAATTCCAAGTGAAGGAGAGAGGAAAAGGAGGGTACATCAGAAACCTAGCGAGAGAAGTTGTGCGTGTAGGGTGTGGGATTTAACAGGAATCCCTTGTTCTCATACAGTTAGAGCCATTCATTACATCTATGGAAAGGAAACCCTCAACAATATGTAGCTCACTGGTACACTAGAGAAACTTATCTGAAGACTTATTCTCACACACTAGAAGTACTGAATGGACCTTCAATGAAGAAAAAATTGAAGGGAAGACCACAAAGATTAAGAAGGAAGGAGTGGGAAGATGGAGCAAATAGCAGGGGGAAGGTGGGTAGGGTGTCAAGAAAAGGGAGGAAGATACACTGCAGCCTATGCAAGGGAGAGGGTCACAATCGACTCAAGTGTCCAAAACACCTAACTCTCTCGAAATTACCTGCATAACCATAACCTCCAGTCCCCAAGGCAAAAAAGAAGAATGAAACACCCATATAATTCACCTACTAAAGCTGTTGTAAGTTTTTTTTTAAATATATGTACCCATTTTCATTTAAGTGCTTTTTTATTGACTGTTTCTATTTTATTCCATAGGGTATTGAAATTTCAAAAAGGTCTGACAATGCAAGTGAGACTGAAAAAGGAAAAGACAAAGTTACATTTGTAAGTAATTGTTGATAAGAGAGAGATCTAAGTTACATTACCTGTTACCTATATTTTTCCTATGCTAGCAGTTTTAGTATTGTTGATAAGTGTTAATGTAATTTACATGACATGTGTATTTCAAATTAGATGCCACATCCAATTGTGAGGAAGAAGAAGACCTCGAAACAACAACTGTAGAAGGTCAGACTCCACCGACCTTCTACACCACCAAACCAGGTCAATACTAGGAAAAGACAAGCAAACAGTCAAGGGTCACAATCTTCAACATGCAGGCCATTTAAAACACCAAGACAGAAGGGTGGAAGTAACACAAAACAGTAGCATGTAATGTCATTAATTACTAGTTGATCGAAACAATATTTATGGCATATATTTTGGTGTGTTTTGGTATAACTTGACAGTTCTTTTGCATAAAGTTTTGGTATAGCTAGCCATAGTATTTTGGTATAACTGATTATGTATGTATAGGATAGATGGTTATGCTCTTTTGTTATAGCTTTTGAATTGGTATGGATTTATGTATGGGATAACTGATAATACTATTTAGGGTAAATTGTACCAACTGATGCAAGGAATTCCGGATAATTTATTGTAATGGTACATATTCAAAATGTTATGACTGATGGTTATCAATAACGACTGATTACCAATTTATTTCAGTTTTGTTATCATTTTATTTCAGTTTCGTTGAAACATTTATTGTTGCAGTCAGGTTTGTTATTTTTTGTTGCATTCATACTCTTTCTAGCATAACTTAGAAACGTCATACCAACTACACCAAAAGAGCAAAATGCTCTGTTTTTCCATTTCATTCATTAAAAACATAAACATCAACCACCAAACTACTTCAAAATGCAATGTTGATTAACAATCAAACACCAAACTTACACTTTTACAATCAAAAACTTCAAACACCAAATTTCCACAGTTACAATCAAAAACATCAACCATCCCAATGTTGTTTTACACCATTATTACTAATAAAAATTAAAAACATCATCCATGAACAAATTAGAATTTTTTTGGCTAAAAACACCAAATTGAAACCGAAACCGCACTAAAAACCGCATTTAAACGCACACTTAATTCAAACCGCACCAACGGTTCCTATATGCGGTTTTTAGGTGGGTTGAATAACCAAATTCTGATTCCAATGGTTACTAGCCAAAATCGCCTTTATAAAATATAAACCGCACCATGTGTATGTATGATTATCTCTAGTAAATTCTAAAGTTACTTTTCACTTGAACACGCTCAGAGAAAACCCCAGTCTTGCATTGTCATTTTTTCACTAATTGAAATAAGATGTTAGAGGTTATAGAGTCAAAAATTAAGCAATTGGGTTTTGGAATTTCGAATTTGTTTGATGCGTTATTGGAGGGGCTTATAGCTGAGGGGCTCGAGCACTTGATGCATTGGTTAATGTCAATGCTATAATAGTAATAGTCTAATAAATTATTTTTCAAATTAGGTATAGTTAGGATTATATTCTATAAGTCTTCCTCGATATATACGAGATATAATTTCATTCATCTCCAAAGATATACTTTTAATTTTTGGGGAACTAGATAAATATTCTTGCTTGTTATCGAATATATGGTCTCCGTTGTTTTAGTGTATGTTTTAGTTTTAAAGCATGCTTGATATAATTCACATTGCCGACTCTGTCACTAAGTTAATTACTCGATGTAAGTTTTATGTTAAATTTTATTGAAGGCTTAGACTTTTTTGTTGTTTCAATTGGTTTTGGCCAAACCGCACCAATTAAAACCGCATCCGCACACTTTAAAACCGCACCGCACTCAATCACAGCGGTTTTAATGCGGTTTTGAATTTTTTAATGGTTTTCAAAGGGTTTGGACTTAAAACCGCACCAAACCGCACCATGCTCACCCCTATTTTGGGCATTTTCCCTTTTTAATTCTTTGACCACAATTGATTCACTTCCATTCTTAAATAATTTCAGCCTTCGTATTTCTTCGTTCGCAGAGCAAAGTTTATCCCTCATTCTTTTTATCACTTCCCTTGATCTTTCAGTGAATGGAGGGTCACACCACTTGAATAATCGACAATACATCTTTGGCTCTTGCTCAAAAGATACAATAGAGGAAGAATTGTGACTAAAAAAAACCCTTTTTTTCATGCCAAAAAATTTCAAAGAAATTGCAAATTCACATACCTTGTACCTGCTACAACCAACAAATCTTCTACCTGGATCTAGGGTTCCATCTTTCCATGCTTCCCACATAGGTGCAACGATTCCATAGCCGCAGACGATGACATTGAATTCGGCAGAGTCGTGCTCAGAATCTGCACATTTGTTCACCATTTTCCTTCTATACGAGCTCTCTACCCCACTTGAGGTACTCATCTTCTTTAAATGCACCTATGTATTGGATTCTTAGTTTCAATTACTTCAAACCAGTTGCCTTTTGATGTTCGATCTCTGCTCGTACGAAGAACCCTAAATTTTGCCCCTTTTTTGATGTTTGATTTCTTATTTAACGTGGATGAAATTCGTTAGGTCGGTTCGGGTGACCTTGGGTATTTGTTTTTACTGGGTGGGTTATAGCTAATGTGTAAAATGCTGTTAACTGAACCTTCCAGCTCGGATTTAGAAAATATGTGGTATTTCCACGTCATTATTCCGTTAAAAAATTTAACCCCGTTGACAGAAATTTAACTTTATGTTAGAAAAGTCGAGTATAGTTAATTGACTGTGAGAAAAAAAAAGTTCAGTTATTCATTTGTAAGTTGACCTATAGTACAGTGACCAAAAAAGTATTTAACCCTTTAGACGACTGTCATTGTTAAGGGCATCAGGACTGGCACTTCTGTTCTTCCTTCACCATCTTTTATCTTATATTTACCTTATCATACTTTTAATGTCATCTTAGTAAGATAATTCGTACCTTAACGGTTGAATAACATTTTCTCTTGATTCATCTATTTCTCTGGAACTTGCTACAAGGAGGAAAACTGATAAATGATACATGTCAATGGTCTCTATCTTTTTCATGAATCTTTTTCATCCACTCCTCTTTGCTTGCCTTTTCAAGTGTAGCTTCTCCACTTCATATACATTGTTAAAATATAGCATCGAGTCTTTAGAGTCTGGTTTTTGGAGTATATTTGGGTGCTAAGCTTGATATATATAGTCTATTGTGCTCTACTTCATTGCAAAATAATATTAACAGTGTTTGAATCTCTCTCTTCTTTCTTGATCTTGCATTACTCTACAAGGATTGATTACATGTACGATCAGGGGTATGACATGGTTGCACCAGACCTTATTGTGTAAATAAGGCAATGCTAAATCCTTGTAAAGTGGAGAGTTTATTCCCTAATAATATATTAAGTACAAATAAGAGTTGAGCCTTTTATAGACTAAAACTCATGCTATATAAGGAAAGTAAATCAATCACTAGCACATATTACTCAACACATTACTCCTAAAATCATGCTCCTAAAATCATATTACTCAACACATGCACATATTACTCAACACATTACTCCTAAAATCATGCCCCTACAATCATATTACTCAACACATTACTCCTAAAATCATGCTCCTACAATCATGCTCTTGGAATCCTCTAGAATCCCTAACATTTTCCCTCAAGCTGGAGCATGATATCAATCATGCCCAGCTTGTTACAAATATAGGAGATTCGAGCTGACCCTAAAGTTTTAGTAAACACGTCAGCAAGCTGATCGCCGGTCTTCACATGATTAGTGGATATAATCCCTTCTTGTATCTTTTCACGAATAAAATGACAATCAACTTCTATGTGTTTGGTTCTCTCGTGAAATACTGGATTAGATGCAATGTACAGAGTTGCTTGATTATCACACCAAAGTTGAATAGGTACTAGTTTGTGAAACCCCAATTCGCTCAACAAGTGTTTCAACCATATTAGTTCACATGTTACGTGAGCCATTGCTCTATACTCTGACTCAGCATTGGATCGGGACGCAACAGTCTATTTCTTACTCTTCCATGACACCAAGTTACCTCCAATGAATACACAATACCCTGTAGTAGACCTCTTATCTGTTGGAGATACAACCCAATCAACATTAGAGAATACTTCAACTCTCATATGACCATGATCATGAAAGACCAATCCACGCCCTGGTGCTCCCTTTAAGATACTTCAATATCCTCACAACTGCATCCAACTGACTAACAACACTAACAGGAAACGCAATGTCGGGGAGAGTAACGCATTTTTGACATCCAACTGATCTAAAGGCCAATGATGAGAAGCTGCAAATAATCAGAGGTCATTTTAGCAACAGGAGAGAAAGTCTCGGAATAACCAATACCATGAACTTGAGCATATCCTTTTGCAACTAATTGAGCCTTAAAGGCAAGCAAGAGAACCATCAAGATTTACTTTCACTGTGTAAACCCACTAACAACCAACAATCGATGTATTTGGAGGAGGCATCACCAACTCCCAAGTACCATTTTCTCTAAAGCCATCATTTCCTCTTCCATAGTCGTCTTCCGGCCAGGATTAGATAGTGCTTCCTTAACTGTTTTTGGAATAGGATGAGCGGAAATAGGGGTTAAATGCTTATTTTGTCATTGTACTATATGTCAACTTACAAGTGAGTCACTCAACTGTTTTTTCTTACAGTCAACTCACTGAACCCTTATTTACTTACAAACCGTTAGAAAAACCGTCAAGTCATTTGACTTTAAACGGAATGTACACGTAAGCAGCTAACTTGTAAAAAAAGAAGCTTATGTGTCATGAATTATCCCACGTGGCATGGATTATGTGGATCTAAAAGGGGAAAATTTATGGAGAAAATAAAAGAATTATTTTAAAGTATAATATAAATTAGAAAAGTTAACAAAAAAAGAAGAAAATAAATCAAATATATATTTAATTTTTTTTGTAATTAATACCAAATGATTTTTTATTTAATTCTTTACAAATAATAATATAAATTAGAAAACTTTACCAAAAAAATAAGAAAATAAATAAACAAAATATATTTAAATATTTTTGTAATGAATATCAAATGAATTTTTGTTTAATTATTTACAAATATAATAATATAAATTAGAAAAGTTAGCGAAAAATAAGAAAATAAATGAAAAATATATTCAATTATTTTGTAATTAATATCAAATGAATTTTATTAAATTCTTTACAAATATAATAATATAAATTAGAAAAATTTGCCAAAAAAAAATAAGAAAATAAATGAAATATATATTTAATTTATGAAGAAAATGAAAAATATTTTAAAATAGGCTTAAATATGAATTAGTACCCTAAATTATAGGCCATATTTCACTTGGATCCACCTTTCAATTTTGTCGATTAGGTGATTAAACTATCAATTTTTTTCACTTCTATTTAATTTGGTGCCACGCGTCGAAAATTCTTGACGTGGTTTGAATATATGGCATTTAGTGCTTATGTGTTAAAATTGAGTCAAATTTCAAATTTTCTTTTATTATTATATACAAGTAATAAGGGCAAAATAGTAATATAACAAATTAATTTTTACAATTAAGTAAATTAATAATAAAACAAAATAATAAACCTAATATAACTCAACCCATCCTCTCTCTCTCTCGCTTCAGATTATTATTTCTACCGAATACCCAACATCAAAATGATAAGTCAGAGCTTTGAAGAAGAAGTTCAATGGCCAAAATCAATCTTCTCACCACCAATATTTTTCCTCATCGTTGTCTCGTTCACTGAAATCTTTCGTGAACCCCTTTATATGCCGACGCCATCTTTCGATCCTTCAACTGTGAAGGTTTTCCTCTTTTTTCTCTTCTTTTTTGATTTGAGATTTGATATGTAAGGTTTTTTTCAAAAAAATTTGCTCCTTTTTTGGCTGTTCGTGATTATGAATTTTAGGTTAGCATAAACAGAGATGGAGATTTGAGAAAGAAGTTTTAATTTGAGATTTGAGATTTTAGGGTTTTCCTCTCTCTTTTTTTTCTTCTTTTTTGATTTGAGATTTAATATTTAAGGTTTTTCTAAATTTTTTTGCTCCTTTTTTGGCTGTCGGCGATTATGAGTTTTTTGGATGTTGTCAATAATTATGGATTTTGAATTACAGACCTAATTAGTGGATTTGATTCTCACGATCTTGAACTTTCAAATATTTATCCAGAGTAAAATAAGAAAGGGGTCTGTGAAGAAGAAAGTAAAATAATCCCCTGCTTCACTGTTTTCCAGATCGAGAATTATTGTTTTCCTCTCCGGCGGAATTACCGGCGGCAGGGGCTTCGCGGCGAAGAGAGCTTTTGGACGGAGAGACTTTTTGGGGTTCCGATTCGGGCGAGTTTGGAGAAAATCTTGATGAGGCGGTGGTGACAACATGAGAGGCGGCAGAGGCGGTATTCTTGATCGGACTTTCTGGTGCGGCGGCGGTTGTGGTGGCTAGGAGAGAGAAAAATAGGGAGAGATATAAAGAAATGTTTTATATTAATTTGTTATGTTAATGTGTTTTGACGATTTTGCCCTTTATTTAAACAGATTTGTTTATGTAATGAATAAAAAATAGTTTTTTTTGCCACATAAGCTGCTTAAGAGCCCACACAATTAGCCACGTCAGCAATTTCTGACGTGGCGTGTTTAATTTGTTGTAATTGAAAAAAATTGATAGTTTAATCACCTAATTGACAAAATTGAAAAGTGGATCACCGAAGTGGAATATGACCTATAGTTTAAGGTACTAATTCATATTTAAGCCTTTAAAATATAATGTAAATTAGAAAAGTAGCCAAAAACTATGGAAAAAATAATTTTTTTACTTATTTTTGTAATTAATAAAATTAAAAATCTTTTCAAAATAATTTTTTTTTACATAAATGTTTATATATGTTAGGCAAAGAATTATTAATTATTGAAAGCAAATATTACGGTATATTAACAATTTATTACTATATTATAATTAAATAAATTAAACACACTCATCATCCAGATTATCCAGATTTCTCTCTCTCTCTCTCTCTAACCTAGCACCATCATCACTATTCATCATCTTCCTCATCCAATTTAGTGCAGAAAATCCAAATAATAAAAACACTAGTAATCAACAACCAATAAGGGATGGAATAGAAATATGGGATACATTTCCTATTTGGCACTAATAAACAAGATCAAAATATTAAAAAAAATTGAATCAAACCATGTGCCAAATTCAAAACTGCTACATAAAATAAAACCACCCCATGTGGCTTAAGTGCATCCGCTAGAAATCAACACTCCCATACAACATTGCTGAAAAAGCTAAGATTTGAAATCCCCACCCCAGATTTCCGACAAAAAGGAAGTAGAAACCAAACATAAGCAAATCTGATTATTGGAATACAACCAAGATCAATCAGTTTCATTTAAACATGGAACCACGAGAGGTTGACTAGCCATGGCGGCGTTGGTCTGAACGTCGGTGTACCTAGAGATAAGCGCCGAGCGTAGCCAATAAAAGTCGCGAAGTACAGATTGAAACCTCGAGGTGTGCTCTCATGGTCTGCTTCATCTTTCTCCAGATCTTGTTTTGATCTTGCCGGTACCTGCTTCATCTTGTCTTGTTTTGTTCTGTTGGATCTAGGTTTTGATTGAAGGATTTGTTGGATTAGTTTGATGAGGCGGCTGGAATAGAGGGCTGAGAGAGAGAAGGGGATAGAAATTAAAATTTCAGATCTGTAAGATATAATTTTATTGAATTAATTTTAATGTTTGATAAATATGATTTGACATATTTACCCTCAAATGATTAATAATTGTAAAAAAAATATTTGAAATAATTTTTTAAATTACACATAAGTATGTTTATGCCTAGTCATTTATTTATATTGAAAAAACTAAGCCACATAAGCGCGCCACGTCAAAGTTCTGTTACAAATTTAACAGTTAAGACGAAATTTAAATTTTTTGTTAGTAAATAAGGGTTCAGTGAGTTGACTGTAAGAAAAAACGATTGAGTGACTCACCTGTAAGTTGATATATAGTACAATGACCAAATAAGCATTTAACCCTCAGAAATAGTAGATAGACAAGTATTATGGGCAGAAGAAATACCAGAATAGGAGAGAGAAACAAAAGAGAATGTTGGGTACAACTTCGTTTACCTTTTCGCAGGGCAATAGGTTTATCTAAATCAAACTAATCAGGATCAGAAGAAGATTTACCAGCGATATATATGTTCTGGGACGACAACTGTACACATTACGAATCTCGAGAACTGGTTGAGATGGAGGTGTAGACCGAATGATGTAAGTAGGTATCTCTTCATCTAAATTAGAGACGGAATGAGGCTGTGAAGAAAACGAATAGACTCAAAAAAGGACACATCAAAACTAACAAAATATTGTTTAAGATAAGGAGAATAACGACGGTAACCTTTCTGGGAGCGAGAATAGACAACAAATAAATACTTAATGGCTTTAGGATCCAACTTTGTCATATTAGGATGATGATCACGAACAAAGCATACACACACACACTTTTGGGGGCAAAGAAAATAAAACTTGAGAAAGAAACAACAAAGAAAAAGGTATAGTCCCATTTAACACAGAGATGAAGGCATGCGGTTAATAATATGACATGCGGTTAAAACCGCATCTCCCCAAAATGGTTTAGGAACACGCATTTCAAACATTAAAGCACGTGTAACCTCCATAATATGTCGGTTTTAAAGCTCTGCAACACCATTTTGTTGTGGTGTGTCGAGACACGAGGGATCGTGAATAATGCCTCTTTTGAGTCATGAAAGTAGAAAAGGGAGATGAAAAATACTCGAGAGCATTATTACTACGTAATACACGAATAGTACTGCCAAACTGAGTTTTTATTTCAGTCACAATTGGAGAAAATAGAAAATAATTCAAAGCTATTTTTCATTAAATAAAGCCAAGTAACACATGAATAATCTGTTGGTTTGTTATATCCATGAACATACAATCAAATTGCATATAAACAACGAAAGCATGACAAAATCAGATTTTAAAATTTTACAAACCATAATCAGAATCGATCTTCATGCGCAATTATCAATTAACAAAGGAGATAGAGATTTATACCCTTATAGAACAAAGCTTCCTCAGGTACAAGTTCAACTCCAAATCCTACGTGTCATCTTCAAATTCCACCAATTAGATTCATTTGATCAACGTTAGCCATCCAAGTGTTTGGCCTCTAGAGGTGATCCACAAATGAATAATAAGGATTCAAGAAGTGTGTCGTGGCTATCAGTGTAACCCTAATCCATAATAAGACTCCTCTTATTTATATATATAGTCAACCCTCCTAAACTATTTAGGAGTAGGGTTTTTAATTAATTCCTAAACCATTTAGAAACTAAATAATAATAAGACTCTTATTATTAATTTATAATTTGTATTTCCAAAAATACTAAATAATAAATATTAAGATATTTAATTTATTATATCACCATAGTATAAATTAAATATGCTTATTATTACGATTATGTCATTCACTTCCTAAATAAATATTTTTCTTTTGCGGTGTGACCCTTTAGGTTCTCCATATTAAACTGGTTGTAGAATAAATCAATTAGAACAATTCTAATCTTATTTAAATAAATAAATAAAATTATTTAATTTATTTAATTAAATAATATTTATTCCACAATAAGGGTAAACCCTCTTAGCGATCAACGACTTTCCAGATAATATAGATTTCAACATTTAATCATAAAAGAACCTTTCAGTGAATAGTTATCGTACAATTCAATCCTTCGATCATACAATGTCCCAATCAAATATAAGACTTGAAATTACTGTCAAGTCTTATTTTATTTGATTATATGCATTTCGATTCTCAAATGCATAACTCTATATAATGCAAATTAGAAAGTCCATTCTAATTTTATTCTGCCTTGACTAAGGACTACTGAGTTGTTAATTATCGAATCACATAGGGCATTCTCATCTTTTACTAGAAGTGGTAGATTCTTTGTTGACCATTCACCTATCTCCATGTACTACTTATTATACTCAATCATACCTTTTGATATACCCTAAAGGTCTTAAGAGACATGTCAAAGCATAACTCATCATACACAAAATACTATGATGATCTCAAGTCTAAGAATCACTTGTATGACAATAGGAATTCCTATTGACAGACAAATAAAACTCTATTAGGTATTCTTTTAGCGAGTCGTGTTCAGTGAACTTAATCTCTAATAAGCACTTGCGTACTTGCTTTAGTGTCTCTACACAAATGATTATGAGATCAATCATTCTCTTCATAAGAGCAAACATAGTATGTACTAATCTATCCGAATTTAAGAATCACATTCTTAGCAATCCAACGATTAGAAACGATTTTAGTTTTGGGCTATTTTGAATTTAGATCTCCTTAGCATGATCATCATCATGATTCTAAAAGCATTGATCAAATTGTGGGTTTATCACAATTAATTCAACAACACAATGTGAATAAAGAATAAAATTACATAGTAACGAATAAGATTACAAAGTATATGCTACATCATATCAAATATGATTGGAATGTGTGCATACTACTTTCATAATCGTCCACAAAGATTACAAAATAACGAAAACCAAGTTGCGACACTACTGGGCAAGGACCCCAAATATCAAAATGAACCAAATCAAATAGGTGCGTAGACCTTTTAATGACTAGGAGAATACGAGACACGATGGTGTTTCCCAAATTGACAAGATTCACAATCTAAACTAGACAAGGAACTGAAACAAGGCATTAATCTCTTCAAGTTGGCTAAGGAAGGATGTCCCGACCGACAGTGGACTTGAAGTGGTGAAGCAATAATAGAACAAGCAATAGGTTGAGGGATTAAATCATCGAACATATATAAACCTCCCAATACACGACCTCTACCAATCATCCTCTTCATCATAAGATCCTAAAAGACACACAAATCATAATAAAAGGTTATAGAACAATTGTAAGTCTTTGTTAATTTGCTCACAGAAAGAAGATTAAATGGAAAGTTAGGTATATTTAGTGTAAAGTTTAATGAGAGAGTCGGGCTTAAAGTAGCAGTGTCAGTTCCCTTTACAGTGACCATGGAACCATCTACTGAAGTGACACTGGGAAGAGAGGACATAGTTTGAAAATGAGAGAGAGTACTAGATGTACCTTTCATGTGATCAGATGCCCCTGAATCTATTATCCAAGGATGAGAGTTAGTATGACAAGCAATAGCATTACCTGATTGAACAAAAGTAGCGGTGGAAGTAGAGGATGGTTGTCGAGTAATCTAATATTGTGTGTAGGCATCATACTTTGCTGGTGGGGTCATAATCAGTCTTTTCCTCGGATGATGTATGAACAGAAGATTGTCCCAAACCAGCAACCACATTTGCAAATCGTGGGTGCTCCGATTATGAAGATGTCTACAAAAGCATTGAACATGACCGGGCTCTCCACAATGATAACAAACTTTGCCTAGTCTTGTCCCTCCATTGTTGTCTGAACTCTGACTCCTACTACTCCCTCTTCTGCCTCCAAAACCACCGTAACCTCGTCCTCCAGAACGACCGTCAAATCTACCACCACGAACATTTGCAGGGCCATTATGACCTGCACCCCTCCCATAGGAAGTAACTAAAGCAGATTTATTGGAAGAATCAACAGTAAGGTAGCATCACGGGAGACACATAAAACTCGGGCAAAAGCATCTGTAAGAGATGGTACCGTCGGGCTGCTAAGAATCTGGGAGCGAACATTTTCAAATTCAAATCCAAAAGCACCTAGGAAACCCATAATTGCCAACTGGTCACGTTGGGGTATTTGTGTCACATCTGCTGTAATAGGGAGCAATGAATTGAATTCCTCGTACATCTTAAAATCAGCAAAAAACTGTGAGTGGGCGTCAATCTCGACGAATCTTATAAAAGTCCTGAGACCTCATACATACGAGCAAGATTATTTTGTCTTGAGTACAACACCGCCAAGTACTCCCACAATTCTTTGACGGTATCAATATGAGTAACCAAATCAACAAGTTGACTGTCCATCGAATTAAGCATCTGATAGAGAATCCTGACATCGACTGTCTTCCATGCCTCGTTGGAAATGTTTACTGTCGTTAAGTGATCACTTTGTTCTCTACTAATCAGGGCCAACCTCACACTCTTCCTCCATTGCGGATAATTAGTAACGCCTTCCAATTTCTTATCAGTAAGACGAGTTGATGAAGATAGTACTTCTATAACATTTGTTGACGGTCGAGAGTCGATGATGTACCAGAATTACGGCTTACAATGAGCTCGGTGTTCTTTGACATCTTGCTTGGAATATCTTGTATTAAATTTTCCCAAGAAACAAACTACGACAAAGGATCACAAATAAATAGTAACCACATACACCTAACCCAAACAAACATATACTAGTGCGTCGAGCACCTCATATAACAAATTGCAAAGCAAATCCCATGAGGCAAAGAACCATCAAAAGGCTGCTATTAAATCACCAAAAAATTCCCACGACCCAAGTACTTCTCACGTGTATATATCAAAGCAAAGCAAAACAATGTCGTCATTGTTCATGGTGAATAGTACCGTCAGTGTTCAAGATGAACGCTTTTTTTTAAGGGAAAATAAAATGAAAAGAAGAAGGATGAAGAATTAAAAAGAGACTCGGGAAAAAAAAACTTAAAAACCATGGCTTTGATACCGTGTAAAGTGGAGCGTTTATTCCCTAATAATATATTAATTACAAATAAGTGCTTAACCACTCATGCTATATAAGGAAAGTAAATCAGTCACTAGAACATATTACTCCACACATTACTCCCACAATCATGCTCCTGGAATCCTCTAGAATCCTTAACAAACCCTGATGAGATATTTACACATCAAATAAGAACCTGTCAAGTTACCAACTGCTTCAAAAGCTTAAGCTGTTAAAACTAGGTTAGCAATAAACGTTATTCTTCAAATATATGGTGCACATCTAAGTGTATCAGTATCAAAGTTAACAGACCATACAGAGTGCATAGTTGACGTAAATTTGGGGACTCGATGCAAGTGGGAAAAAGCTAAGTTCAAGACTTCACAAAATTGGACCACTAGTATTGATACAATGACAACTTACTAATATATTTTAAACTTTCAAGTGCCAGGACTATGTTAAAGATAAAATAGATATATGGAATATTGTTGTTGTTCACTTATTACAAATAGTACTAAAGTCTTATATATAGCCTACTAGTTGAGTAGTGGCCAAATATGTGTGGGCACAAAGTATACTTGGTGACCAAGTAATAATAATATACTCTAACACTTCTCCTCAAGTTGGAAGTCTCAAGTTGGAAGTCTTATATCACGACTTACAACTTGTTACGTAACAAAATAAAAGGCTCAAAAACAACTACGAAGAACTCCTTGCCTAATAATAATATACTCTAATACTCCCCCTCAAGTTGGAAATCTTATATCACGACTTACAACTTGTTACATAACATAATCTTAAAAATAAAAGACCCAAACCAACTTGAGGCCCTCTTCAATTTGCATAGAAAAAAGATTGATTGTTTTTACGTCCAAAGTTAAGATTTTTCACCCTCGGTATATAACTTCACACATCCACTTTCCAAGGATATCATATGTCGGTAATAACAGATAATACTCATCTCCCATAACAAATGTGAAGGACTCTCTATCCTTCAAAAACAACCACGAAGGACGCCTTCCTGAAATAACGGAGGACTCTCTAGCCTCCCACAAATCGAAGGACACATTCCTTCCACTCCATGCAATCCTTACTTTCAAATCAACCATTTACATATTTTAACCAGAGAAATTAACTACTATGAACATATTACCCTTATTAAAAGGAAAGAAAAAATTAACATTCAACAAGGAACTTACATCTTCGGAAAGAAACCTCAAATCTGGGTAACGAAGTACTAGAGCACCAACTTCACCAATTTTAGCAACACATGACAAAAGGAAAATGATATGCATGTCCACAAATATTTGACAAAACTGGATTACGACCAACGTGGAAGTGTAAGCGATAATATAGAATAAATTAAAATGGGACCCTTCTTAATTCTTACATATCCCGTGTATGCACATACGTCGCAATCATAATTCGGCTGAAAACTTTCGCAATGTATAGCAGGACTCATGACAAAACTCAAACTACAACTCCAACAAAAGAATTAAACTGAACTCTAACCACCTATTTTTTTTTTTAAGATATAGTTAAACAATAAAAATAAATGATGCCCGCCGCCGGCAGCGGAAGGAATATATTTTGATTTGTTTGCCAAGACCAACCTAGCACTGCTCCCATGTTAGAGATAAATAGATGAATATTGTTGTTGTCTTATTACAAAGAGTACTAAAACCTTATATATAAGCTACAAGTTGAGTAGTGGCCAAATATGTATGAGCACCAAGCATACTTGGTCACTAAGTAATAATTATAATATACTCTAATAGACTGCAATTCATATCATGCTTCAAGAGAACAACTATTTTATATCAGAAAAGGATTTTGTGTCATATTTATGTGAAATAGATGATGTTAGACCATAACACACCAATATAACCATAATTGTTATCATATATATGATAAGTATATAAAGACAGAACCTTTTGGCTTAGGAACAAGGTGCGGACTCCAAATATATCCATGAGGAAAATCTGGTGAACTATGGGAACCACTTAAATATGTTACTGGTCTCAGCTTCAATCTTTTCTTTCTAAATTCATTAATCATGTCCCGCATTCCAAGCGCAATCATGGAATCAACAATCTGATAAGATAGCTGCAAAAGTATATCAAAATTCATGAAATCAGAATGTCTGAATCAATTATTAATTTGATAAAAACTAGACTAGAAGAAAATAGCAACCAGGTCAGCTTACTCGATAAGCTACTGGTTGTTTAACGCGGGAAAGCGGATGAGGGAATTCACTAGTAGGCCTGCACATTGATGACGTAGAAAAGAAGCAAAAGAAAAGTGAAAAATCAAAATCATTAGTAACACAAATTTCAAGCATCATCACTTGACTGTGTAGCATATAATCAAATGTCAGTTCATGACTGCCAAAATTATTTAACATAACATCCTTAAAATATTTAGTCCACTGGTGCAGAATGTGAGTTAAGAGTATAATTATTATGTAATACTCCCTTCATTCCAAAAGGTAAGTGTCATTTTAACTTTGTGAAGTCAATTTGAGAGAGTTTCAAATTCAGAATTAATATGAATTCTCTGTATTTTAGTCATTACAATTCTGGATATTGTAAACTATCTAAAAAGTACTACTAATTATAAGATTTATTGTTTATAAAATTTAAATGTATAATATAAATTTTGAATTAAAATATCTTGATTGAGTTCAAAAGGTCAAAAACTGTTCTCATCTTTTGACACATGGAGAGAGCACATTATTTACCACGCCTTATATGTTATGATTTGAATTTTGATATATACCCAATATACGAAATTATCCCATATATACACTCAACAATACATAAACAATTCTCAAAATTCAACTACCTTAATCCCAAACCCCACCACTGGGCAAAGAAATAAAAGAAAGGAACGAAAAAGAACTTACGTCCATGGCATTGTAAAAAATATATGAAGTGGTACTTTAAGTGCCTCCGCAACATCAGTGTGTCCTGAACAAGTACTTTTTCTCGTGAGCAGTTGAATGACTTACAAATATGCATCAGAGAACATAGACAAGGAAGTCAAATATGACGCAAATAGCATATCAAAGGAAGGTTATTTATTGACACAAAACTCATAGCGAAGGCCCAACTACTTCAACTATCATGAACAATTATATTAGTATCAGCTGGACCTTAAATAGAGGGTTTGGACTCGATCCATTAAGTAAAAAAAATCATTTTTTTATCGCTGCCCCATTCCAAGTAAAAGTTGGGAGTCATCCAATCCACTAAATATTTTCAGCATCAATCCACATAGTTTTCTTCTTTTTAGAGTACATTTAGTGACTTCCAAGTTCAGAAATCCTGGGGTAACTCTGGGAGTTGAGCTAGATTCTTAGAACCTTTTTCAAATTACTTGGCACATGCATTGATAGTTAGAACATGCGTTGATAATTGATAGTTGAAGAACATTTGTATTGATACATGAGTATTAATGTTCATGTACATGAACTCATTAAACTAGATTCTCGGGTTACACAGGCAGGTCCAGGAAGGAGCAAGGAGCAAGGAGCAAGGAGCAAGGAGCAAGGAGCAAGGAGCAAGGAGCAAGGGGGGAAAGTGCCCACCCTTGCTTTTTGATATTTTTTTATAAGTATAGTGTTAATATGGTAAATTGATTCTCCCTTTAAGAAAAAAATATTAGGTTACTTATCAACAATTAGATATTTCTAATATAAATTCAAAAACATATATTTCTAATATCCTCTTTCAAATTCAAATTTCAATTTTTGTTTTCACGGTCTATTTAGTTTTTCCCAATTTATAGGGTTAAGGTTAAAAATATCATTAAACTTTTCTATAATTTTTTATTAATTATTTGTGAGTAGTTAATTATTTAGTTTTGATTCTTATTTATTTTTATTCATTCATACTAATTAGCACATCCGTACATGCTTCTTAATTTTATAGTATATATTAAAGATTTTGGCATGTGTATCATTTGATATTGTATTCATCGTTGTCACGACGAGATGTGCTGGTGAGTTATTTGTCGGGATACCTAGGTGCTAAGGCGTCCCACCATGATGTCTCTGTAAGTCGTTAAAATGTGCAATGTATATATTTGTTTATTTTACTTCAAAACTATATTAAATAATAAAATTTTATATACATTAAAACTCAAAACATTATAACTAACACTATGGAATACAATTAAAAACACAATTATATGAATACTTCACAATCAAAATTCAAAAACAAAACAATTGACATTGAAAACTAGTAGAACGAGTCAACAAACACCACGTAAAGAACCAAGTCAACACCTATCGCACATTACAAGTTTAATAAGTAATAAAATTACACCACATAACAAGTTCATGGATTATGATGAGTTACGAGTACAAAATGACTTAATTACTTAACTTTGGTAGCTCGGCATCCAAGGCGTCACTTTGTCCTTTCTAGCACTTGGACGCCTAGTCGTCGCCTAGGCGATGCCATGAAAACTATAATTGCATTTAAATCAATAAAGACACCCGTACATGCTTCCTAATTATAAAAGTACCCACCCTTATCGAAAATTTTGTATCCACCCGTCGGGTTAAATACACTTTTGCCTACCAAACTGAGAGCGAATTTACATTTGCATCATTAAGTTGAAATTTTTTATCAGTCAACTCGGTGTACATGATTTTTTGAAAAAAAAAACAAAAAAATATTAAAATTTTAACTTCGTCCAATTTGATAACGGAAAGTTGGGTTGGAAAGGTGTAAAGGAGAAAGAAAGCTAATTTCGCGGGCTGAAGAAGGAAAAAAAAAAAAAGTTAGATAAAGTAATTTAATTAAATTAAATTAAACAACAACTCCTTTCTTCAATGTTTGGAAAAACAAAAAGCATTTCTAAAAATTAAACAATAACCCATTTTATATGTGATTGATTTCTTCCATCACCGCACCACAGTCGCCACCGCTCACAGATGAATGAAAAAATCTTTTTAATTTTTCCTTAAAACTTTTAGATCTACACTTCAATCTTTGATCTGTCACATACCTTTATTAACCACCTGATTTCAATATTCCAAATAGCTTTATTTTGGTGTAGATCTATGGAGCTCACTATATATGTTTATGTGATAAGTGGGTTTTATACCTATGAATTGAGTACTTTTAGCTTGATGAAATTGTCAGTGCTTGAGTATTTTCCTTTTCCGTTCCTTTTTATGTGTTTTTATGCTTTTGTGTAGAAAAAGGAAATGGAAGCAAAATGGTTGCATTATAGTCAATTTGAAGTTACAAAGGTGTCGCAGCGCTAGGACATTCGTTGGCTCGACGTCTGTTGGAAAAAAGGTCATAACTTTTTATCCAAGAAGAGTTACGGGACGTGCCACCTGTCAAAACGAAGCTCGCGAAAAGATCTACAGGTGGGAGCAGAATGTGCAGCGCTGCTATAGAGCGTATAAGCTGCGGCTGTTTTGTGCGATTTTGCTGAGTTTAGCACTTCTAATTGACTTGGGACTTGCCATATTGATTCCTAATTGGATTAAATGTTTATTAAGCTACATAGAAGCTATAAATACACATCAAAAGGCTGATGAAAAGAGAGAGACTAACATCCATCTAACATCATAATACACCAAAAGTAGGGTTTGCAATCAGATATTCCAAGAGAGCGAGGAGGAAACACGCAAGGGAAGCAAGACTTGAAGATTGTGCTTGGAGATCAAGGATCCTGAAATATTTTATTCTCTAAACTCTCCTTTTTAATTCTTGTATACCTTGAGGATGTTATTGAATATTTTTATTCTGTTTCTTCGCTACGCTTTGAATTAAATTCTTAATTAAGATTGCAATGGAACCCAATGATTAGTTTAAATTGATTTTCTCTCGTTTTGATTATCGTTGATCATATTTAAATCATTTATCATATTTTGTGATTATCGATGATTTAGTCTAGCTAGCAATTATATTTGATAACCTATATGAAATTGGAAGATAGATTATAGGTTTAGATCTTAATATGATAACATGCGATTAGTTTATTCTTCTTAGGATTGAATAACTAATTTTTGTATAAGATATGAATATACCTATATGTCGTGTGTAGCCACTTTGAGAATTGAAGCTTAATGAATATGTTCTTAATTACTTCACATAGGAATATAGTGATCTAATAATTAGGGATATTTTTATTTAACTATCGGAAGAGGTTATATAAATAAATAAATAAGAATTATAGGTTAACGATTTAATATAATTAATTAATTGAAAATAGGAAAAAGAGACTTAAACGAGACATTGGGGAAATTGTAATCTTAGCTTTTTAATTTGATTTTAACCCAAGTTTAGTAATTTAGTTTTAGTTTAGTTTAATTAGTTTCATAATCTTTTAATTAATTGTTTAAATAAGATTGAATTGATATAAAGTTAGTGCTTGGATAATATTATTAGCATATTTCTTGTGGGATCGACTCTCTACTTACTACTATATTACTTGTTGATCACGTATACTAATAAATTTTTTCAATATTAATTTCAATCAATTTGATCTTAGTTTAAACCATGACTAACTATGACTATCAGTGGCCTTATGCGAAAATGACAACCAAAGGAGGCAGGGATATATGGACTCGATGCATTGTCAAGATGATTCGCACACTTTCACGAAGAAGATTGACGTTATAGGGAGCAACCTATTCAAAGTGTAGCGGTGATTTGTGATTATTGTGTTGGTAACCATCCGAGTCATCAATGCGCCATCAGTTTCGAGTCGGTACAGTATGATGGTAACTTCGGCGACTATCCCAACGATTATTATCATAGTTGGGAGAATCATCCGAATTTTTCATGAAACCATAATAGTCAAAGACCAATCCTTTGTTCCAAGTCAATCATACACTCCAGAATTTCAGAATCATGCCCCTCAACAAGAAAATCATTCAAACTTGGAGGAACGTCTTTCCAAGTACATAGCTCGGATTGAGGAGCGGATGGATAGCCAAGATATCTTGATTCGGAATCTCGAGAACCAATTGGGACAACTTTTCAAAGCCATTATCAATCGCCCTCAAGGCATGTTGCCAAGCAACCTGGTTCACAGGGTTGATGGAGTACCCATGCCAAAAGTGTGAATGTGGAAAAGGAGGAGAGTGGGGAGCAAGAAAAGAAGGCATGATTAGATCCAGCCTTGAGTTCTAATACCGATACGCCGATTTCAATAATACCTCATGTGCTTTTTCCACCAAAGTTCAAGGAACCGGGTAGCTTGACAATCTCGTGCTCAATTGGTAGTCAATTTTTCGTCGGCAGTACTCTTAGTGACAAGAGGGAGCCATCTTACAGCTGAAGCCATGGTGGGATGAAAGAGACGAACATGTCGAGCAATTAGGTCTGAAGAAGTCTACAAATGTTAAATTGCAATTGGCAGACATGTTTGTCAATCATCGAAGAGGAATTGGATGAAGTCGGACTGACGACTATAAACCAAACGCTTATTGGGGAGGCAACCCAAATTAAATTTTTAGTTTTTGCGGTTTAGTTCTATAGGATATAGTTAGTTGCATTTTAATTAGTTGTTTTAATTGTTTTCAGGTATCAAGGATCGAACAAAATGGATTACACTTCCGACTTAGCAGACGAGGAGAACGCTGACGTGGCCAATCAGCCGGTTCTCAGGGAAGTCCTCTGAGGACAATATCTAGTTTAAGTTTGAGGGTGTTTGTCCTTATTTTTGTTTGTTTATTTGGTATGTGATTTGTTAGAGTTGCATTTTAGATAGTATGTTTAGGGTAACTTGAGCAATGAATGGCCGATGAAAAAAAATAATTGTGATTAATTTTTAACTCTTGTGAAATTGAGAAGCATGCTTAGGTTGTGTTTGTTTACATCTGAATACCTCTTAATCAATATACCTCTGATTCGGTCAGAGGCAAAGATTGTTTGGTAAAAAAAATTTGCCTCTTAATCGGTAAAGATATGAAATTAAATCTATACTATTCAAAGGTAGGTCTCGAACTACATTAACTATTTTTAAACAAAAATGAGCTCTTCAATTTTACAAAATTCCTCTTGTATCCCTCGACTTCTCTCTCTCAAACTCACATCCAAACAAGTCATACCTTACGGAATAGATCCAAATCATCAATGTTCTTTCTTTAATGATTCTGACCAACATATGGTAAATCCTTAATCCTGAATGCAAAACTACTAAACACAGATCAATCAAAAAACATTATTAAACCAATAAAGACAAACCCAACAACAATTAAACCCAAAAGTATCCCATTTATCATTCAACTAACATTTGAGATTTTCTTAATCTCAATTAAGACACAAGTAAATTGAATCACAACATCAGTTATAGTCAAAATAAAAACCAAATCAAAAAGGGTTGAACAAAACTGTACATATGTATTGATGGGTCAATCAATCGGAGTTGAGATTGTAGGAATCAGAATCTGATGATGAAGATGAAGAAGATGAATGAAAAGTGTTATGGGGAGGAAAACAAAATACAGAGCAGAGACGGAGCTCAAAATTGCGAAATTGTTAAAAATGAAAGCAAAAAATTAGATGCAAAATCTGATTACATGTACTGTGCTTCATGTACTGTGCTAGAACTGAAAAATTAGGCGAAAACCCCACATTAAATTTAAACAAGATAAGAGAATAAAGATGAAAAAGAAAAAAGAGTTTTTGAAATGGTTCAATCAAATTGCAAGAACAGATCAGATAAGTGAGTAACAAATGAAAGAAAAAAAAGAGTTCACAGTGTTAATATGGTAAAATATCATTTATTAAGACATTTAAAAAAAAAAATTATCAAACAACATTTTTTCATTCAGATGCAATTCTATTCAGATACTCTACATTATTCAGATGCCTAAATTGTTCAGTCTTAATATTTAGTTTTATGAAACACAACCTTAGTTTAAATTTTAACTTATGAGTTGGGTTTACACAATCCTTTAGCTAGTTGGGGCTTAAAAAAAAATTATGGTTAGATACTCGTGAAAGATATCATTGAAACTTTAGAAATTTATTTGAGCATCATTTGAAGCAAAATTTAGGCTTTAAACTAAGTTTGGGGAAATTTTGGATTATTGAAAATTTTAAAATTTTGAACCTTCGTGAGTTGAAACAATGAATCATGTGGTGAGTTGAGATGGAGCGTAAAACGCACTCACTCATAAACACATGCACACATGCAGCGAGATAGACTGATAGAGCGTAAAACGCACTCGTTTAATTGGAAGTGAGACGAAGCATAAAATGCACTCACTAAAAAGAGAAAAAAATATATAAAAAAAATATTTTTGAAATACTTCGGAAGGGTTCAATCGGGCTTAAAGGTTTTAAATATCCTTTTGATTCTCTAAATTTATGTTTTGTCTTCATTAGCGGAGATTGATGTGAAAATTAGTTTATAGAGTTGATTTGAAAATCTTTTATGAGTGTTTGATTATATGAGCTTATTTTAGTTTTGGCTAGTTTGAATAGATGTGGAACTGATGAGAAGGGTATGGGAACTAGAAACAGAGCAACTCCGGCGATGGCAGTGACAACATGCGTTGTTATTGGATGGCTGGTGTGGTGGAGTTGAAAGAAGAATTGAAATTTTCAAATTTCAAACCCAAATTTGTTCTTAAAACCTTTATTATTTAATCTTTAAAACTCAAATAGTTGTCATGAATTCTTGTTTAACATAATAACAATTAGTTCAATATTAAGATTTTAAAAAAGAATTCTACCTAGACACTCCACATAGACTAAAAGTTGACATGTAAGCTTTATCTCTCTGAGTTGTAACCCACTTGGTGAATATTTTGTTAAAAGTCAAACAATTTAACGGATTTTGTAACGTTTTGTAAATATTTTTAGTTTAATTAGTAGAATGGTAAATAATTGAGTTCAATGATGTAAATGTAAATTGGAGTAAAGTTCAGTGGGCAAAAATAGATGTAACCAGTTCTAGTTCATGTATGGGCATGTAGATGGTCTATGTACTACATGGATCATTGTGAAGCATGTGGAATGAAAAGTGTTCTGTTTTTTCCAAAATCACATTCCCCTTCAAGCAAAATATCTATATCCTCTTTCATTTTCTTCATAGTAGCATCAGATCTAGCATAGAGATGGCAACAAATAATACGAATATCATTTGTTCATTTCCCAATTTTACAATTGAAATGTTATGATGGATACTTTTTTGAAGGCACGTGATTTGTATACTTGTGTAACCAATGAAGTTACAGAGACAGCGAATGACAGCAAAAGAAGGTATTACAATAGAACTAACTGAGGAATAAAAAAAATAGAAAATAGGAGAAGAAGAAAGGCTTGCCGTCGCAACTTGCCAAGTAATCGTGGTTTTTATTTCTTTTCTTCTTCAATTCACAGTTCACTCCTCTCAATTTCACGTCTCATATCACTATTACACAACCACTATTAATCAAACCAGTGATCTTTTCTACTTTTTCATCATCTCCCACCATTCGACACCACCTTGCGCTCCGATAATGGCCTTAAACGCTAGCACACTGCCTTCACTTGTCATCGTTTCGCTCAATACGACAATTGAAGTGGTCAATTTGAAATGGAGAAAATGTGCGAGTCCTATGGCGGTTGATTACATTCCCTACCTAGATAACTTCAAGGTCATAATCCAGAGTGAATGCCACTCACCTTTAATAAGGTTACTTCTTGCAAAAGTATTATCCTCAAACAAAGCAGGTCTCAGCTTGTGAATCTCATCTTGTTCAATTGCGTGAATCGGTACTTTCCATTTGTGTCGACTGTTTGCTCTAGCTAGTGTTTACCTACCACCAAATTATAGTTAGATTTTGGGTTAGAGTTTGAGTTAGATTTGGGGATTAGGTTTTTTTAAAAAAAATTATTACATAATTTTTTATTTTTAGTTTACTTTAATGTGTTTTTCCTATTTTACCCTTAAAAAGTTTTGATTGCCGGAGCTTCCAGTTAGAGTTGACTGCTTAGCAATTCGGAGTATGGAAACTGTTTTAAAAACTTGTGCTTGTGGTGTAAGTGGACACGTTTTTAAAATTAGGGTATAAATCATTAAAGGAACGTAAAATCAGGGTGCAATCCATATTTCAGTCTTAATCATGTACTTGATAATTTGAGGAAGAAGCTTGATGATGATAAGGGTGAAAATGTGTAGCATTGGCTATAGTGAAGTATGCAAAGCATACAAGTTGTATAATTCATTAACTAAAAAGATGATTTTTAAGTCGTAATGTAACTTTTGATGAACATGGGTTGTGGGATTGGTCTCGTAAGGAATCAAAGGAGCGGTTATTGTTTTGAATAATGATGGGTTGCAGATTCTTTACCATCAACCTCACCGAATCCATATGTTAACTCTTCCAGGTGTCCTCAACGTTATAGTCCTTTGCCAGTATGATTGGAGGACTAACTATATGAGTAGTACTAATGATACCCCCAATAAAATGAAGATTTAGTAATTTTACTCTATTTGCATGTTGTGATCCAGTATCTTTTGAAGAAACTCATAGTGATACTCACTAGTTGAAAGTCATGAATAAAGAAGTCCATGCATTATAGAAGAACAATACATGCGAGCTCATATTTAGCAACAACAAAAAACTTAGGAACTCACTGATCTACCAAGTGACAAAAATCGGTAGAAGTAAAATGGGTATACAAGACAAAATACAAGCCGAATGTAGAGGTGAATCCTTTCAAAGCCAGATTAGTAGTGGGGCTACAGGCAACAGGTAGGTATTGATTATTTTGAAATATTTGCAACAGTTGTCAAACATGATAAGGTGTGTGATTGTTTTTTTTTTTGCTGCTCAAATTTAGTAGAAATTTCACCAAATGAATTTAAAATATGCATTCCTTAACAGTGTTCTTAAGGAGGATGTCTATGTGGAGTAGCCTGTTGGTTACGTGAAAAAGGGCCAGGAAGATAAAGTTTATAAGCTGGAAAAGAGCCTTGTATGGTTAACAGAAATCGTCAAGGACTTGATATACGAGCATTGATTCATATTTTCTTAATGGATTTCAATGATGTCCAACATGGCATATTCTTATTGTATGCTTGTATGTTAATGAATTAATATTTGTTCAAAATAACTTACAGTTGGCTGTTGGATTTAAGGAGGCCATGATAAGAGAATTTGAGATGTGGGCTTTGTCTTATTTCCTTGTTATTGAAGTTGCTCAAACAGACAATGGAATTTTTACTTTACAAAGAAAGTATGTTTATGATATTTTAAAAAGATTCAGAATGAATTCATCCAAGTTTGTATTGATTCCGCTTGAATAAAAGTTAAAGTTAACAAAGGATGGGAGTGATAATTTGGTTGACCCTACTTATTTTAAGCAACTGGTGGGAAGTTTGAGATACTTGACTTCAATGAGCCAGAAATTGTGCATGCTGTTAGCTTAATTAGCAGATTCATGGAATTACCACATCAGTCTCACTTACAAGCAGCTAATTGTATTTTGTGGTATATCAAAGATACAATCAAGTGGAGCTGGTTGGATATACAGATAATAACAGAGCAAATGAGGATTCTTACTTCCTTCAGACCAAAAAGGCACACTAAAATAATAAGAACTCACACCAAAATTAAATAGAAATTCATTTGATATTACCGTATGCAGGGGGATTGGCGATTATTGCATCTACTTTAAATGGAACTTTAGAAACTGGATCAGGCTCTGTGCATGCAGGAAGTAAAGAAAATATGATATCCTTTATTTGACTTCGCTGAATAGGTATTTCTGAAGGTTCTGATGGCAAAAAGCCTTTGTTTTTCACCATGTCTGCACACATCATGTAAACTATTTTAACTAAAAATCAACATCAAGTATGAAATTGGAAATTATACAGCCTCAATTTATATTGACCAGATTTGATCCATTATATTATATTTAACCAACTTCCTTAGTTGAAACTTCAACACCATAATGCCTTTGACATCTCTAATAATAAGAACATAAATAGAATATCATCATCCCATAAGTGTGATAATACAGAAGCTTCAGAAAAAACTAAAAACCAAACTGAAGTATAAAAATATAGTTATTACGTGAGGCTCTAAACTGGAAAGGAATTAATAAACACTGCATAACAAATAAATTGGTACAATGTTGCTTTCTCTACAGGATTGCACTACATAAAAACAGTGATGAGATTCTACTGACTATCTAAACCATCACCTCCAGTGGAATACATGTGTCCTACTCCATTAGTTTTTTTCGGACAATACTATTCCATTAGTTTAATTCTTTAGATTCCTGTTAAGTATTGATATAAGGGTTTTCATGCACTAGGATTCTGAGCTTCTAGCCAATCTACAGAGGCTAATGTAACTAATTTTTCCATGAAAGCATACCCTATAAGGAAACTAATATATGTGTTGGTGTCCGTACCATAACTTGACTGGCGTAAACACGAAAAGTCTCGAGTCAAAATTAAAATCCCAGACAACAAAATTAAATTAGGTAAGAAAAAAGACAATACAGGGTCTTGGTACTTGAAAGCACATATACATGCAATGCAAGCATACTTTCATACATGTTATATATATATACGGTCCCATTCACCAGCGAACAAAATGGAGCGAACAAAAACCGAACCGACTACAGCGACGGTTTTTTCTGTCGCTATAGAATACAAAACCGACGACATAGCTATGGTGATGATTCGAACCGTCGCTATAGCCAGTTCGTTTTTGATTCGTTTTTTTTGTTCGTTGGAGAAAGGGACCATATATATATGTCTAGAAGAATACAGAGCTCCATACAGACTCTGTGTTAGGCAGGACAACGGGCCTTATTGAGAAGGAAATGCCGACAAAGCTATATGCTCTAACACATATCCCTCGACAAAAGGGGATTGTGCCCTTCCCGGAACCAGTTCTCGACCCCAAGCATAGGTGACTCAAAAAAAGGCGCACTGGCAGCTCGTAGTCACAGTAAACGCACTTTGATTGTTCAATCATTATATTAATAGGGGCCTTCCAAGAATTGACCAAGTAGGAACAAGGGAAACTACCAAGCTAGAGAACAGTAGGGACTAGGGGCAAAGGGAATTTACGGTAGAGTGGTGAAATGCGTTGAGATCGGAAAGAACACCAACGGTTGGGACAACCAACATCCATCTCGTTTGTATTTTGGATACACGTATAACTATCTAAGGTTGTTGAAGTGACTAATTACTGGAAATTAGGAGGGAAATAGTGCACTAATAAGTGGAGGTGAAAAAGTAAGAAATAGGGAAGGAGAATAGTTGACACACACTTGAATCAGTTACATTTTGAAGTGGGAAGGTGGCGGTATCAATAAAAGTAGTTCCATTATGCTCTCACTACTAAACCAGAGATGAAATATAACCAAGATATATATTTTTTATCTTTTTTATCAGAGGTGGAAAATCATACTCTTTATATTTCTACCCATCTCGGTGAGTCAAAGTCGAAAATAGGATTTCTCACTCCTTTCTCTCGCCAGTTCTTCAATGAGCTAACTAGAAACTTAGAGGAGAACGCTTTTTATTAGAGCGTCGTTTCTCGGTGAGTCAAAGTCGACGCTCCTGCCAGTTCTGCTTTGATTCAGGATTGGCACTAATTCTAGAAGTAGAAGCTCGGCGGGCCTGGAAAAAAATTTGAAACTAAGACTAGGAATCTTTGACAAAAAAGATCAAGAATCAAACAGTGTGATTGCATCTTTGAAGAACTTTGGCCTACCTGATCACATAGTTGAAAGCCGGACTTTAATATATATTATAAAAGTGTATTGAATAGAAAGGTGCATCTGCTCTTCAATCTGCTTTATTTGAGCCGCTTCCTACAACTTCAATATATTAGTAGCGGATTACACATGTATATATATAATAGTAGTGTGTCTGCTATAATAGAGCAGCAATATTGGGATGTAATGGTACTATTAGTAGCGGATGTAACCCGTCGTCTGTTACTAATAGTAGCGGACGTAAATTTTCCAGTTATAATCTTTTTTTCTTGTTATGAACGATAGAGATAGCATTTTCCCATTTTTGATCTATAGCAAGTACGTGTTATGGATCATTCCCCATATATATGTGCATACATATATATATAAAGTAAAACAAATGAAGCACACAAGACGATTCAAATCCATTAGAGCTATTAAAATTAATTAATTAGTGACCATTTTATATTTTCATCAAATTGTCTGCATTTTCTACTAAACAATTTACACCTAGAGATACTGAACCTTTACACAAAAAGTGTCCAGAACTCACAGCCTCTAAAAATTATATAATAACAATCTTAATTTCAGTGAACAAATTACATAGCCCATCCCTTGTTAAAATGATAAAAGGCTTAAGCCCGTTAAATGTTTTGTGGATAAAGGACATGATTTACTTATTCCTTACACTTCAGTGAATTTGAACTTTAAGTTCATCAGCAACAACCATATAAATGAGGCTCTATACCAAAATGAAGAGGAAGACTAGGGGAGAGAGAGATTAAATTTCCATTGGTCACTCACATTCGGCAAGAACTTTTGGATCTCCACCCAGAGGGAAATATTCCAACCCAGACGCCAAAACAAATTCTTTGAAATTAGAGTGAGTTGCTAATCTCACCCTATGACCATATTCCTGCAAAAATAAGGTCAATAACCATCAACTTTTACGGAGTAAACAGTGTGGCATATAATTACACAACCACAACAGTAGTATGGTTATGGAAGGAACAGGTAAGTCTCTACTATAGTACTAACACAGGCTTAGAAGATATTCGAGTCTAGCATTTTAAGAAGAGTTACACCAATTACTAATAATGTTATAAAGCACTTGTATAAGAAAATAGAAACAGAAATCAATATGAAACTGCAAACTCAAAATAAAAATCAAGGCCAGCATAGAATCACAATGACAGAATGCAAAAGCAACAGGGGATACTACCCAAAATAGAACCCGTTTTCTATCAGACCTTTGTTTTCTTTTTCTGTACAATTAGGAGGATATATCGTCCAAAACATTATTTCTAGCAGATATTGCCCCACAAATTGCAGCAAAACAGACCTAAACCCTATACTTCTCATCTTTCCAAATTCCTATTCTAGTAGCCTACAAAGAAAACTAGGAGAGTCCAGAAGAAGATCCCAACTTTAACTCCCAAATTTCTCAAAAACAAAAACATAATGAGAGACATCACGAGCAAAGAAAAGATGATCAACTGTTTCAGGGTACCTTTTGCACAAATTACATTTTTGTGTTTTCTTCCACGATCCTTTTAACATATTTGTAGGAAGATCTTTTGTCTTTCACAAAATTCCAAATCCCAACTAATACTAATATTATCAACTAATAAAGATGTTTTTTTCCATCGGGTTCAAGATTGATCTCTGAGAATGGATCAGATCACACAAATATTTTTTTTGAAACAATCTCTAAAGGAAAAGCTTAACTTTTGAAGGGATAGGAAGTCCCAATATGTGAATAATTGCCTTGCACACATATACTTATTAACATTGTCACACACATAATCTTCAATAATTCTGTAAAGAGAGTCGGGATTACATCATATTTATAGATAGAGAACATACTATTTGGATTTGAGTCCAATAAAAGAACAATGACTTGAAATAGCCCAATAAATAAAAACTCAATAAAAACAATAATTACCAATATTCTAAATAAAAAGTCTAAACTAATAAATAACATAAATAATAAATAAAATCATCAACGTCGACAACGACGCGGATCGATCCCCATCAGACAACCTCTACTCCTTTGTTATTAGTACAAGTAAAAGAGGGACATTTTTGAAGTGATATTCATTCAACAACAATCATTAAAGCAGTCAAGTAACCCAAAGGATCCTTTTAAATCAAAAGCTTTGAAATTAAAGCTCTCTGACTGGTATAAGACCTAGTTGAAGTCACCAATGAGAATCAATGGTGCTTCCGGGTCAGGATTGCAAATTCTAATAATATTCCAAACCTCTTTTGATATGAGGGTTTTTTACCTGTTATTAATTATCTTTTAACTTGATAATTTGTGAGTTCTTAAAATATTAAGTTATTTTTATATGTTATCGTGTGTTTTTGATGTTATTTTGTAGGAAAAAGCAAGGAAAAACAATTCAGACATCTTTTGGAGTAAGATATGCAAGCAAAAGCAGGAAGGGAAGATGAAAGGGCTTATAATGCCAAGTTCGATATGTTTTCTTGGCTTGAAACTTGGATTTTATTGTAGAGCTCGTCGAGAGCTTCGACTTTATAGGTGGCACGTCCCGTAACTCTTCCCAAATAAAAAGTTATAGTTGTTTTACCAAAAGACGTTGGACCAAAAGATGGTACGGCAGCAGCCGCTTAGTTCCTAGTACATTTTCGGCCTTTGCCAGCGCTAGACCACCGAAAAATCAGTCAAAAGTCGGGCCAGATCAAGATTTGACGCGTTTTTGTATATTTTTGACTTCCAATTGGATTGTTTTTACCCCTAAGTTAGGGATTGGACTCGTAACCTATTAATATATGATGCGAGGCATAGAATTGAGCAGTAATTCAGGAGAATTAACATGATTAGGAGTAGATTAGAGTAGGAGTAGAATTAGAAGCAAGGAATACAATTTAGTTCTGAAGGAAGATTCAACGCGAAGGAGCAAGGATTGAAGGCAGAGATCGGAGATCGAGCTTCATATACAGATTTTTATTCTCTTCTCTCTCCTTTTTATTTTTGTAACCTTGGATATGATGGATTATTTTATGGATTTGTTTTCTTCTTCAGTTACGAGCTAAATTTCATTTAAGATTGTAATTGAATCTGATGTGTGTCATAATTAATTTGTTTCCTTTATGATTATTATTGATTATAATTGAATTGTGTATCATATCTTGTGCTTCAATGTTTAATTGTTTGGCCAATAATTAGCATGGTAAACTATATGGAATTGAGAGATGGAGTATAGATTTAGACCTAGATATGCTAGCATATGTTTTATTTTCTCTCGCATAAGATGGAATTCATAATTAGCAGTATAGGATAGAGATATACGTATATGCCATATGTAATCTAAAGAGAATCTATGCTTAAATTCCTTGTTAATTTAATTCACATAGAGCTATAGTGAGTTATTTAGTTAGGGTGTTATTTCCCAATTCTGTTCCTTAGGGGTGGATTAGGAAGGATTTGTTTATGTGATCTTTGAGAAAGGCTTATAAATAAATACTAATGAATTCTAGATTAACAATTCAATATAGTTAATATAATTTAACAAGAAGTGAAAAGGTTGAAACGGAATATTGGGAGAAGTTGTAATGTAAAGTATTTTTAATATGATTTTAATCATTGTTAGTAGATTAATTTAGTTGTTAATTTTAATTAGATTTTATTTTTAAATCAATTGTTTAAATAAAATTAATTTGGTTAAGAGTTAAGAGTTAATACTTGGTAACTATAATTAAATAATTCTCTATGGGAACGATACTTTTCTTATCATTATATTGCTAGTCTATCGCGTATACTTGCGTGCATTTGCTAATAATAAATTAGGCAAACAAGTTTTTCGCGCCGTATCGAGGACTTAATTTAATAATTTTTGCAAATATTAATTTTAATCAAATTAATCTTAATTTAAACGTTTTTTTTAATTTTTTTTATTTTTTTTCTATTTTACTTCCTTTTCAGGTACCATGGCTGAATTTAATTACCAATGGCCGTCTGAGAGGATGATACAACAAAGGGTGGTAGGGATAATTGAAGTTGATGCAGTTACAGCATTATCAGCACAGATGACAACCCAGATATCAGCACTTACAGAGAAAATTGACACTCTTGAGAGTCGGTACATTCAGAATGCCTACTATCAGAAGCAAACCGACTACACCCCAAACTATTATCATCCGGGTTGGCAGAATCATCCGAGCTTTTCATGAAACAACAATCAAGATCAATTCTATATGTCAGGTTTATCATACCCTTAGGAATTTTCGTATCAACATCCACTGTAGCAAGAGGATACATCTAATTTGGAGGACCTTCTTACTAAGTACATATCGCAAAATGAGGAAAGAAGGATGGAGGAACTTCTTACTAAATTCATAGAGCGAAATGAGGTTCAGATGAGTAATCAAGAAGCTTCAATATGGAACCTCGAGAACCAAGTAGGACAACTTGCCGATGTGAACATTAATCGCCCACAAAGCACTTTACCTAGCAATACAGAGATTACTCCTAAAGAGGAAGGTAAAGAGCAGGGCAAGGTGGATACACAAGGAAGTGGCGAGAAGTTACATGAGGCTATTGTAGCTACATGTAACACCCCAGTCCCACATCAAAAGATAAGGAAAAAAATGTTTGTATATAAGTAATTAAGTTACTACCAATAGTACCTTCAAGTCGTGACCTTTTTGGTGAGTCTGTGGTGGGCTAAGATAACCCAATAAGATATTATTAGGTCAGTGGTTTAAGGCCTTATTTGGATGTATTTGATTCGATTCGGACTCAGGATTTGATACGAGATTTGTCCCGGACTCGGAATTTGACCCAGGTTGTTTCATATGGTATTAGGGACGATTCTTGAAAGCTCGGGTCGGGTCATCCGATCGGGTTGCCGGAGATGGGGACACGAAGGCTGGTGGTATTATCCCACAAAGGAGAGATGAAAGTCCGGAGGTGGGGACACGGCTTGGTTGGTATTATCCCACAATGGCTAGAGAGATAAAAATCATGAACCGTGTGTGTGATCGGTTCTAATGAGGAAAGTTCAGAATAACACCCAAATCCACATCAAAAGATATGAAAAAAATTTATGTCATCAGAATAAGTAATTAAGTTACTACCAATAGTTCCTTCAAGTCATGATCTTTTGGGTGAATCTGTGGTGGATAAACCAAGAAAATACTATGTGGTTTAAGGCCTTATTTGGATGTATTTGATTCGATTCGGACTCGAATTTGACCCGAGATTTGTTCCGGACTCGGATTTGACCCGGGTTGTTTCAGTACATCTTGATGTGGAAGATGATTTTGAGGTTGGAAAGAAGAGGAGCAAGAATGGGTTTGATGACAAGGAAGATGAAAATCAAGATGTCGCATTCACAGTTTTAAAAGCCATCAATTACCCAAAGGTGCAATAAATGATAAAGCGGATGAGGAAAGATTCTTTTTGTCGATGGATGAAGTTAAGTTTGGGGGTCTCCCATCATGCAAGAATGTTATGCAATACAAGGAAAAGACAACGAGGCAACATGCAATGACAAATTTTGCGATTGAACCAGATTAAGAGAAGAGAAAGTAGTTAGGCTGAGACTATAAACCAAGCGCTTCTTGGGAGAATGCAACCCAAGTTTAATTTGTTTTTTATTAGATCGCATTTTAGTTTATTTAGTTTATCGCTTTTTAATTAGTATTTCAATTGTTTTCGTGTCAAGTATAAACCAAAATGGAATATGTCCGAGACTTAGCGTAAGACGAGACGCTGAGGTGACCAATCAGCAGCTTTCTCGGGAAGTCATTAGCTTTATTTTTCCTATTTTAACCATTGAGGACAATGTCTAGTTTAAGTATGGGGGTGTTTTTATTTTTGTTTTGTTTGGTACTTGAGCATATTATGTTGTTAGATTTGCATGTTAGTATGTTTTAGGATAGTTTTTGAGCAATGGTTTTGAATTTGATTATGGCCAAGAATAAGGAAAAAATTGATTAATTTTTTAACTCACGGAATTAAGAAACATGCCTAGTCTATTTTTGACTTATGAGTTGGTTTTACCTTGTTTATGATCTTTTTGCACTTAAAGCACATATCCATATGTTAACCTAGTTGGGGCTTAAAAAGTTTATATGGTTAAATGCTCGTGGGAGATTTCATTGAAACTTTAGAAATTTATTTAAGCATCATTCAAACCGAAATTTAGGCATTAACATAAGTTTGGGAGAAATTATGGATAATTTGAAAAAATTGAAAATTTGAACCTTCCCAAGTTGATAAATTGTATCATGTGTTGGGTTGAGATGGAGCGTAAAACACACTTACTTATAAACACATGCAGCGAGATGGAGCATAAAACACACTCGTTTAAACGCACTCACTAAAAAGGGAAAAAATGTGTTTTTGAAATACTTGGGAAGGGTTCAAGTGTGCTTAAATGTATGAAATATCCCTTTGATCCCCTAAATTTTATGTTTTATCTTTAATAGCGGAGATTGATGTGATAAAATGTTTTTAAAGTTGATTTTGAAAATCTTTTATGAGTATTTGTTTATATGATCTTATCTAAATTATGACTAGTTTGAACATTTGGATATACACACGCGCACTTAAAGGATCATGAGTAGCTGTGGAACTGATGATTAGGTTGAAATTTTAGGCTTTGCATGTTTTCAAAAAACAAATTGAGTTATCATTAGAGGAAATCTTTGAGGCTATTATCAAATTCATATCGGTTCATTGCTCGAGTCGATGTAGTTGCTATTTAGAACTAGTTATAGTTTTTGTTCTTAGTGCTTTGCTTGAGGACAAGTAAATATTTAAGTTTGGGGGTATTTGATAAGTGGGTTTTATACATGTTGCTAATTATCTTTTAACTTGATAATTTGTGAGTTCTTAAGTATTTAAAGTTATTTTTATATGTTATATGTGTTTTTGATGTTATTTTGTAGGAAAAAATGAGGAAAAGAAATTCAGACATCTTTTGGAGTAAGATATGCAAGCAAAAGTAGGAAGGGGAGATGTAAGGGCTTTTAACACCAAGTTGGATAGGTTTTCTTTGCTTGAAACTTTGATTTTATTGTAGAGCTCGTCGAGAGCTTCGATTTGATAGGTGGCACGTCCTGTAACTCTTCCCGGATTAAAAGTTACTCTTCCCGGATTAAAATTATAGCCGCCATTACCAACATTTCCGACGCTTGACCAAAAAATCAGCCGTGGTCGGGTAAATTTGACGCGTTTTTGTTAAGTAACCAACTCCAAAAAGCTTAAAATCGTTGTTAGATAGTACATTTATTATGCTAACACTGCCAAGCATGACTCACCAGAAAATTCAAGTGCATTTGCACTAGAAAGATAATTGGGTCAGATCAAAATTTGAGGTGTTTTTGCATGTTTTTGACTTCCAATTGAATTGTTTTTACTCCTAAACTAGGGATTGGACTTGTAACTTATAAATACATGATGTGAGAAATAGAATTGAGTAGTAATTCACAAGAATGAACATAATTAGAATTAGATTAGAGGAGTAAAATTAGAAGGGAATACATTTAGTTCTAAAGGAGGATTCAACGCGAAGGAGCAAGGATTGAAGGCAAAGATTGGAGATCGAGCTTCATATACAGATTTTTATTCTCTTCACTCTCCTTTTTATTTTTGTAACCTTGGATATGATGGATTATTTTATGGATTTGTTTTCTTCTTCAGTTATAAACTAAATTTTATTTAAGATTGCAATTAAACCCAATGTGTAGTTTTAATTAATTTGCTTCCTTTATAATTATTATTGATTATAATTGAATTGTCTATCATATCTTGTGGCTTCAAAGTTTAATTGTTTAGCCAAGAATTAGCATGATAAACTATATGAAATTGAGAGATGGAGTATAGATTTAGACCTAGATATGCTAGCATATGTTTTTGTTTTCTTGCATAAGATGGAATTCATAATTATAGATGGATAGATATATGCGTGTATGGATAGAGATATGCCTATATGCTATATGTAGTCTAAAGAGAATCTATGCTTAAAATCCTTGTTAATTTAATTCACATAGAGATATAGTGAGTTATTTAGTTATGATGTTATTTCCCTTAGGGGTGGATTAGGAAGGATTTGTTTATATGATCTTTGAGAGGCTTATAAACACTAATGAATTCTCGGTTAACAATTCAATATAGTAATATAATTTAACAGCAAGTGAAAAGGTTGAAACGGAACATTAGGGAAAGTTGTAATCTAAAGTATTTTTATTGGGATTTTAATCATTGTTAGTAGATTAATTTAGTTGTTAATTTTAATTAGATTATTTTATAGTTTAAATAAATTGTTTAAAGGGATAAGGTTCAAAAATGCCCCTGACTTTTACCCCGAGGTCTATCGAACACCCTAAACTATTTTTATTTCCAAAAATGCTCTTGACGTTACAAATTTCGGGTCAAACGTGCCCCTTCCGTTAACGAATCTGCCACCTTGACAAACGAGTGTTAAACCCTCTATGATGTGGCTGACACGTGGCAATATTTGCTGACGTGTACAAAAATTCATTAACACAAATAATTAAAAAATCCAATTTTTATTAATTATTTATTTTATTTTTCTTTAAAACAAAATAATTAATTAATAAAAAAAATAAATATTTATATTTAATAAACAAAATAAATATTTATATTTATATTTAATTCATTAACACAAAAACAAAAATTAAGTCTCTTGAATTAATTAATACAAATAACCCTAAATGATCCGAAGTGGTGGCTTTGTTTTAAATTTTGGTTGGGTTTGAGATCTTGATGATTTGATGAGGTTGATGGTTTGGAAGAGGATGCGTTCGGATCTGTTATATTCTCCCCATTCATCTTTCCATTTCTCGGATCTTGAAATGATTTTAGTTCTAGTGATTTTTGATCCTTGATTGTTTGTGTTTTTCGATCTGGATTTATTCGTTATTTATTTCGTGTTCTTTTTTCTCGGTTGTGATTATTTTTTTAGTTTACTTTTTTTTTCTCCTATATATGTAGGTAGTGTTTCTATTTGGGATTCTAGGGTTTCTTTGTTGGGGCTTATGATTGTTTTTGGTGTTTTCCCTAATTGGGTTCTTGATTTTGGATTTGAATTTTTGGATGGATTTAGAAGTTTGTTGTTTCAGTTGGTTGGAAATGTGGGTATGTCGAGATTGGACTTTGACAAGTTTAGGCTATGGTGTTTGTTGGTTTGGTGTTTTGCAAATGGTGACTTTGCGTTCGAATTTGCAGATATTTTGAATGAATCGGTGTTATCTTGGTACCGGAGATTTACAAATGCTAGCAAGGTTCCGCACTTGGGCATATCTGACGAGAGAGTGCGAGTCGGCGTTAGCGGCCGATAAGTTTCTTTGCCAGTGAATCTAGCTCTGCATATCTGCCTACAAAAGCGATTAGCATAAACCTCGATCTCTTTAAGAAGGTGGCAGGGGAGTTAGCGATACATAATTTGTTGCACATAAATTGCTTTCGATCGTTTCTTACAACGTAGAGAGTAGAATGAATAAGGACCTTTTGACTTGAAACTTCATGTGACTTTAATTTACATGGAATTCATCTCCTTTGTGATAAGTGCTTCCACCCAAAAATGGGTTGTTGTAGTTATTATAGTTTCATTAAGCAATCGATTTTGTCTTGGGCTAAAATATGACCTCTGTTTACACTTATTGAAAACATAAACAATATGAGGTTAACAATGGCAATCAATTGGAGGGTTTGTTTTCAATCATTTTGTTTGATTGATTTGATGTTATCTTCCTTAAATTTGTATGCGATGGACTATTTTGGTGATGTTTGTGCGGGATTGATTGATCTTCCTTTAAATTTGCGAGATATTTTTAAATTTGTTTGTTGATTTCCTCCTTTATGTTCTTCCCTCGCATATCCAGCATCTATCGTTTATATATAAGGAGGGTAATTAAGTCTTATCCAACTGTATAGGATAGAGAAATATGCCTATAAGTGCGCCATATGTAGTCTAAAGAGAAAATCTATGCTTAAAATCCTTTTTAATTTAATTCACATAGATATAGTGAGCTATTTAGTTATGATGATATTTATTTTCTACTAACATCCAAATAATGAAGGGGATCAAATCAGATCTCGGATGTTTTTAAGATTTATTTCGAGCTATTATCCAAATAATGAGGGATGATAGAAGAACGAAGAACAAAGGAAAGGAAGAAGAAGACCCAAAATCACCACGCTTTGCAATTGTTTCCATTCAAAAATATCGATATTTTTCCTTGGGGTAGTGTAAATGTGTTTTACCCCACTCCGAATTAACCCAATTAATTAATACAAAAATTAATGCGCCTTCTTTCCTCGATGAATTCGTGAGTCGCAGAAATCCCAACACCACCAACCCCGCACCAAACCCCGCTTAGCCACCACAACACCACCACCCCCCACTCGGCCGTCAAAGACGAGAACACAGTGGTCTTTCCATGACTCGGCCTCACACCCCCTCCACCCGGCAGAGTCCGTACCAATTGAATTCCTTGCGACGAGCTTGATCGAGGCTCGAAGCCTGCGACCAGTAATCTCGATTAGGAAGGATTTGTTTATATGATCTTTGAGAGGCTTATAAACACTAATGAATTCTCGGTTAACAATTCAATATAGTTAATATAATTTAACAGGAAGTGAAAAGGTTGAAAATAATTCGGAACATTAGGAAAGTTGTAATCTAAAGTATTTTTATTGTGATTTTAATCATTGTTAGTAGATTAATTTAGTTGTTAATTTTAATTAGATTATTTTATAGTTTAAATCAATTGTTTAAATAAAACTAATTTAGTGAAGAGTTAGTACTTGGTAATTATTATTAAATAATTATATGTGGGAACGATACTTTTCTTGCCTTTATATTGCTAGTCGATCGCGTATACTTACGTGTATTTGCTAATAATAAATTAGGCAAACATCTTCCCGTCCTGCAAACTTTGGATTCCCATAAATCAAGCAAAAAAACCAACAACTCATATCATCTAAATTGCTGCCTTGATTTCCTTGAATAACATTTTCTTGAATCACAAGTGACTGAAACTTAACAGATTTCCTCCAACAAAACCATAATCCCCATCCTGTTGCATCACTGTCCACACCAACTGAGGAAGACTAGCTCCATTTAAAAAGGATTATACTTGCAAAGCCAAAGTCCTGTTAATTTCAATCAAAATAATTCCCTCAGAGTGTAACTCATGGACAAATTGAGCAATTGTTCGAACTGTAAAGAACAGGCCCAATCTCCAAAAATTCCAACTTAAAAGTTTCATGGCTCCTATGCTGTCCTTTTGGGGATAAACACGAGAACCCACTTTTCAACTCATTAAAAAGATTTCACATCCACATTTAAAGGTGAACTCTTTCTTTTATGATTAACCTTGGTAAAATAATTACTTCCCTTGCCCAACACAATTGTATTCTTCCAGAGAAAATTATGGCTCATATCAGACATCTTATTAGTCTGTTGTTTCTCAACCCTGTGAGCCTTTACTCCCTCCATGACTATGACGTCCTCAGTGAACATATTATCAAAAAAAATTCATCACCTCTACTCCTTCAGTCTTCTCCCGTTGTCCTCTTCTTCTTGTTGTGCCATATATAATTAATAACAAAAATTCTAGCACTTCTCTTTCTATTTACTTTTAAATGATAATCATGAACATCATGATATTGAACCCAGATAACATCAGACAGATAATCATGAACATCAAGATATTGAACCCAGATAACATCAGACATCTGCAGTCCACCCTGTGAGCCTCTATTCCCTCCATTACACTGGCATCCTCAATTAACATAGTATTAAAATTTCCCATTACCTCTACTCCCTGACCCATCATTCTCCTCTTTTTGTTGTGCTATATATAATTAATAACAAAACATCCAACACTTATCTCTCTTTTGGCTTATAAATGATAATCAGGAAGATCATGATACGGAAACCAAGATCAAAGTAATTGAAAATGAGCACCCAGACAACGTAAAAAAATGTGTCAATTGGAATCATCATCCCATGAAATAACCGCTCCAACATAGACTTGGATACCTCAGCTTACAAACCAAGAACAATGCTCGCACTGAGAATTCACTCAATTCATTCTATGCGATTGAACCGGACAAAATTTACTAGTAGTAGTACAAACATCAATATAAAAAAATTCAAAGTGACGACCAAGTCTGTATCCATTTGTCTTGCTCTTTGTCTCTCACCAAAAAAAAGATCATTATCTTTATTAACATCTTGGCCCAATACATATCATCACTCTCTCGTGAATAAGTTTTTAATTCACACTTGAATAAGCACAGAATAATATGGGCAGCTTCTTGGAAAGGCCTATAGAAATTTGTAGTATTCTGATCTGGCTCAAACTGAGGGGGAAAAAACTGGATAAGGTTACTGATAGGACTCTAAGTCAAGGACAAAGAAGAGATTTTTTATATTTATTATTTGGAGTTTTTATTATGTTTAATATAAAAGTCGTTGATGTGATTTATGTATTTTATTTATTAGTGGGGATTTAGGGATATTAATTAGTAATTAGTAATTTTTAATGTTTAGTAAGGGTACCTTAGTCTTTTAGTACTTTTATTATTCTCCAAGTAACATAGGGTTTTAAGTCTCTTTAAATAGTGATGTAATCCCAACAAGTCTTGTAAACTACAGATTATTGATATTGAAATTGATTATTTCATTCATACCGTAGAGGTATCCTATCATAGAGGTATTTTATCTATTTTGGTGTTAATACGTAGAGTGGATACACTTGAGAGATCCTAGCGGTCTAAACGTGGAGTTTAGATCCTAATTTATTTTTCGTTAATTCTTCATCCCAGATCTATCCTACGTCATTTTTGGTATTAAGGCTTAAGGTTTCTCCATTAATTTTTCAGTTTTTGGGAGATCTTGGTTTTACTAAAAAAAAAAGCATTGCCGAAATTACTGTTTTATCGTCGGAATTACTGTTCATCGACGGAGTTACTATTCATCACCAGAGTTACTGTTCATTGTCGAAGTTATTGTTCACCGCAGTACTGTTCATCACGCTAGTTTACGGGAAAAAAAAAGGAGAAGAAGAAGGGCTGCTTGTGGCGGCTGCTTGATGATTGTGTTAATAAGAAAACATGGTAACCCTAATCTTATAAATATCTTTCCAAAATTGCAGTTTAAACCCATGGTTTTCTTACCTTTTCAACTTTAGCCCCGTAGTTTATACACTTTTCACTTATACCCTTTCATCCTTTCTAAATCAGCTCCTACACTTTTTGAATTCATACCTTAGCCCTTATTCTTTATTTTCCTTTCAGTTAGGCCCATAACTTATCAAAAAAAACACCCAATGTCTCAAGCTACTAGAGAATTGATTGTCGAAGCAAAAGAGTATATTAGGTTTCTTGACGATGAAAGTGATCGACCTTATTAATGCATGTGGTCATAGATATTTGAAACACAAGCACGAAGAGCTTAGATGGGATATGGTTGAAGCACAAAATTACCTTGAAAAATTGGATCGTCGATATCAAGATGAAAGAAGGAAAGCTGATGCAAGGAAACGTCAACAAGCTGAAGCAAGGAAACGCCAACAAGTTGAAGCAAGACAGGCCACACAAAGAGTGATTTCTAAATGTTCTATAAAAGATGACATATCTTTATTAAAAGATGACGTATCTTCTATAAAAGAAGACCTTATTGATTTGCGAGCACATCTTCAAGCGAAACAAGAAAAGAAAAAGAAAAGAGGATGTTCTAAATTTTGGGGCTATGACAACAGTGATGTCCATGGAAATTCTTGAAGTTCCAAAAGTTGAACCGTAGATTTTGTATGAGAAACAAATTGAGGAAACATTTAACGTTACTTTGGAGTTGTTCGTTACCGAGGAAATGACGATTCAAGAAGTTGATCCAATCCAAGTTGACTTCGTTGTTCCAGAAAACTTATTTTCAGCGCCTTTGAATACGAAAGCATCACTTTCGTCAATTCTCTTTCCAAAAATTTTTGAGCCTTACCTGGTGATGATGTTGTCAAAGGTGTTCCAAAATGTTCTACCATTGCAGAGAAATTCATTGCTTATTCTTTCATATTATAGAACTCGATGTCGATTTTTCTCCAACAAGAGGAGAATGATGGGGACTCTAAGTCAATGACAAAAAATAGATTTTTTATATTTATTATTTGGAGTTTTTATTATGTTTAAAATAAAAATCGTTGATGTGATTTATGTATTTTATTTATTAGTGGGGATTTAGGGATATTAATTAGTAATTAGTAATTTTTAATGTTTAGTAAGGGTACCTTAGTCTTTTAGTACTTTTATTATTCTCCAAGTAACATTAGGGTTTTAAGTTTCTTTAAATAGTGATGTAATCCCCACAAGTCTTGTAGACTACAGATTATTGATATTGAAATTGATTATTTCATTCATACCGTAGAGGTATCCTACCGTAGAGGTATTTTATCTATCTTGGTGTTGATACGTGGAGTGGATATACTTGAGAGATCCTAGCGGTCTAAACGTGGAGTTTAGATACTAGTTTATTTTTCGTTAATTCTTAATCTCAGATCTGTCTTACATCAGTTACCATGACAAGGGTTGGAAATCAAGTGGCCCACCTTTGCTTTTTAAACCGACCCAACACAAAGCAAATTATTTAGAATACGCTTAGTGAGGGTATTAGTGTTTTTGTCTGCCATGTGGAAGTTTATCCCTAGCCTTCTACATGCAGTGTCAGTGTCTGAGTAAAAGCCGACTGATGGACCGGAGGCGAAGGTTCTACCTGAGCTGTTTCTTGACCATCATCTTCCTTTATTTCACTATAATCTGATATCATAATCCAAAATTGATGCCACCAAATCTATCTGAACTACCATGAAAGCTGAGGAAATCCCTATAGATTTACACCCTACTTTGCACGTGAACCAATTGCTATCAAATTCAGCTATCTGCTATAAGCATACCATTTCCTTTGCAGTTAACACTTTTTGTGCTGCCATAAACAGAGATTAAGATAGCTCTCTCTAGTCATGGACATATTCACACCCAATCCCATACATCTGATCTTCCTTTCGTTCCATAGCATAGAAGCATACTATACTGTACCATCATGAATCTGTTGCATTTTTCCAGAATACATTGGAAGATGGTAGGGTGAATTTCTTTATTTGTAACAAGTTAATTATTAGCAGTCTGGTGCACTCGGAGAGTCACAACTCTGATATTTCTTCTATGTTATCTGATGTTAATAGTACTTCGTGTTTGGTATAGATTTTGTGGGTTCGCAAATCTTTGCTCGTCTCACTGCTAAGTAAAATCAGACAGCTTGTAACTTCTAGATGTAATATCATAGTTTCTTGAGGTTTTCTGGATTCCAAAAATAAACGAATTTCTTTTTCTATCTAAAAAGAAACTGCAATACCTAAATACATTTAGATCTTATATGCTTGTTCAGATCGGAAATAAATATTTACCTGCAAACGCGTTTTCCAATTGCAACAAATGGCTGGACATCTCCCTTGTTCCAACTATAAGAGCCACAATTTGCAGTGGAGGTATATCTTGGTTCTCTAGTTCATCAACATCTTTTTCGTCAGTAGCTCCATCAGAAACAACCCCAGTACCAAAATCAAGGCTTTGGGGCTTAATATCTTCTGGAACTTCAAATTTTACTGTTCCATCATCTTGAACAGTAGCAAGTCGATTCAACCATTTTAGCTACAGAAAAATACCATCATAAAACTTTGGGGGAAAGTAACAAAACGAAGAAACTTAAAAAGCAGATACGGTTACTAGAACAAAGTAATGATTGTCAATGTATTAAACTCTTTCCAAGAAAATCTTCTAAGAGGATCCATTTCATCAACAATTATACTTTGAAACAAAAAAAAAACATAAATGATAGACTTCTTCACTTGCAACTACATTCCAATTGACTAGGAAAGATCGAGTATAAAACACAATAAACACAGGATGAATCATAATTATCCAGTGCCAAGACTAACCCATTGTAGGTCTGACCTTTCACTGACCGTCTAAGAGAGTTCCCATGAACCACCTATGTGGATACGAGATATCGGTCAAAGGATATAGAAACTCTTGACAAATAACGATGCATATAGATGGGTATACCAATATGTGTTAATTAATTAATTTTATAATATTATATCATATCACTTGAATCACTAAATTAACAATAAATCCATGCTGAATAATAACACACGAAATTTTGGGGGAAAAAGCATCTTCTGTAATTTGAAAAACCCTATTCCCACATAGAGCGTGTTGAGGCAGGGGATAGTAAATTTTGAAGAGGGTCAGTTAACTCTTCACAGAATATTCAGCTATTAAATAACAATTTCCACCATCCATAGAAGATGAAGAGAACTCAATATATAGAACAGGTAATGATATGTGATAATTTATTTGAAATAATGAAAATTCTGTGTATAAAAAAATAATATTATTATTTTTATGTTAAATATTTAGTTGATTATTCCATTTCAATTAATGTGGAATGAGGAAAAAGGAATATACATTACTAGGCTAACTAATTACTGTTACGCCCATGTATCACATAGGTTAAGTTATTGCTTTTAGGGATATCAACAAGTATTTACCACATACTTTCATGTATAAATTCATGTAATAGTCTCAATGCGCACACACATAATCATATATGAGAACACATAGCATACATTGTGACGCCCCCAAATCCGAGTACTTTCAACCCACAAATATGGTGCTACACGGTACTTCTAACTATACATTCATTCCATTGAAACAACATCAAAATGATTGTATTTACTACATTCTTATTACAATTCTTATTACAATAATAATAATAAATCCTTCCTGTTACAGAATCCGATACATTCTTCGCTTATCATAATATGGTTTACAAACATACTAGTTTATTACAAGATAATCTACTTATCCATCTTAGCTTTGCCTTTATCCCTCACTGGGATCCTCGGCCTTTCTTACTTTAGTCGCAATCATATAATTCAAGCAAGAAGTGAGCATAACTAGCTCAGCAAGTCTAGCAATAGATAATACAAATACTACGTCGAGTATTATATGATTATCTTCAATAACTGAACAAGTAGGTATGAAGTACTATGAAACATTAAATAGCACTTTTCATTTCATAAAACAATTCCAGAGTATATATATAATAACTTGGGAATTTTGAGCTGGTCAAAAGACCATGAACATTCTCTTTTGGTTTTCATTCATGAAAAAAGACAACCCGACATTAAGTCCGTAAGTCCGATATATCTTACGAGCACTTCTAGGTGATCATCCTATAGTACTCTATGTTGATCAACACTCATCCGTTAAACATATCTACGTTTAATGTTTTGGCAACCTCGCGTGCCCATCGAATAATCGATGTGAAATACATTTGTTTGTTCATACACAAGTTTACCTTTGAATCCGTACCAAATACTTGGCATAGGATAGCGTTAACAATACTATATCGAAAGACTTGTAAACAAATCAATCTAACTCTTAATATTAGTCTAGCCGAGTTAAAACTGGCATCGACTCTTTCGTAAAACAATTCATACATCTCGAACACGAATCACGTAAAAACTTGGCTAACAAGGTTGTTGATGCGTTAAGAAAACTTTTCTTCAAGCGCCTTCAAATAATTATTCAACAGCTTCTTGATCTTTACAGCTTCTACATGATATATTCACATAAAGACATCAGTAATTAGCTACCAAACAATCTAATCACATTGTTTTTACCAACTTCTTTCTTCTATAACTTAATTGAAATTATTTCATTAATAGAAGTCATTTTGACTTAACTATCTTCCATTACTACGACTTATTAACGCTTTTCGTCACTAAACCAATACTTAACCATCATTGGTTAAGTACCAATATCGAATACGATTCACTTACTCACACTTTGTGTTTCTCATTTACTTTCTATCAAACAATGTTCAACTCCTAAAGTCATCACTATAAATATGATTTAAGATTGGTCTTACCATGTATACTATATATATACATGTCCCATAATGGTCTTGCAACAATTTGGGATTAAAACTAACTTAGTCAACAATTCTCCACTACCGGCATTTAGCAGCTACCATCATTACATTCACTATCAAGGCCATACGCGACAAAGCAAGCGATTACTTAAACCCCCGCCCCTCCACCATTGCTGACGCGAGACTCCTTTATACTAGTGGTATATTCTTATTTCATTCTCCAATAGCTAACTTTCCTTACTCGGAGCTTGGGCGTGACATGCGCCTTTACCTTAGCTTTTGAATTTTTTTTAGATTTTTCAATCTTATTCTTCCCTTGACTCATAACTTATTTGTTTTAAGTCGAAATTGGTGTATTTAACGAGATTTTTGTAAATTAATTTTAATATTTATCAATTAAATAAATATTTTTCGATGATTTAATTATTGGATTAAATAATTATTTGATGCATCATGGTAGATTAATTTAATTATGTGTTACATTTATTAAATTAATGTAGAGAATAATTATTATTCAAATATGTAATTATGTGAGCTTATCGAATTAAATGAAATATTTAATTAAGCATGATGTTATTTAATTAATTTAATTATTAATTAGAGAGTTAATAATTTGACATTATTTATTAATGAGAAAATTAATAATGTGATCAAAGTGAAATTATGAGAAATTATTATATTTTATTTAAAATAAATTAAATAAGATATTGATTTATTTTATGAATGAGTGTGACATTAATAAAACTATATGATAAAGTTTTATTAAATTAAATGTTTTTAAATCTATTTTGCTAGCCAAACAAGGCCCTATGGGGAGTCGGAGCAGTTACCATTATTGGGTTAATCACCACTTTCGATCGTCGCCTCTCTTATTATATCATACGCCTTCTTTTCTTTCTTCATTTTTCCTAAGTCTAGAAAAGTAGAAATGCAGAGAGAGTTTCAAAGAGAGATCGAGAAGTGTTGATAAAGAATTTTGATTGAAGAAGAGTTGAGAAGAAATTATTCTCTACTAATCTATACTTATTCTCGTGGTAATCTCCTCTTCCCAAATTCTAAATTTCACGTCATTAGTTTTATAAAACGGCTTTCATACATTTTGTAAAATCTCTCGTAATTGAGAAAGGGTTTGATTATGAGTTTATATATGGGTTAAGATGTATCAAATCGTATTTGATTATATATATATTATGTGAATTATCATGTCATCGGTTTATAATACTATGAATTGCTATTTCAAAATTTACAGAGTATGGGTTTTGGCCTTATGGCCTTATACGTGATATTTTATGTATTGATCGTATGTTATCCCTAAATTTTACACTCAGATATTATTACGCATGTTGATACGAAGAGACCAAAGTTTAAATAAACGGATTCTTGTTATAACGAATCCGTGGTAATAATTTTCATGTTTTATTTTCAAAACCTTCAAGAACATTAAGAATGAAAGTAAATGTGTTGATTTTGCAAATTATGTGTTGTAACTTGTTAAAAATCATGCTAGATGGGTTAAGTAATGATTATATATGTATTACAATGATTGGGTAAGTCTAAATTGCAAAAAAATAACTAATTGGAAGTTATGGCCATATTCACGATAATTTTACGTGTGATTGATTTTTTGCCTAATTTGGCCTTATTATGTTCATGAATCTGCAGAATCAGAAAATGAACTGGGAAACCCAGCCCCGCCATGCGTTACTAAACTAAATTACCATTTTGCGTGATCAAAAAAAAATTAAAAAAAAAATAAAAATAAATAAATAAATAAATAAAATAAAATAAAATAAAATAAAAATATTTGATAAAAATTATTATTAAAATATTTATAAAATAAATTAAATATTTTAATTGAGATATTTATGGAATAAAATAAATATTCGATGAAAATTATTATTAAAATATTTATAAAATAAATTAAATATTTTAATTGAGATATTTATGGAATAAAATAAATATTCGATGGAAATTATTATGAAATAATTTATTCGAGTGTAATAATAGTAAGAGAATGAAAATATTCTAATTTAATTAAGTAATTAAATTAGAAGGGTAATGATTTGTTAAATAAAGTGGAGTTTATATTAAATAATTAAGTGAAAATGTAACTAATGAATGTCGTGAATACATACGGTATGTGTGTAAGATTTGTGGTGAACTAAGTAGTAATCGCTTAGCTTCATACGATGAGGCAAGTTTCCTAACCCACTTGTCATTATTGTTCAAGTTTATTAATTACCTCGAGTAAATTATCATTATTATTATTCATGTTCAAATGTTATATTAAAGATCGATTATCTTTTCAAAGCATGATTCAGTTATACAATAATTGTCCTATCAGATACTTCCCGAGATTATTATTCAATTTGAATATCATTATTATTGAACCTTATTAGACTAGCGAACCCTTATCGATTCGACTAGTCCATAGTTGATAAGCGCTCTAAATTTCCTAACCTCGATGAATCATCTAAACCAAACTTCCTTTAGTGCGGACTCGAATGTCAAATCGAGATGAACAACCTCGCAGGGATTTACTTATCGCGTAGCGTTAATATATTGTGCACGTGATTGCATTAAGGAAATTGATCCCCTAATGCGAGTAGAAAGGTCCATACCTTATACGATCGTTAAAGGTTTCAAGTATAACCTTGTTAACTGGGGATATAGTTCAAGTCTTATGACCCTCGTAATTCTTTTGATTCTTGTTATTCATTCTTGATTCAAAAGTTGAGCTTTTATTCGAGATGTCTTTGATTCACTCGCATGTTATTATACTTTATTATTTCATTGTTATACTTGTAAGGCAATAGTGCTCACTCTTGCTTTATAATAACATCAGCAGCTTAAGAACGAAAAGAACCCATTTAACCTTCCACTAGTAAAGGCAAGGGCAAAGTTAGCAAAGTGTTGAAGACTTGTTATTTTATTTGATGATGTATTTATGTTAGACTTGAGTTAATGATGTTGTTTAAGACTTATTGTTTATATTTCCGCACGGATGTTTAAGGTTAGTTCAACTCGGGATTATGTTTATGATTTAGATGTTGAAACCTATAAGGGGAAGATTTTTATTTCTATCTATCGCATGGTTCAGATTTATTATGGGTAGATAGATAGATGATATTTGTACAGTGAACACCAAATCCCGTGGAATCGAAGTACCCAGATTTGGGGGTGTCACAATTGGCTCATTCAAAAGCCGTTTTCTTACATATTCCATGTACTTCGATTTCATCCGGATAAAAGTAGTTTTTAAATCCGTTATCAATGAATTCATTATTTAACGTCTATTACGCGTTCGTTTAACGCTCGTGAGCGTTCATAACTCGTTTTCTTCGTTCTAAGTCGAAATTCGACCGTTCTTGAGCCCACGACTCTTGAATGCGTTGTTCTACGTTACGCCATCGAAAACTAGGGTTTCCAAATTAAACGGCGAGTTTTGACTACTAATCCGAAATTCTACGATTTCAACGTTTAACGCTTAATCTCGTAATTTCGCTATAACTTCGTTACTCGTGTTTTTATACGCCAAATCAAATGGAACCAATCCATCGATACATCGTTTATAACCTAACCAAGCAATATGCACATACCCTATAAATGATGGTTTTCAATTTGTCCATCAACAACCAAATCAACGTTCAACGGTTTCTTCGATTTAAACTTACTTTAACGCTTATACGCTTCCTACTTATACATGGCCTATCAATGTTTAATTCACTAATAGCCATTTTTATTACTCCTGAAGAGACATGCTCCACCAATTCATGATTCTCTACGAAAAATAAATATAAAAGGATCGAAAATTAAGGTTTTACGAATTATTACCTTAACGTTCTTCGCGTTCTTGCTTAAAACTTGGATGTTTTGCTTCAAACTCACTTGATTACTTGTTATAGCACTTCTCTCTCTCTCAAAATATGTTGGTCAAAGTTTGCAAAACAAACAAATGAACCAAGCTAGCCTTTTCTTCGATATAGAAACCAAATGGAGGGTAAAATGGTCAAATGCCCCACCTCCTTACTATTCATTACTTTGCTGACCAAGTAATTTACTTTACTTGCCACCAAGTGGCTTACCACATGCCATTTTGGGTCCCATACGGGTTGCCCTCATGGTGGTGATCCATCGGGTCGATCTGCAGCTTCGGTTTCTTGGATCTAAGCTTGATTTAACCTAACATCGGGCTTTAACATTACTAAATCTTGGGCTTCATTTACAAAACCTCGGGCTTAACATAATCCAAGTCCAATCGATTTGACAAAGTCCAATTACTAAGAGTCCATTAAGAACTAATCGTATTCTACTCGTATAACTCACGTATTCTCTTCGTGTACTATTCGTACGATATTCGTATTATACGTCGTAATAATCTTCATACTATACTCGTATAATAACTAGTATCATACTCGTATTTCTTACATATAATAACCCTAATCATTATACGTATTCATTTCCTTCTCTGAACTCACTTTCCTAACCCTTAGGTTTTAAGTCCGCAAGAGAAAGCTTCATTTGCCATAACCGAAATATTATTGATATTTCATTTTGTCTTAGAATTCTATCATTACGCTGCTTCTCGAAAATTCAAAATAAATTCCGGCGTAAATGATGAATAGTGTTTTTACGAAAATTTCTCAGAAAACTTTTATTTTCGTCTTGAAAATTCAAAACAATTAATCCTAGCACATAGCCAGAATCCTAACCACATCCGCACATTCTAGGTCATAGAACGACCTTCATACAGCTTACTCACATAAATAATCAATTAAATTCATTTAATTCAAATAATCAAATAAAAATTTAATTCACATAAAAATCCGATTTTCTCGGGCGTTACATACATCACATACTAAGTCCATATACATTCTCAAATATACTCATTTTGGTCTAAACATAGCATGATATGGTTTCTTGATCATTTTAAACTTCAAATATCATCATAAGTCAAGCCATGCCATTTCCAAAGATCAAATCCCATTTTTCCATCATAGTTCAAAAACAGAAAATATGATTTTCTAAGGTACTTTGGAGATTTTTAAGAATTTTTGTAATGAGCTTTTGACTTCCAAGTTTGGGCAAACTTTTAGACCATACATTATAGTATTTTATTCCATCATTGGTTCATTGACACAACCATTTAAAGCTTCTTAAAACAGCAAGCCAAAATGGAATAATCAACTAAATATTATAACTTGGATTAATAGTGAACAAAAAAGTTAGTGAATGAATATTTTTAACACCTTAAATGAAAATTCTGGTTCGCCTACGCCCCTGCAGCTAATTACATCTGACAATATAGAGATTTCCACCAATCCACCCACATCCAAACCCCCGGGAGAGAATTAAAAAAATAGGAAGGTAAATGGACACATACACCTTTATGAGTGTACATTTTAAATGATTTTTCACCATCCCAAAGTAGCTCAAGTTCGGTACTTCTATGTGTTCAGTGTACGACCCAGTTCTGAAATTGGCATTTTTGTGTCCACTATACTTCTGCTTCAAAGCTATTTTAGTTTAGGCAAGACATGGCCTACTTGACTCATGTTTTCTCGAGTCTGTTGAGTTGAAGTAGGGCATGTACACCTTCTAAAATCTGGGAAAACCAGGAATTTTAAAGCCTAAGAAAAACCTTAAATGCTGCAGAACTAGCAACAATTTCATGTTACATATTGAACCAGTTCAATTCTTTTCATAGGACCAGGAAGCTAGGTCCTAAAGTCTACATTTCCTTGACACTGCATATTAATGTGGAGGAGGAAAATTGGGCGCATATTCATGGTCCGACGACAAAATGAATGTCCATGACAATGTTTATACTAAACTGGATGTAGGAACGAAAGTCATGTACGTGTAATATATATTATTGCAAGCAGTAATTTTAATTAACTTAGAAGGTTAAAAATACACCGGAAAGTAGGAGTAGAAAACAGCGAAGGTAGAAAATTTTAGGGATGAAAAAAACAAATTTACGTGATTCAATATTCTTGGGTATAAAAGAAAAAGTATAACAATAGTCCATGAATTGCCTCCAGAAGGGAAGTCACTTCTCTTTCCATATCAGAGATAACATGTTCAACAGGAATTATATTTCTTTCTTGTATGATATATAATTCCAGGGGCAGAATTTCCAAAATAATTATTTTTCTTGAACACCCAAACCCATAGTTCAAATGATTTAGCAAAAAAAACCATATTTCAAATGATACCATAATGATCCTCAATACCTATATAAACCAGATATTGCTCAACTTCAGCTAGAATTTATGAAGGCTTATGGGATTTATAGATTATTATTGAACCTATGAATCATGAATATATTTCAAAAAATGGTGAGTATTTATAGTTGACAAACCAGAATGGATTAGAGGTATACTTGTCAGATGTGTATCCCGTACGAGACGAACACATGAGATATGCAGGAGGGTCAAATTGGACTTTTCTTCGATGGGTTGAAGTATGAATGTGAAAGTTCAATATCCTGAACTTGCACCAACTGTGAAAAAGAAAAGGAAAAATCTTCATTCTTTTCTTGAGGTTGGAGGGAATCAATTTAATGCATCAATTTCTTCTTTCTTTTTTCATTTCTTCTTCTTTTTCTCTCTCTTTTTTTGGTTTCTTTATTTATTTATTTATTTTGGATTCAAAAAACTAATTGTAATGCTTCATAGTTCAGATAATGGAATAGACTAAGTAAAGATAATGATATTTTGAGGGCTAAATATGTAATTTAAAATAGCTTTGAACATTGATTGATGGATTAATTAGCTAATTTAATGATTACCATATATCACAATCACAATGTTTGTCATAGTATTTTAAGGCCGACAGGGTTAACAGCTATAAACGTATGGGTATAACAGAAGCATACGGTTACTTTCAAAGAAAATGACTCAAAATGCTACGACTTCCAAGAACATAATTCATACTGTACCTATTGAACACATAACTAACGGCAAAACTAATGAAATACCTACTGTAGTTGGCAGGTTTTACTGATTACACCATTGAACTTTTATTTTTTCAAATTACCCCACTAAACTAATTATTATTTTGAAATTGGATCATTCCGTTAAAAAAAATAAACGGACGTTAATTTTTTATCTACAAAACTAATGAATTAACCACTGTAGTTGACACATTTTACTGATTACACCATTGAACTTTTAATTTTTCAAATTATCTCATTAAACTAATTAAAAATTATTATTTTAAATATTTTAAAAATAATTATTATTTTCAAGAAAAATATTAGAAACTTTTTTTCATATAATGAGTAAAGTTTCATAAAATATGAATTCAAAAAAAATAAAGTGATTTTAAATTAAATTAATGTCTACTTAATTTTTTTAAAATTTTAATAACTCATTCTTAATAAAAAAAAAACAAGAAAAGATAAATAAAAAAACTAATTCAATTTTTTAAAAAAAGAAATTAATAAGATTTATAAATAAATATTATTTTCAAGAAAAATTGATAAATCTTCATATTTTAAAAAATTAGTAAAATTTTATAAAATATAGATTCAAAAAATAAACTTTATTTTCAAAGAAAAAAATAGAATTTTTTTTAAATAAGGTTTCATAAAACTTTAATTTTTTTGAATCTATATTTTATGAAACTTTACACATTTTATGGAAAAATTAAAGTTTCTAATATTTTTTACTGAAAATAATAATTATTTTTAAAAACATTTAAAATAATCATTTATTTTAATGGGATAATTTGAAAAATTAAAAGTTCAAAGGGTAATCAGTAAAACGTGTCAACTACAGTGGGTAATTCATTAGTTTTGTAGATAAAAAATTAACGTCCGTTTATTTTATTTTTTTAACGAAATGACCCAATTTCAAAATAATAATTAGTTTAGTGGGATAATTTGAAAAATTAAAAGTTCAATTGTCTAATCAGTTAAACCTGCCAACTACGGTGGGTATTTCATTAGTTTTGCCCATAACTAACCAATAACATTTGTAGTGCACTCAAGTCAAATTACATCACTGTAATTTAGGTCCAACTTACAAATGACTAACTATATTTTTTTTCTTACAGTCAACTAACTAAACTTTAATTTGCTTACCAAATGTTACAAAAATCGTTAGGCTCGTTTGACTTTTAACAGAAAGCTGAGTTGATCTATGATTAGAAGGGAGAAACTCCACCTCTGTGATGACATGGCTAATCAATAATGATGTGTATAAATAACTCATTTATCAAAAGAAATATTAATTAATGTGAAAAATAATATATTATTTCTCTCTACTGATCTACTCCATCTTTATCATTAATTTTTTTTCATGACAAATCTTCAACTTTAACTTCAAAAGTAAATGATACTCCATTAAAATTAAATTTGTATTCAACCAGGAAAGAAAGAAGATGCAAAAACAGAGAAGCAATCATCTGTTCTTTGAGGTGCCATTTTTATTCTTCGAAGAATCCCGATGCACCTTATAATTCATCGGTAAGAACTCATCTATTTATCAATATTTTCTTTTAAATTTTCCTGCAAAGTCTTTGTTGTCATGAATAGAAACCCTATACATCCTTTCTACAATAGTTCTTTATTCACTATCTATGATATATGAGAATTTGGGATGTAAGTATTATTAGCCATGAGGCAGTTCAATGGTAGTCGCAGAATTCGTGGATTCATCAGCGAATTATGTACCCTGGTCATAGTTTTCTTGTTTTACAACCGGGGAGATATTACGAGGAACCCAGTGCTTAGGCAATCAAACCTAATTTCGGGCAGCGGGTTTTGTGGTGGGTCAAATCATAGGTCAGTAATTCACCATCATCTACATCCACTAGTACAACCACTACCCAATTCATAATAAGCCGAATTTTCGCTTACCTGTGCAGCCCAAAAAGACTCATGGCTAGAGGCGGAGAATAGATCTATATGACCTAGAACTATCATCGAGGCTAGAGAGTAGCAAAGAACGATGATGATTCAGATCTATGACTAGCGCTAGAGAGAGGCGAAGAAGAGATGGCCAAGATCTACAAATGATTTTGGGTTTATGGATAGTTTTGTTTTTGAAAATTTAATGTATATAGATGATTTTGTTTGGTGATATTTTATTTGGGGAGAAGATGATGAACAATGGGTTGTGATTTATTTTGGTTGGGGATTTTTTATGGGTTTTCAGATGAAGAAGATGAAATTTATTTTGATATTATCTTTAATTTATTATATTATTGAATAGAAATTATTGGAATGTTTGGGTCGGGTTAATTGGTGGTGGGTTGGTCATTATTAGGTGGGCATTAACTTGCATGTCAAAAAGAAGCTTCCAAATCGGATTCAGTAAATATGTGGCATTTTCACGTAAATATTCTGTTAAAATAGTTAACCCCACTGATGGAAATTCAAATTTGTGTTAGAAAAGTATAGTAAGTTGACTGTAAGAAAAAAAAAATTAGTTAGTTGACTGTAAGTTAACCTAAAGTAGAGTGATTAAAAAAACATTATCCCAATAAAGATATTATCAATATCCCATTAGCCACAGGACTGAAATTTTGAGAAGGAAAAAACAGTAACAGATAAGATGGGCACAGAGAAGAAAGATAAGCTCAAGGTAAATTGATTACTGAAAGAAAGTGATCATGCTGCAAATAACCTTTCTTTTTAGGGGAATTTTGTTGTCAAAAAATTTCTTTCCCAGTACACCAAGAGTATGCTTCTCACTGTGTCTCCCAGTTTTAGTAACCTGACTGGAGGTTGACCCAGATGTTTCCACCGTTGAATTCTCTGGAGACGTAATGTTCTGTCTAGGTAGATTCTTGTCAATAACCCCTGAGAGAATAGATTTCAGAAATTTATATAACAAAATGGGTTTTCAAATGAAATCTATGTGCACTTGAAGTGAAAAAGAAACAAATGAGCAGGAAAAAATATAGAAACAGGAAATGCAGAAAGAATATGGCCAAATAAACTTGAACCGACTCAACTAAACCAACTAGGGGAGAGTAGAAAACTGTATTTGAAACCACAACCGGCAAAAACCGTACATGCGGTGTGGTTTTGCGGCACAGTTTTAAAATTCGAAACCGCACATTTGCAGTTGCGGTTTTACCTTGCAACCGCACCGCAAAACCACATTCTACTATATATTTATTTATATATGTATGATTTATATATATATATAGTATGTGATGGGGACGGGGTTTTTGGGATGAATGATAAATAACACATAGATATTCACACAAAAATCAATCAATTCTAATTATTCAATGTATCAAAATAATGAAGTACTTCACTATTTATAATACTCCTAAACAACTTTTCTAACCTAACTTGTACTCTAATAAGATAATTACAAATTAAATAAGAGAACTGCAAATTAAAGAAACTAAATAATTTCTAATTCACGGGCTTCCAAAGCTTCTTATATTGTTTTAACCAACTTTCACGGGCTCGTCCTACACCAGTTCTCCTCCGCTGAAAAAAACTCGACTCCGTCGAATTATCAACACAAGAACACTCACGTCGGATCACCAAGGAAGTCTTTGCAATATTCAAATTTGGCATGTCGAGCACAAATAAAATTGAATCTGGTATTGCCTTTGATAATCGAATAGATATTAACACGAGCACCATCTTGCGCATGACGATCTCATAGCCACTTGTGCATAATGTTACAAACCTTGAGGGGTAGAACATTACACATAACGGTATCCTTAAGCTTGCCAACGAAAATGTAACCAAACACCTCTGGGTAACCCACAACTTTGTATTGGTAATTGATAGACACATAATTCATACATTTTAATATTCCCATATTTATTATTTTATTTGCTTATTTTATTTAACTAATACATTTTATTTTGTTTTGTAGGAAATAACATTTATTTTTCTTGGGGAGAAAATAAATGATCTATATCCACTTTTAAGGATGAAAAGGGAATCTTAGAGAATTACCATATAAAGATTGAAATCAAGAAGGAAAGAGAAGGATAAAAAGGAAACAAAAGTGTCAAGGTTAAAGGAACCTAAATTAGGGTACAAATTTATTTTCCCTATAAATAGCCTCTTGTTTTAGAGAGAGAGGGCACCGCTTGTTATTTTATTTTCCTTAGTTTTTCTCTGGTGCAGAAGAGAGTGAGATACTTAGAGCTTTTGTCTTTTCTCTTATTCCAATCATGTGCGGTACTACTGTCAGGGAGTATTTGTAACTAATTTCTTTTATTGATTAAATAGAAATTCTCTTTTTAATTATTGTTCTTATTTCCTGCAATTAGTAGTATTAATTTTTAATTTCATGGCTAGTTAAATTTTTAATACCTAGGATGATGATGAAACTAGGTATTTCATAATAATATTTTCTTTTCGTTCCGAAATTAGTGTCCAATTGTTTTCGATTTCATATTTTCCTTCGCACAAATTGCATATGATTTTTATATTGATGGCAAGGTTTTGATAAGTTATAGTTAATATGTGAATTTTTCATAACTTTTGCTTGCTCATATTAATTATATGAATCATTATTTTTAAAGGGAAGGGAAAGTAATTTGGGAATTAATTTGGAAAATAAGAAATTATTTATTATGTTAGTATTTAGTGAATTCGGATTCTTAAGTATCTTTTCTCATTAATAGTTTCCATTATTAATTATTAGTTTGAATAATTTAGTTAATAAATCATCTCCACCATCTTTATTTTTAATTTGCCTGAAATATTAATTAAGGATATATTAAAGAATTGATCCGGTTCGACCTGCACTTGCCAAATCTACAATAGACATTGTGCACTTGCAGTTACTAAACTTTATCACATCAATAATGCATGCAACATCATACTACTCGGGTGAGGATCAACTTTTAACCCGTGTTTCTTAACGCTTCCTCGTAGATAATATCCGTCTAACTCTCAAGATTAATCACAAGAGAGCACACTGTCTCCGCATATTACTAAATCGTCTTCAAAAAATCGCCACGATGGATTTTACGATCATCCTTATGTTTCGTGCAACAAGTAAAGGTCAAGAACACCTAAACATCCTTCAAAATGAGCATCGACTTTCAAATCTTGCTCATCGGGCTTATATTCGACGTCTAACGGCTTGGCTTGCAAACCTCTTTGTTTAAGTCAGTTTTCCTGCACCCTTTGTCAACAATAGCAAGTTGCCTAGAGGGAGAAAAGACAACATTCAACTTCGAGGAAGGACACTCAAAAGATATATGACCAAAACCACGACAGTTATAGCACCTAGACGTATGATTGTTGCTAGCATTAGAAGAACCTGGGGTACGATTAGGCCTTCTAGTAGCTGAAGGGCTTGTTGATGATCTTTCCACTGGCCTATTAAAAATAGGCTCCACAAAAGTACGCTCCCTCCGAGTTTGGACTTGTATTGGAGGCCTAATAGAATTCTTTTTCAAATTATCCTCTATTTGGGTGGCAACTTGAACAACATCATCCAAGAGCAAGAGTTTACCTGAAGCTACACCACCTGCAATCTCAAAATTCAATCCTCGACAAAGATATGGAGATTAAAACTTCTTCAACCCAAGGAATTTTAGACCGTGTAACAAAATTGTAGAACATCGAAGTATATTCGGCTATAAATTTACTTCCTTGTACCAATTCAGTAACTGCAAATATGTTGCTTATAATCCAAACGTACAAAACGTCGTGTCAATGCAGCTTTCATATCTTCACATCTTCTCGCAACTGTATATAAATTTCACCGATGTTGATCCCACCAAAAACGAGTTGTCCCTTTCAATTTTGCTTTAGCAAAGAACAATTTTTTTATCAAATAATTCATACCATCGAAAAAAACTCTCAAGTCAGTGAATTCAATCAAGAATGTTTCGAGACCATTATCGCCTCTTGAAATCTCCAACATCTAATTTTGCTCCTCTATCCACCGCATTCATCCTAGGATTTGGAACACGAGGATAAACTCGTGGATTATGGGTCATGTTGTTGTAGTCTCGATTGATTAAGATATGGGATAGGGTCTTCAAAATTCTTATGAGTATCTTCGTCCTTTATCTACATGTTCGTAAGTACATCAACTTTTACTGTAAGTGTTGCAATAGAAGCTTGAACATTTGTTGCATTTGCAGTAAGTGTTGTGATTGAATATTCAATCCTTTTGAGACGCTGATCTTCTTGTAACATATAAGTATTAAGCTTAGCGTTGATTTCTCCAATATTTACCATGGTTCTTGCAAATAAAAATGAAGGCCTTTTTTTGGGACTTGCTTGTAGAAATTTGAAGTGCAGAAAGTATAAAGAAACAGAGACTGAATTGAAACTAATGAAACTTCAGAGGCAGGAATTGAAGAAGATGAAAGTACAGGGACTAACATGTAAAATTTTCAAGAGGTATTTTAAAATTTAAGAAAACTTGGGGGACTAAACTAGAAAACTATAAAAAAAATATGGGGTACCTAACTGTAATTTGCCACAACACCAAACGGTGTTGGGACGCAGCCAGACCAAGTTTTGACGCGTTTTTACATGTTTTTGACCCCAAATTGGATTGTTTTTCCTTCTAAGCTTAGAAATTGGACTTGTAACCTATAAATATATGATGTGAGGCATAGAATAAGGAGATCTTGGATACTTTTTGCTAACCCTAGAATTGAAGAAGGATTGGAGGCTTGAAGCAAGGAGACTTGTCACGAAGGAAGATCAAGAAATAAGGCTAAGGAGGATATCAAAGATTGCTTCAAAAGAGTTTTTCCTTTCTTCTTTTATCTTTTTATTTTGTAATTTTTGGATGATGGTTTACTTGTGGATTATGGTTTTTAATTCAGTTATGAACTAAATTCTATTTAAGATTGCAATGGAACTTGATGGTATTTAAGCCTTTTTTTGAATTCAGTTCTTGGTAGTTAGTGATTAGTTAGTTCAGTACTTTATTTTCAAAATTCAACAACTTTTATCGGATTGTTTTAATAAAATTAATTTGATTATGAGTTAGTACTTGGTAATTATTATTAAATAATTCTCTGTGGGTTCGACACTCTCTTATCGTTATATTACTTGTGGACTGCGTATATTTGCTTATTTTGCTAGTATAGATTTAGGCAAACAAATTTTTAGTGCCACTGCCGAGGACTTAATTTAATAATTTTTGCCAATATTAATTTCAATCAAATTAATATTAATTTAAATTTTTTTTATTTTTTTATTATTTTATTTCTCTCTAGTTTAATTCCTTTTTAGGTACCAATACCACGGTCGAATTTTTGATTACCAAAGGGCCTTATACGAGAATGACTTTCGCACCAAGCAATGCGGATTTATGAACTCGATGAATTATCAACACAGGTGAAGACACTTTTGAGGAAAATTGACGCTTTAGGGGCGCAACCTATTCAAAGTGCCGCGTTTATTTGTGATTATTGTGCTGAAAACCATCCGAGTTATCAATGTGTCATTAGTTTCGAGTCGGTACAGTATGGTGGCAACTTCGGCGATTACCCCAACAATTATGACTATTCCAGTAATTATCATCATGATTGGGGGAATCCGCTAAATTTTACATAGAGCGATGATAATCAAGTCCAAACCTTTGCTCCAAGCCAATCATACACTCCAAAATTTCAGGATCTAACCCCTCCACATGAAGAAGAAAGGATGTCAAACTTGGAGGAACTTATTTCCAAGTACATGGTTTGGATTGAGGAGCAGATGAATAGTCAGGAGATGTCGATTCAAAATCTTGAGAACCAGATGGGTCAGCTTGTAAACGCTTTCAACAATCGCCCTCAAGGTGAATTGTCAAGTGACATGGTTCCCAAGACTGATGGATTACCCGCGCTAAATCTGCAACCGGATGAACCAAAAGATGTAGATGTTGAAAGAGAGGAGACAAGTAGGGAGCAGGAAAAGGAGGCAGGCGAAGATCTAGCCTTGAGTTCCAACGTAGATGAGCCGATTTTGATAGTGCCCATGTACCTTCTCCACTAAAGTTTAAGGATCCGAGCATATTTGCAATCACGTGCTTAATTGGTAGTCATGTCGTCGACAAAGCTCTATGTGACATGAGAGTTAGTATAAATTTGGAACCATGTTGGGATGAGAAAGAGAAGATAAATAAAGAGCCAATGTGTTTAAAAAACTTCAATACTACAATTCGTTCACCGACACAATTGGGCAAATGCCTAGTTATTTGAAGGTCTTAAGGGAGATTCTATCTAACACGAGCAATCTAGGGGAATGTGAAACAATGACCCTTCCAGATGGGAAGCTCTCAAATGTTCCATTATTACTGATGGATGGAGGGTTCCTCAATTTTCGAAGGGAAAGAGCAGTTTATAAATCATCAGAAGGTGTTTATAAATCCTAATGAGTTCTTGAACAATCCTTATTAACTGATAATTCAACAGGAAGTATTGACATTAAAGTGAATCATTAAGGAAAGTTGTAATCTTAAGCCTTTTTTTCTGAATTCAGTTCTTGGTAGTTAGTGATTAGTTAGTTTAGTACTTTATTCTCAAAATCTAACAACTTTTATTGGATTATTTAAATAAAATTAATTTGATTATGAGTTAGTACTTGGTAATTATTATTATTAAATAATTCTCTTTGGGTTCGACAATCTCTTATCATTATATTAGTTGTGGAGTGCGATACTGCATGTATTTTGCTAGTATAGATTTAGGCAAACAAGCTAGATAAGAGATCTTTATAAAGAGAGATTATAAAAAAATAAAAAATAAATGTGAGTTTTCATTAAGTTAAAGTAAACTAAACCATTTGAATCTGATTATTTCTATTGGGAAATCAATGCATTTTTATCAAAAAAATAAAAATAAAAAATGATAACTCCAATTCATATTACATACTCCCTTCTTTCCAAAATTCCAAAATTAGAGACGCATTTTAAAATATGATGTGGCACGCAAGTCAAAAAAATTATTATTAATTTTGTATTGTTATTTATAAATCAATATTTAATTATTAATATAATTGTTTATTACTAATTTTAACTAGATTTAATTAGGAGATTATTTTCTTTTTAAATTAGGGTTTTTAATTATAATAATTGATTTGAATTAGGAGATTAATATTAATTATACTAGTAGATTCTAATTCAAAGATTATTTCCTTTCAGCATTAGAACTCTTTACTTGATCGTTAAGTAGTAGAGTTCCTAAATAAGAATTGCGTGTTTTATGGCTTGTGAACCTTTGTATCCCTTAATTCATGTTCGTATTCCCCTCCCTTGTCATAAACATATCCCAAACATTAGTTAGAATTCTAGCAGAGGTGGCATGACAGCGTGATAGGTAATGACATATTAAGAAATTCATCTCACATCTTGCTTTAAAGACTAAATTAGAAATGTATGGCTAATTTTGGAGCAGAAGCAAATCCCAATATATTCCCACACACTCTTAAGTAAATCACAACAAAAACTCAGTAACAACAAAAACTTATAAATTTTATATTCGTTACTTTTCTCCACACATTTAAAGTTTTCTATTCTTTTCTTCCGTTAAAAACTCGGAATTCTATGTATCTCTAATTTTAAGTCGGGGGAGTAAATCCCAATATTCCAAACACACTTAGTAAATCAAAACATAAATATAAATGCAGAACAGAGGAAATTAAACAAAGGCAATAAAAAAACCTGAAGGATTTGAAGTGTTCCTGCCCTCCAATCCGTTGTCATTGTCATTAACTTTACCATCATCTTCTGCAGCTATTTTAGTATCTAAATAAACTGAGACTTCTGATGAATTATCATCATCATAATAACATTTCTGCAATGACTCCTGGGCCATTGGATTTACAAATTACAAACCCTAACACTAAAAGGTTACAATTTTATCAAATCGCTTCAATGGGAGTTTTGGTATATATTCCTCTTGACTCAAAGGAAAAAAGGAACTCGGTATGTATGACGACTGTATCTATAAATATATGCGTGTATATGAATGAGCAAATGGAGAAAATGTAACGGAGTAAATTGATTCCTTGCTTTTGTTTGTCTTTTGATTTGATGCAGAGAGAGAGGGTGATAAAGAAAAAGAGAGAAAGAGGGAGAACCGTTTGGAGACACGTCTACACGTAAGGAGATTTAAACGGTTAGGACTTTAGGCCCAGTGTGACTAACAAACGGAAAGTTTTAAGATAGTGAAAAGAAAAGGGAAATACAAACCGTCTTTGATTAGGGGGTGTTTAATAAAAATTAAATGAATCTGAATTTGAATCTGAATCTCAATCTCAATCTCAATCTCAATCTCAATCTCAATCTGAATCATGAATCTGAATGAAATGAAGCTGAATGAAAAAAGTTATTTGATAATTAACATGTTTGAAACTGAATAACAGATTTTTATTTTATCTTTCTAAAAAATTCAAAATTGTTATAAATGTATTTAATATTACTTAATATAATAGTTAATATTGTAAAAAAAAAACTTCCAAACACTAAACCATTTATCCCAAATGGTCCGAATGACTGACCGATTCATCCATTCAGACAATTTATTTCCAAAACAAACGCACTACTGATTCAGTCATTTACTCATTCACACCTAAATAAACAGCCCCTAAGTTGGTGTACTAGGCCCTTACTAATCATGAGGTTCTAGGTTCAACCCCTCCCCCAAATTAGTAAAAAAAAAAAAAAAAAGAGAAAAGGGGAAAAAACAATGATAGGGAAGGGATGGAGATCAAAATAATACTCACTCCTTCCAGTAAAAATTGGTTTAGTTTGATTTTTACGATTAAACTAGTTCGATGTCCCGTATCAAACATACAATTTACAATTATATTTTATTTATTAATTATAATTTATATTATTAAATTCACTTTTTTTAATATTATAATATATCTGTGTATAGCATGAAACCTTATAATTAGGGATATGTAAATTTTTATTAAAGAAATTCAATTTTATTGCAAATATTAGTGTGCAATTGAAGTAAATGTTAATAAGCTAATAGCCAAACAAGAAGTTAGTAAGCTAGTCGGCTAACTAAATAAAGAAAACAAACTAGTCTAATACATTTAGTAAAAGGACCAAACTATGAGCCCAAACAAGGAACTTAGAAGCCCAAGCTTCATGCAATCCAAGATGACTAAAAGAGACCCAATATGGAAAGTAGCATACCCTCAAGTCAATCACCTTAGATGTGATAAGTATTTACTTTATAATTGTATTCATATTTGTTAATAAAAGAATTTATTTAAAGGCATTCATTATCAATGTTTTATTGGTTGAATTAAATAAATGTGATAAACTTCTATTTTTGAAGCAATGCTTTTAGAATAATGATGATGATCATTAAATTTAAAATCAAGATAGTACAAAACTAAAATGTTCTATTCATAGGATCACTAATATGGAGTTAGTGGATTCGGATAAATTAGTACATACTATGCTTGATCTGTTGAAGAGGTTGATTGATCTCATAATCATTTATATGGAGATATTAAAACAAGTATGTAGGTGTTTATAGGAGAATAAGTTCACTGAACGTGATTCGTTTAAAGGAACACCTAATAGAGGTTTACATGTTTGTCAATAGGAGTTTCTATAGTAATAGTTGTACAAGTGACTCTTGGACTTGAGATTATCATAGTTGTGACGCCCCCAAAATAGGTCCACACGACCCATTCTGAGTCGCCAGATATCACACTACAAAAATCAAATATAAACTTCATTTATACAATTGTTGAACTATCGTGCAGAGTACGACAACACAAAACTGTGAGTTTTAATACAAATATATGTAATTCTCATGGTGCCTCGACCACAACACCTTACAATGGTACTTTACATAAAAGTACAGTCAATAACTGTTTTAGAAACTAAAATCTTTGGAAAATGCTCAAGAAAACCTTCGTACATGGGAGGCCATCCATCTAAGTTATGATAGACATCATATGACTCGAGAATTATCCTTGGTTGACCCAATAGACCCCAAAGAAAAAACGAGAAGATTACTGTCATGTTCTTTCCAATGGTGAGTCTTCTCTTGACATATAATTATCTCCATTGTCTCCAATTGAGAATTATAATTCAACCAAACTCCAAGATTATATAGGTAGTGCTCATAAATATAATCAGCAAGTTCATGTGCACAACCCTGTCTTATGATAACACGAAGTCGTCTGTCATTAGACATCTTGTATGGTAGTGGAAAAACACCCTTCCAAAGTTGGGTTCACCTCACCCTATTCGGTTCACCAAAATCAACGGTTAAAATTGTAACGACCCCAAAATTCATACAATATAATTCTCAACTTCGGTCGTTAATAACGCATCTACCTTCTGATTTTACATCATTATTCGATGTTAAACTTTATAAAATACGGAATAATTTAAACTTTTATGTCTTCTTACTTTAATTCCCTGAATCAAAACCTTTATCATCTACATGTCTTTGAATCAATCTTATTTTATGATTCACTTCATCACAGTTATTATATAAAATTTTACATTTCAATCCGATAACCTTTACATATCAGATAACTCAAACTTTAACTTTACGACTCAACGTAAAACTATACATCATAAAACATTTAGTATGTGACGCCCCCAAATTTAGGTACTTGAAACCCGAACTCGGTGCTTCACCATACCATTTCTATGAGCGAAATAATACTAATAATAATAACAATAATATAAATATCAAACTTAATTTACATATTATCAGAGTCTGATTCCCAAGTGCGTAACCTTTAACACATTCAGTACAGCACATGATAATAATAAATATCATTATCTTAATAAAGTCTAATTATTACATAGGATAACACAAACTTAATCAACAACCTTCCCCTTCCCTTTGTTCTCGGCAGAGCCTTCAGGTTGTTCACACTTAGCTGAAAACATTTAAGTTAAGCAAGATGAGCATTTGAGTGCCCAACAAGTAATAGCAACAATAACAATTAGCTGAAAAGATTAAATGTTTTCTGTAAAAAAACACTTTTATAACGAATCAACTGTTGTGAAGTATGCTGAACCAATAATAAACAACATATCATTTCGATTTCAAATTTTTGAAACTACGTACTAACTATAAATGAGGATCAGTCGAAAGATTATGAACATTGTTTTCTATTTTCGAAAAAGTTGAACAGAACTTCATCTGTAAGTCGTCATAACTTACATGCAAGGGGTGATTAGCCCGTTATGCCCTGTATTGATCAATACTACATACAAAAATGATATTTTCGTCTCAAAGATATCCGCTTTAAAGATAAAAGTTTTCCCAGTTTGGGATGTTCATAATTAGTCCGAATCAATTAAAATAATCCAAATGAGTATGTGATAATGTTCTAACCTGATCAATGATATTTTTAAATTTGTGTCTAGCTGAGTTAAATAGCTTAGACGAGTTTTAAATAACATATACATACCTGAAAACTAGTAGGTATGTGTCAACATGTGATTAAATACATTCATTATCCAAGTGAGGGAACTTATATAATCTAACTTAACTATCTATCAACAGGGTATATATTGATCATACATTACTACTATACTGGTAAAAGAATAGAGTTCGATATCTGGTATGAATACTAATGTTGAAATACATGATCAATAACAGTAGAGTTTAAAAACTTACATAACAGGAGTATAATTCGATAACTTACTTACACAGGATTATTGTATAAGTAGATACAAAGAATAAGGATACTTGCCTGGTCTGCTGCTTACAGTTATGCAACTTAGTTTTATCTTTTATATCAAGCCCTATCATTAATAAGATCATTTATTCAATTAGAATAACATATCATATCACATTGAACTGCTATTTGCAGTCAGCATATAACCTAATCACATTGTCACATATGTTTAACAGTAATTGGACTACAAACAAACACATATCCAACCAAATTATCTAAGTCCAGATCAATTTCTGAAACATGTCGGTGTACGGACGACTTTATCATGTAATTATCGAGTCTAAGACTCTTTACCGAAGTTCAATATAACTTAAACATCGGTCAAATTATTTTTAAATTACTTATAATAATTTTTAAACAATTATTATAATTTATCATGATTTTTCAAATACCTGAATCATTATTAAATGATTTAAATATTAAATAATTCCATTATCATTAATATTTAATTAATATTAAACTATTAATGAAACCATTGCCAAAATATTAAAGTTATTTATAATAACTTTAAATATTTTGAAAGTATTAATATTACCCTTAAATGATTTTTAAAATAATTAAAATCATTTTAAATACTTAACATTAATATTTAAATATTAATGCATTATTTATCCAAATATTAAAATTTATTAATTATAACTTAAAATATTTTAATTTCTTTTTATATCATTTTAAATTAATAAAACTATTTTTAAACTATTTATTTAATATAATTATTTAAATAAATTTAATATCATTAATATTAAATTATTAATGAAATTATCCTTTAAATATTAAAGTTATATTTTATAACTTAAAATATTTTTAAACACTTTATTTTCATTTAAAATGATTTTTATAATATTAAAATTATTTTTAAACTAATTTATTTAATAGAAATATTAAATAAATCTAATATCATTAATATTAAAATATTAATAATTTTTCATGACAAAATATCGGAAGTTATATTTTATAACTTAAAATACTTAAATAATTTTTATATGATTTTAAATAATTAATTCTATTTTTCCATAATTTATTTAATATATTCATTAAATAAATTAATTATCATTAATATTAATTTATTAATGAAATTTATCACAAAATATTAAAAGTTATTAAAATAACTTAAAATATTTTCTTATACCATAATATAATTTTAAACGATTTTTCAAGTATTAAAATTATTTTTAAATAATTTATTTAATATTATAATTAAATAAATTAAATAACATTAATATTTCAAAAATATTAATATTAATGAAATATATTCAAAATTATTAAAAATAAATTTTTAGGCTTTAAAATAATTTTTAGTATATTATTTTGTATTTTTAAGAATTAAAAACTATTTTTCTCTAATTATTTAATAAAATAATAATTTTTAGAAATTAAGTTTCATTAAAGATCATTTATAGCTGACGTAATCCGCTGCTTATAGGTGTTCTTCATGTTATTGGCCAAACCGAGAAACTCATAGCCAGTCACTAAGGTTACCACTTTGACCACCATTTAAACCTAGATCTTGATGTTATCCGGGCTGGTTATGGTGTTCATGTTGTAGTATTAGTGTAACAATACAATTAGAGTCACATTTCTTGGCAATACAATAACAGATCAGATACTTATAGGCCTCCAAAAAGTTTGACAAAGTTGTTCTTCATTTCTGGGTTTTTCAGAAAATGAAGAACATACCAAGGTACTATATTTAGATCCTTATATCTTTCGTTCTAGTTCTAGTTTGTGAGATCTAATAGTTCTTATTTCTAGAATACATGTCCGGGTACAATAACATATCATTATAACAACAACATAAATGAACGACAAAGGCTGGTCAAACCTTGTCAGAAAAATCGCCCTTGAAGGTTTCTGGGTTTTCCAGAAATCTTCATAAGCAGTCGGTCAAGCCTGCCTACTTTGACCCATCATAATTTTGATTCAGTGAAAGATCTGGGGGTTCTAGAGGCATGCTTATGTAGTCCTTATGTCAGAATACAACATCAAAACAACAACATGGACTAACTATAGCAGATCAGCAAAATCAGAAGCTCCAAAGTTGCTTGTCAGAAGATCTGGAAAATTTCTGGGTTTTCCAGAACAGTTTTCCATGAGCGGTCAACGCACTTTGACCCTTAATAACTTTCAATATATACATGATATAAACATGTTTTCAGTTCCAGATCAAAGATATCATAGCAGACTACAACTACAAGCTTTCAAAACACAAAAATCATTAACGATCACTGAGATATAAGATCTGACATTCGTTGTCAGACAACAAAAAAATATATTTTCTAGATTTTTGAAAACTTCCATTTCGAGTATCTAGATGTTATGAATCCACTATGTACCAACCTAGATCATTGATTAACACTATATACTATAAATTTTAACACTTAAACACAACTTTTATCATAGCAATCAAAATCAGAATATAGTTAGGTTTTTTATACCTTTCTAAGAACTCACTTGAATCTGGGCTTCTAGATCTGTTTAGGGTGTTCTAAGAACTTTATAAGGGACTGAAATGCTTGCTAAATTTGTAGGTTTAGAGAGAGAGAGAGGGTCTTAGTGAGGAGTTTATGTATGAATGAGGCTAACTAATGAACTTTATCTCTCTTGATCTTATATATAACACATGGTACAATGAATTTGCTGAGGTATGTGGCTGATTGCTGAGATATATGAGCATGTGATGATATCTAGAGTTGTCGAGCAACTCAAATCTTGGCTAGATATACAAGTAATGTAAGACCCCGAATTTTATGAAATGAAAGTATTTAATTTTCCTATAATTATTATTCTATTTAGTAAATGGTTAAATTGATAAAAGGTTAAAGTTAAGGGTGATATTTGAAAATTTTTGCAAACTAAGCAAGTTGTTATAATATATTCGTTTGGTTGGGGAATATTCTTTTTGTCGGGAATATCCGTACGACGGCACAATCATTGGTGGACCCCACAACGGAAGTATTGTCGTAGTAAGAAAACGACAGAATCATCTTTTTATAAAAATAGCGGTGAAAGTGTTACCGTTAAAACCGTTGAACTACCCAGTAGTAAAAGTACAGTAATACGCGTGGTTGCATAGTAGCACACGGTATTGATTATTGATGCTTACGTAAGAAGTCACTTAATTATACTCAATTATTGCTACAAGAATTGCTGCATCATATCTCTCATATTATTGATTCAATTATTGTCACAATATCATCTGCATAATATGTTATATTATTAAATCAATAATTGAGACGACAAAGTTATTCATATTATTATTTGCAATATTGACAATGTTTAGAAGTTCATCGAGGAGAGGTTAGATAATCTAATCATACGCTAATAGGAGAAATCCTTATCTGAAAGCCCCTCTTTCCTGGAACGACTTGGTTGTTAAATATCGAGAGTTATAATATTAATGATGAATAAGTTCGTGTTGATTAAAGATGAAATTGATGGTTCCATTGTGTGTGAATTATTTGTGTTAGTGGAAATCGACAATTATTTCGATAATAATTGATGTCCGGAGGTTATATTGACCAATCGGGTAATTCACTTGGGATAAATGAGCAATTAATTGCTATTAATTCACATGCTTATAACTATGTGTTCACATGTGTGTACTATTGATTCACATGATTTACTATTAGGGGAGTTGGTGCAAGATTGATAATACTTGCATGACTAAATTAAAAATGGAGGTATAGATGAAGGTACTATACTATAATTAATTTTTCACATGATTATACTATCGAGTCACATGAATGAACTATTAATTCACATGATTTACTATTAGGGGGGTGGTGCAAGTTTGATAATACTTGCGGGACTAAATTAAAAAGAAGAAAAGAGGAAGGTATTATAATTGTAATATTTTGAGCCCCAAAATGTGCAATTATTAAAACTATATTTTCCTATAAATAAAGCTCATTCTTCTTTCATTCTCACCAATTCACTAAGTCTCATAAGAGCAATTATTATAGAGAAATTATAGAGAGAAAGAAGAAGAGAAGTCTCTTACCTCACTATTCCGGATCCAGCTTTTCTTCTAAGGTAATCTGGTATTATTTCTTTCAGATTCATGAAGAGAGTTATTTTCTTTCAATACTGTAAGGGTTGTTATTTCATTCGTTATTATTCATTGGAATAACTCCGCTCACGCGACTACTACGCATGCCTGGTGAATTCTTTTGTTATTCCATTCTTTAATATTCTGTTGGAATAACCTGTCTATCTAAGCGGACTACCACATGCATGGTGAATTCTTCTCTTATTCCATTCTTTAATATTCTGTTGGAATAACTCATGCTCTACGCGACTACCGCATGCATGGTGAATTCTTCCATTATTCCATTCTTTATTATTCTTTGAATAACTCGTCGACGCGACTCACCGCATGCATGGTGAATTCTTCCGTTATTCGATTCTTTATTATTCATTGGAATAAAGCGCCTCACGCGACTCACCGCATGCATGGTGAATGACCCTTCGTATTCATTCCTTATTAAATTATGGAAATGATTTGTCTACGTGGATTACCGCATGGCGGGTGAAAATCCATTTGCAGTTTCATATATTCTATTATACTCATTTTGTTGAAGTTTTTGCTTCTACACTCCATGAAATTAGTAGAATATCCTTGATATTTGCAAGCTTCATCCAAAGATCTTTTCATGGAAATATTATTCGAGCTTTCTTGATAATTATTGATCTTTTCATGCCAAGTTACTATTCACGAAGTTACTATTCACGGTACTATTCATTATGGTACTATTCACGGGTACTATTTACCCGAAAAATATAATTTTTTTCATCCAAATTATTTTTGGTACATGAATATTATTCTTGAATTTTACTCCACAAAGCAGTATCATGTTGACAATTTGGATATTTTTAAACTCTGGATAAATTTAAAGTCTTTAATATTTATCCTTGCTTTTGTTTGATTTGATTTCGTTTGATTATTGTTTATATCATCATCATCATCCTCATGCTTATATTGTGATGAAAGTCATCTTTGGCTTATGTGCATAGATGGATCGTTGATTGGTATGATTATGACCGTGGATCATTCAAAGATAATCATGACCCGTAATATTACAAATGATGTGGTAAAAGTCCTCATCTACCAGTAGTGCATTGATGGACAGTTGTTGGTATGATTATGACTAGGGATTATTCGATATAATCATGACCATTGATGATTACATGAATATATTTGGCCCGGTAGTGCGGGGATGATTCGATGATGTGGTTTATTTATTAAGCTGAGTCTCAACTATAAAGTTGTTGAAAAACTTTTTAAATCATAGAAGATATTAGATTTTATGCTCTACTTGACTCTTCTAATGGATTGCTTATTCCGCTGCAGTTATTGATATAAAACTTGTTTATTATATTCTATCAGTTGTTATACTGTTGAAGGCTAAGGATAATTTATTCTGCATTATCTTAGTCATAATATTTCTTACTAGGCTAGTTGAGCTCACCCTTTTCTTTCATTGTTCTCTTCAAGAAATGAGAATATAACTGGGACGAGTCGGGAAATGGAGTGATGGTCTAGGATAAATGGCTTTAGTAGTTCTCACTATTTTGTGAAATAGTGTGATAATAATTGTAATGAGGACTCCATTGAGAGTGGATATTGTCTAGAAGGCAATATTCTTGTTTAAACTTTCAACTATGTTTTGTTGTATATTACACGACTATTTTATAATTAAGTTGTATTTGAATTTTGTACCATGTATTTGGCGACTCAAGATAGGTGATGTATACCTGTTTTGGGGGCGTCACAGTTGGTATCAAAGCTTAGGGATATGATCCCTGGCTGAGATGTGAGATAAGAACTAGGAGGGGAGAGACGGGGAATTCCTTCGCTAGTATGACCTACCTAAGTTTATGCTCAAGGTTTTGGACCGGAATATGGTACATAAACAAAATGTTGATCAAAGGAAGGAACCAAACCCGGTGGATTCAAGATTGAATGCGAAAGGATTTGGAGGTGAACTTGTACCTGAGGAAGCTCGATCTTCAAGGGTATAATTTATTCTTTATCTTTTCATTTAATTAATAATTGTGCATAAAGGGTGATCCGGGTATATGGTTTGTAAATTTTTTTAAACTCTGATTTTTACACGCTTCCGCTAATTTTTATGCAATTTGATTGCGCACATGAATTTTACAAACCTAACAGTGGCATCAGAGCCAAACCTTTATGCGAATTATTAATTGTTTTAATTTATATATTGATATGTGTTTAGAACAATTTAGTTGGGCATAATTTTATTGTATAAAATTTAAATAAAAAAAAAAGGAACACCGAATATATATATATATGGTAATTTTTTTTTCCCCCGGAAATCTTCAAGTTGGTTTGCCATGTTATCACGTGGTCCAAGAAAAACTCACGAAAATCTGTTCGAAAAAATTAGCCACGTTCATGGACTTGCATTATATTATATATATATATATATATATATATATATGATAACATCACCCATTTTGAGTCGTCAATAATATGGTACAGAAACAACTAAAACTTTATTAATACAATACATAAACTATGAGTTTAAATACAAATATTGTCATCTAGACAATATTCACACCCAAATAAGTCCTTATTACAATTATTGATACACTATTTTACAAAATAGTGAGGACTACTAAACAACTTCTAGAACCATCATTCCACACCCCGACTAGTACTCGCTACATTCTTGCCTCCTGAGAAGAAAAATGGAACAAAAAGGAAAAGGGTGAGCTCAACTAGCCCAGTAAAGAATATTATGACTAAGATAATATAGAACAAATTATCATTAGTCTTCAATAGGGAAAAATATGATAAAATACAATAGACAACAAGTTTCAGATCAATATTCACAGCGGAAATAATAATTCATAGAAGTTATGTACAGAATGAAATCTACTAATATCTATGAATTTAAAAGTCCATCATCAATATTTTATCCCTGTAACATCAATCAATATACATCTTGAATCAAATATTCATCTTTGCACTACGTGCCAAAGATGTTCATCACCAATCATGTTCATCTCAACACTGTACATCTTTGCACTACGTGCCAAAGATATTCATAAGAAAATCAACCATCTTTGCACTACAGCCAAAGATATTCAAGAATATCATCATTTAGGATTGAGGATGATGAAAATATTTTAAAGAAAACGAATCCAGTGAAACAAAAGAACAAATATTAAGGATTCGTGACTTTAAACAATCCAAGTTCAAAAATACTTCATAAATAATCGTAGTGAAGTAAAATTCAAGAATGATCAAAACATGGATACAATCAAAGCTAGTATCCATAATAGATATTTTGGATAAAAAATGAAAATTTAATTTTTCTGTGAATAGGCTTAGTATTCGTGAATAGTGCCATATACGTGAATAGTCTTAGTATCGTGAATAATAACCCGACACTAAAATGACAAAAATTTCACAAGAAAATCTTACTAATATTCCTAAGATAATGATATTAGAAGAAATAATATCATTTAAAAAAAATATCCCTTAGCTCCAAAAAGACAAGATTACCGATTTGGAATATCGGATATAGTGTTGAAGAAACTTGCACCAGATAAAGCAACACTCAAAGTATCAAAATACTCACAAGAATACGCCGACAATATATAGAGAAAACTTCAGCTTTACGGTGTGATTTTCAATTCTAACCTAAGCACCCTATTTATAGAAAAATGCTTAGAACACCAAAGCGTAAAATTTAATATAATATTAATATTTATAAAATAAATCATACGCAAACTTGGAAAACTTATATCAGCACATTTACATCACATTCAAGACCCACTCAACTCACCAAAAACATTTTTTTGTAAAAAAAATATTTAAAACTTCAAAAATTAATTATTCTGGAACTTTGGGACTTCAATAATTCAAAATAAATAGCACTTTTATCAGAAAAATTCAAACCTTATGTCTTTTTCATAGGAAATTTTATTATCTACAACTTTGCAAAAGAAAGTTTTCCCAAATTCCAAACAGAAATAGACCGAAATCCACAAACGGGCGATTTTACAGGCTATAATCAAATTTCAGTCAAGAAATGGGCCCATAGACATGTTTAACATGTTTTAAACAACTTTTGCAACAAAAATACTCTTCCTTCTCATATATTCATATATCCCATATTCATTGTAAAAATATCACCAATATTATATTATTAAAATATAATAATATATTTAAATGAAATATTTTATCAGAAAAGATAAAATATCAATTTTTCAACAATTGTCACTTTAAAATTTTCTCCATCTATATCCACATAAAATAAATATTTTCCTTATCATATAAATTAATAATTAATTATTCACAAATAATATTATAGAATCACAATATCGATAACCAGGCCGTTCCCAGAAAAGAGGGGGATTTCCAATAAGGATTTCTCCTTACTGGCGCGCAATTAGGTGACCAAACCTCTCTTGTATGTAACTTTCTAGACATTGCCAATAATGTTATCTAATAATATTATTCAAATAATATGCATTATTGATCCGATAATGAAAATATCAGTAGTGACAATTATCAAACAACAATAATATAAAATATCAACGTAGCAATTATCAATCAATAAAATATAATATCAATAAGAATTCACCGTAACAATTATTGAGTAAAGCCTTCTTCACGTAAGAATCAATAATTGGTGCAATACCGCATCTTCGTGTTTTAACCACCGGGTATTCCAAGAGTATTAATCTTGAACAATTACGCCTGTTATTTATAAACAACTTATACTTGTCGCTTTCTTCATCCAATCGCTTTCAGTTATGGGGCCACACAAAGGTCATGCTGGCCATATACGAATATTCTCGAAATAATAAGAATATTCCACGACCAAACGAATATTCTCCGATAAAAATGAATATTTTATAACCACTTGCTTATTTAAAATATTTAAGATTTTACCCATAACTAACCACATTAATCAAATCAACCCTTACTATTTCAAAATAATAAATAGAGGAAATTTAATTTCATTTATAATAAGTTGGGGTCTTACAACCTCCCCTCCTTATGAAATTTCATCCTCGAAATTGACATACGTACCTGGTGTTTCGAAAAGGTGAGGATACCTCACTTTCATTTTCGTTTCCAACTCCCAGGTCATTTCCTCAATAGCATGGTTCCTCCACAAAACTTTGACTTGTGATATGACCTTTGTACGCAAGACATGCTCCTTCCTATCCAAGATCTTGACAGGTACCTCTTCATACGTTAAGTCTTCGGCTATCTCATCCGGTTCTAACTCAATAACGTGGTTCGGGTCTTTCACATATTTACGAAGCACAGATATATGAAAAACATTATGAACACGAGACATACTTGGAGGTAACGCGAGTCTATAAGCCACATTTCCTATTCGGTCAAGAATCTGAAATGGACCTATAAATCGTGGATTGAGTTTTCCTCTCTTCCCAAATCTTGTAACTCCTTTCCATGGGGCAACACACAACAATACATGATCCCCAATACTAAATTCCACGTCCTTTCGATGAAGATTCACATAACTCTTTTTGTCGATCCTGTGCCGCTTTGTATATCGTTGTCGAATCATTTGGATCTTTTTCGTAGTCATACGCACTCAACTCGGGTCCCAACAATGTTGCTTCACCCACCTCATCCCAACATATTGGAGAGCGACACTTTCGTCCATACAATGCTTCGAATGGAGCCACACCTATACTTGCCTGATAACTGTTGTTGTAGGAGAATTCCACCAATGGTAAATACTTATCCCAACTCTCTTTGAAATCTAGGACACAGAGTCTTAATAGATCTTCAAGAGTTTGAATAGTCCTCTCTCGATTGTCCGTCCGCTTTGAGGATGGTATGCCGAATCGAATCAGAACTGCGCCCCATAGCTTTTTTTTGCAAAGCTAACCCAAAATTGTGAAGTGAATTTTGGGTCACGATCCGAAACTATGGATACTGGCATGCTATGCAATCTCACAATCTCATTTATATACATATGAGCAAGACGTTCAAGGGAATAAGTCTCCCGTATCGGTAAGAAATGAGCAGACTTAGTTAATCTATCAAAAATAACCCCAATCGCATCTATGCCTTGAGAAACCATGGGAAGACCCGTAACAAAATCCACGATAATGTGTTCCCACTTCCATTTCGGAATCTCAAGTGGTTGCAATGGAACCTTAGGCACTTGATGCTCCGCCTTTACACGTTGACAAGTTAAACACCTCGAGATAAACTTTGCAATCTCTCTCTTAGTATTGTTCCACCAAAATGTATGTCGAAGATCACGATACATTTTGGTACTTCCAGGATGGATTGAAAATGGTGTATTGTGTGCTTCCATCATGATCTTGTACTTCAAATTAGAGTCGTTAGGAACACAAAGTCTGGAGTGTACTTGAAGTATTCCTTCTTCATCAATTCTTACTTCTGGAATAACACCTTCTTGTATTTTCTTCTTCATACGCATCAGCTCCGGGTCTGTGGCTTGAGCAACTTTAACTTCATCGATTAAAGTTGGTTCTATGCGTACATGACATCATCGCACTCGCTCCTCGCATATGATCTTCTACTCAACGCGTCGGCTACCACGTTTGCTTTTCCAGATGGTATTAAATGGTGTGGTCATAATCTTTTTAATATTTCGAGCCAACGCGTCGTTGCTTGCGTGTTGAGTTCCTTTTGGGTGAAGAAATATTTGAGGCTTTTATGGTCCGAATATATCTCCACTTTGTCCCTATATAGATAGTGCCTCCAGATCTTTAAGCAAGGAAAACGATCACCGCTAACTCTAGATCATGAGTAGGATAATTCCTCTCATACTCTTTAAGTTGTCACAAGGCATAGGCTATGACTTTCCCATGTTGCATGAGAACACATCCTAACCCTTTGCAAAGCATCGCCAGAGATAACAAATCCATCCGAACCAGATGGTATTGTCGAACAAAATAAAATGAGTCTCCTCTTAAGCTCTTGGAAACTCTTCTCACATTCCTTGTTCCATACGAATTTTGTATCTTTCCGAGTTAGCTGAGTTAACGGAGTAGCAATTCGAGAAAATCCTTCCACGAATCTCCGATAATAACCAGCTAAGCCCAGAAAGCTATGTACTTCAGTCACCGACTTCGGTTGCTCCCAACTTTGTATTGCTTTAATCTTCGCCGGGTCAACAGATACTCCATGTTTTGACACCATGTGCCCAAGGAATGCTACTTCCTCAAGCCAGAACTCGCATTTCTTCAACTTGGCATATAACTTGTTTTCACGAAGCCTTTGGAGTACCAGCTTCAAATGGTGCTCATGATCTTCACGACTTTTGGAATATATGAGGATGTCTTCAATAAAGACAACAACAAACTGATCCAAATAATCCTCGAATACTCGGTTCATCATATCCATGAAAGCCGCAGGAACATTAGTCAATCCAAAAGACATGACTAAGAATTCATAATGCCCGCATCGAGTTCAAGGCGCTCTTTGAATATCCTCGCCTAATCTTCAAATGATGATATCCGTAATCGAAGATCAATTTTGAAAAGAATTGTGCTCCTTAATCGGGTCAAACAAAATCATCAATACGAGGTAGCGGATACCTATTCTTGATAGTGACATGGTTTAATTCTCTAGTAGTCAATACAAAGTCGCATACTCCCGCCCTCATTTTCTTTTACAAATAAAATAGGAGCACCCCAAGGAGATGTACTAGGATGAATGAAATCGATGTCCAACAACTCCCCAGTAGTTGGACCTTTAACTCCCAAGTTCAATAGAGCCATTCGATATGGGGTTTTAGAAATGGGCTTTGTACTAGGCTCAAGATCAATAAAGAATTTAACTTCACGTTCTGGGGGTAGACCGGGAAGTTTTTCAGGAAATACGTCAGGAAATTTACTAACAATAGGAATATTATTCAAATCTGACATGTCTTTATTCAAATCCATAACATGGGCTAAGAAAGCTTGACATCCGTTTTTCAATAAACGAATAGCTTTATGACTAGATATAACAGCGATTGATTTTAGTGGTTTAGTTGCTTGAATTCGTACAACAAGTTGGTTTGGAATATGAAAACTAACAACCTTACGAAAACAATCAATTTTGGCATGATGAGTAGTTAACCAATCAATCCCTAAAATCACATCAAAAACAAGTATCTTTAAAGATATAAGGTCAACAGGTAATGTGATGGTGCCAACATGGATCAAACAAGATTTATAAATAGTGGATGTGATGAAAGTTTCTCCTAACGGAGTCTCCATAGATGAATCAAAGTCTAATTTCTCCGGAGTCAAGTTTAAACGTTGAGCACAAGCAGGAGAGATAAATGAATGGGTAGCACCGGTATCTAGTAAGGTATAAACTTTGCAAGAATTTATGATTAGCTTACCCGTGATCACCTTGTTTGGGTTCCTCGTATTTTGACCAGTCATGACAAATGCTCTTCCAGGAACCGTTGACTTTGACTTTTCTGGGACAGCCTTTTGAGTCACCATCCCCACTGGACTTGGTTTCGCTACCGTACAATCTCGAGCGATATGTCCTTCTTTTCCACAATTATAGCATACCTTGAACTGTTGTGGGCGGTTTGGGGTGATATGTCCTCTTTCCGCATTTATAGCATCTGACCGGTGGTCGTTCTCCTCCCTTAGAACCGATTCTTGTCTTTGATCGACGTCTTTGCATTGTCATTGTTGAATATTCTCTTTTTAAAATCTCCCCCCGACTCGCTTCTTCTATTTTCATGGCCTTGATTACCACTAGAGTGGTTGTCGCTTTTGTCCGTATTTTTCTTTCTCCACTGGTTATCGTTGTTCTGATGACTGCTGTCACCAGTATGATCCTGGTTATGGTCTTTCGGTTGAACGTACTCGTTATCTCGCTCTAATAATTGAGCCCTGTTGACAACATCTGAATAGAGAGAAAATTATGAGAAATGAGATATTGACGTATCGCCGGTTTCAAACCTCTCGAAACATCCGCGTCATACGCTCCTCATTCTCCACCAAATGAGGTGCAAACTCGGATAACTCGCAAACGTTGCCTCGTGATTAGGACACCGTCATATTATTTTGTTCCAAATAATGAACTTCACTTCCTTCATACGACGAATACTTTCGGAAAGTACTTGTCATTGAACAGCTTTCTAAAACGCGTCTCCAAGATATGCCGAAAAGTCTTCTTGGATGGGTACGCTTCACAGATTCCCACCGATGTATGCCTCATTACGAACATAAAGGTGGCGAATGGAACCTTCGTTCTTCTCATGCATCCCAAGATATCGAATATCTTGGTAATTTGTTCGACCCACGCTCGCTTTAATCGAATCCGCTTTTCCCGCATTCGTGGTCCCAACTCTTTGAATCGCTTGCATTTGTGACAAACCGTATGCGTTCTTATCATTTCCACCGTATTTTTTGCACGAGTCTCCTCGTCCCTCGATTTTGCATGAATCGCAAAAAGCTTCTACAAACATCCCGTCGCTCATCATCTCGCTCAAATGGTGTTGTTTACAGGAGGAACATTGCTAACTTTGTTGCATTCTCTCCTCGTTGGTGAGTAAAGGTGTCTCCACGGTCTCATTTACTCCACTCATTAACATTCTTAGTCGACATTCTCAAATCGCCATATAAAACAAGGGTTAATTAAAGAAATCAACATATCACATAATATCCCTATATATCTTTAACCAACAAATAAGCTTAGGTAAGACACACTAGCTAAAGATTTACTCGTCTCTTCCCTCCTAGTTCTATTCCCCGATCTCCGCTTTAAATCATATCCCTAAGCTCGATATTAATCATGACGCCCCAAAATAGGTATACATCACCCATTTTGAGTCACACAATAACATAATCTGTAAACAACTACAAACTTTATTAATATAATACATAAACTATGAGTTTAAATACAAATATTATCATCTAGACAATATTCACACCCAAATAAGTACTTATTACAATTATTGATACACTATTTTACAAAATAGTGAGGACTACTAAACAACTTCTAGAACCATCATTCCACACCCCGACTTCATCAATATTTTATCCTGTACTTACATTCTCGCCTCTCTAAGAAGAAAAAAAAATGGAACAAAAGGAAAAGGGTGAGCTCAACTAAATTTCAAAGAAAGAATATTATGACTAAAATAATATAGAACAAATTATCGTTTTTGTAAAAAAATATATTTAAAACTTCAAAAATTAAGTATTCTGGAACTTCGGGACTTCAATAATTCATAATAAATAGCATTTTTATCAAAAAAATTCAAATCTTATGTCTTTTTCATAAGAAATTCCATTATCTACAACTTTGCAGAAGAAAGATTTTCCAAATTCCAAAACTTGTGTAAATCAATCAAATCCACAAACGGACAATTTTACAAGCTATAATCAAATTTCAGTCAAGAAATGGGCCCACAAACATGTTTAACATGTTTTAAACAACTTTTGCAACAAAAATACTCTTCCTTCTCATATATTCATATATCCCACATTCATTGTAAAAATATCAGCATTATTATATTATTAAAATATAATAATATATTTAAATGAATTATTTTATCAAAAAAGATAAAATATCAATTTTTCAACAATTTTCACTTTAAAATTTTCTCCATCTATATCCACATAAAATAAATATTTTCCTTATCATATAAATCAATAATTAATTATTCACAAATAATATTATAGAATCACAATATCGATAACCGTGCCGCTTCTGTGAAAGAGGGGTTTTCCAATAAGGATTTCTCATCTTCTTGCGCAATTAGGTGACCAAACCTCTCCTTGATGTAAACTTTCTAGATATTGTCAATAATGTTATCTAATAATATTATTCAAATAATATAAATTATTGATCCGATAATGAAAAATCTTGTGTAGTGACAATTATTGAAACAACAATAATATAAAATATCAACGTAGCAATTATTGAATCAATAAAATAAAATATCAAACGGTAATTGCTTGTAACAATTATTGAGTAGTGCCTTCTTACGTAAGAATCAATAATTGGTGCAATACTGCAGTGTCTTTATTGTGTTTTAACCCACCGGTATTTTAACAAGATTAATTGAGAATAACTACTGCCTGATATTTATAAACAACTTATACTTGTCATTTTCTTCATCCAATTGCTTTTCGTTATGGGGCCCACACAAGGTTGTGCCGGTCATACGAAATATTCCCGACAAGAAATATTCCACGACCAAAACGAATATTCTCCGATAAAATGAATATTTTATAACCACTTGCTTATTTAAAATATTTAAGCATTTTACCCATAACTAACCACATTAATCAAATCAACCCTTACTATTTCAAAATAATAAATAGAGGAAATTTAATTTCATTTATAATAAGTTAGGGTCTTACAATAAGGGATTGAAATGCTTGCTAAATTCGTAGGTTTAGAGAGAGAAGGTCTTGGTGAGGAGTTTGTGTATGAATGAGGCTAACTAATGAACTTTCTCTCTCTTGATCTTATATATAACATATGGTACAATGAATTTGCCGAGGTATGTGACTGATTGCTGAGATATATGAGCATGTGATGATATCTAGAGTTGTTGAGCAACTCAAATCTTGGCAAGATATACAAGTAGTCTAATAAAAAATTGTAAAAGGGCTTTTTGGACATTTGCATTGTAAATTTAATGACAAATTTGTAAACTTGGCAAATCCTTAGGGTTTGACCCTTAGGGTTTAATCCTAAGGTTCCACCAATTTTGATTATTTTTCTAGGATTTCTAATAAGGCCAAAAATGGAATTTTAGTTTCTAAAAATCACAAATTAGGATTACTAAATTAGTTTAGGTTTCCTAACCACATAAACTTGAAAATTAGGTTTAGGTATTCACTAATTAACATTAAACTTGTTTAATTAGCGATTAGGGTTCTTATTTAGCAAACTAGATTTTCTAATTTAGTAATTAGGGTTTTCAAAAATTAGGGTTTCACAAATTAATGCTAGGGTTTTGACATTATACTCTATAATTGACCAACCATTATCGGTCCACACATATACAGTACATATTTATAGCACATAAATAAAATAATATTAAATTATCATTCTCATTCCTTGTTCAAAATCTAAAATTAGGGTTTGGATTCCATATCTGATTTATCTTTCGTATACATACCTTTATTAATTAAGTTATAATAATTAACTTAATTAATCAAAATACATTCATATAACAAAATAATTATTATAATAATTCTATAATCATTTCATATATTATTTAAATATTATATAACCATATTTTTATGGAAAATAAATAATAAAAATATTTCTACTATAAAATTAATTATTATAAGAATATACTTTATAATGCTCAATAATTCTAAATTAAAATTATTTTTAATTATTCATGTAATAAATATATTTTTATTTATCACATATATACATATACTTTACCTTAAACTTATTACCACCATTAAAATAAAATAAAAAATTTATACGCAAAATTTCTGATTTAATTATATAGAAAATATCGGGTTGTTACATTCACCCTCCCTTATAAAGATTCTATCCCCGGAATCACCGTTTTAAAACTTATACCTATAAGGATACATAGAATACTCAGTCATTGCAAGTAGATCTTGATCGGATTCGATCGAATCGATCTTTAACTATTCCACATAAAGCTTGTCTATCTGATTAAACGAAAAATTTGATTTCTAAAAGAACTCAAATTTCTCCTTCAAAATTTCTTTATAAAATACTTTACTATATATAGGAAAATCATATATACGAAAACAAAAGTTATACGAATAATACCTGGAGTTCCATCACCAGCTGCCACAGTATCCTGGACCGTCATGTTGAAGACCCTTGCGGTTGATTTTGTCGGCTTTCTAGATGACGTTGGTCCTGTGATTGCCAAAGTTCCGCTGCCTATCCCCGTGTTTACACTTCCTGCCTCCATTCTCCTTTTCGGATAGTCTTTCACCATATGCTCCATCGATCTGCACAGAAAACACCCACTATTTATCCTAGGATTGGGGCAGTTGGGAGAGATATGCCCCTCCTGCCCGCACTTAAAACACACAAATTTACCCTTCAGACACTCGCCCGAGTGATTCTTTCTACAATTCCCACACTATACCACCTGCTTTTTCTTCACACCTTCTTGCTTCACATTAACATTCCCAAAATTACTCCCCTTCCTCTTGCCATTTCCACTCCTATTTCCACTATTAATTTCCACCTTCCCAATTCCTTCGACCTTGCCTTTGTTCTTCTTTTCCTTGTTATAAAGGCTCATGGCCTCACTTCCCTCCTCAGCAATAATAGCTTTTTCTAAAAGCGCTGCAAAAGTATTTATCTGCAACACTGCCACCTTGTTGTAGAGCCAGGGTTTTAGTCCCAGCTCAAACCATCTCCCCTTCCTAGCCTCCGTATCAACTTGATGTGGAGCAAAGCTAGCCAATTCATTGAACTTTGCGGCATACTCCGCAACAGTCATATTCTCCTGCTTTAAGTCCAGAAACTTCACCTCCATCCTAGCCTGCATACTAGATGAAAAATAATTTTTGAAAAATAGAGTTTTGAACCTAGCCCAAGTAACTACACCTTCTCCTGCCCTAGCTTGATTTGTCCCACCAAAAATTTACCTCTCCCTTCATCATGTAGGTGGCAAAAGCTGTCTTTTGTCCCTCAGCTACCCTAGCTATTACAAACACTTTCTCTATCTCCTTAACCCAAGTTTGGGCTTCTACAGGGTCAGTTGTACCTCTAAATTCGGGCGGTCCTACAGCCTTGAAGTCTTTGAAGTTCGCCAAGCGATTATCCAGCTGGTTCCCCTGCTGTATAGCCTTAGCTACCAAGTTTGCAAAGTGTTGCATCGGGTCTGCTTGTTGTCCCCAAGCGTTATTGACAGATTCTTCTGCCCTTTGATTTCGAGTTTGACGTCTTGGCGGCATTATCTGGTTAAATAAGACCACAAATTATTCTTTACATTCTAAACCTTATTATATAAGTTTTATATATCAAACTTATTTCATTAATCAAACATAGATTCATATTCATTCGATTAATTCAAAGTTCTTTACATATCATAGCACATACTGCTATCCCTTTGTGACCACAAAAGTTGGGATTTAAGGCTTTGACTCATATAAAATTTGAAAATATTACATTACACAGACATACTTATCACACATATTATATTAAACACACCTACACCACAGAACCTATACTACCTATTCACTACGCCTTTTTCTTGGTCTTGGACAACCTTTCGTCTGATGTCCTTCTATCCCACAAATAAAGCAGACACCTTGCTTTGGATTGGGACAATGAGGAGAAAAATGTCCCTCACGTCCGCAATTATAGCAAACATTTTCCTCTTTTCTGCACACGCCTTCATGTTTCTTGTCACAATTTGTACATTTTTCTATTCGATTAAGGCTCCCTTGGTTGTTATCAAGATTTCCTAAGTCACGGTCTTTTATCTTTCTTTTCTCCTTCTTGCTCGGAGCTGTACCCGACTTGTTGCTTTTGGCTCCCATTTGATCAAGTTGAATTTTAAGCTTATCTTGTTCTTCCATTGTTTCTATTAATGCTTTTTGTAATTGACTATTTAACAACTTTTCTATTTCCCACATCTTTTCTAGAGAAGAAACCTTGTTCCTCAGATTCTGCACCTCCGTTGATGCTTGATCAGCTCTAACTTCATTGTCTGAATCACTATCTGTCAGTTCCACCATTTCCAGATCTGGTACTACATTTTCCACAATAACCACCTCATCGAGGTTGCTTTCACTTTGAGCCTCTATTTCAGCTATTGGCTTTGATATTGGCTCCTTCTTTATGATCCGAGGGTATCCTAATCCTTTTTCACCTAACATCTACACACATAAATTATCCTGATTAGCATATAATATATACAGATAACAAATAATAATTTTATATAGGTTATCTTTTATTTTGTTTGACGATGAATTTATCCGATTCATCTCTTTTTAAAATCTATATGAGTTATTTGTATTTTCAACGTTTCCCTCTGTTCTAAGGTTATAGCCTAAGGTCTATCCCACCTAAGGTTTCTAACCCTAAAGCTCTGATACCAACCTGTGACGCCCCAAATTCAGGTACTTGAAACCCAAACTCGGTGCTTCACGATACCATTTCTATGAGCGGAATAATACTAATAATAATAACAATAATATACATATCAAACTTAATTTACATATTATCAGAGTCTGATTCCAAAGTGTGTAACCTTTAACACATTCATTACAGTACATGATAATAATAAATATCATTATCTTAATAAAGTCTAATTATTACATAGGATAGCAAAAACTTAATCAACAACCTTCCCCTTCCCTTTGTTCTTGGCAGAGCCTTCAGGTTGTTCACACTTAGCTGAAAACATTTAAGTTAAGCAAGGATGAGCATTTGAGTGCCCAGCAAGTAATAGCAACAATAACAATTAGCTGAAAAGATTAAATGTTTTCTGTGAAAAACATTTCTACAACGAATCAACTGTTGTGAAATATGCTGAACAAAGAATAAACAACATATCAATTCAATTTCAAAATTTTGAAACTATGTACTGACTATAAATGAGGATCAGTTGACAGACTATGAACATTATTTTCTATTTTCGAAAAGGTCAATGAACTTCATCTCAGAAACCGTCATAACTTACGTACACGGGGTAATCATTTCGTTATACATACCTGTATTGATCAATACTACATACAAGAACGATATTTTTGTCCAGCATATCCGCCTTAGGCGTATAAAAGTTTTCCCAGATTTGGGATGTTCATAATTAGTCTGGAATCTGAATTAAAATAATCCAGCTGAGTAACAATAATGTTCTATCATGGTCAACGATATTTTTAAATCTGTGTCTAGCTGAGTTAAATAGCTTAGACGAGTTTTAAATAACATATACATACCTGAAAACTAGTAGGTATGTGTCAACATGTAATTAAATACAATCATTATCCAAGTGAGGGCACTTGTATAATCTAACTTAACTATCTATCAACAAGGTATATATTGATCATACATTACTACTATATTGGTAAACGAATAGAGTTCGATATCTGGTATGAATACTAATGTTGAAATACATGATCAATAACAGTAGAGTATAAAAACTTACATAACAGGAGTATAATTCGATAACTTACTTACACAGGATTATTGTATAAGTAGATACAAAGAATAAGGATACTTGCCTGGTCTGCTGCTTACAGTTATGCAACTTAGTTTTATCTTTTATATCAAGCCCTATCATTAATAAGATCATTTATTCATTTAGAATAACATATCATATCACATTGAACTGCTGTGACGCCCCCAAAACAGGTATACATCACCCATTTTGAGTTGTCAATAACATGGTACAGAACCAACTACAACTTTATTAATACAACACATAAACTGTGAGTTTAAATACAAATATTGTCATCTAGACAATATTCACACCCAAATAAGTCCTCATTACAATTATTGATACATTATTTTACAAAAATGGTGAGGACTACTAAAACGACTTTCTAGAACCTTCATTCCATACCCCAACTAGTACTCGCTACATTCTCGCCTCCTGAGAAGAAAAATGGAACAAAAAGAAAAATGGTGAGTTCAACTAGCCCAGTAAAGAATATTATGACTAAGATAATATAGAACAAATTATCGTTAGTCTTCAACAGGGAAAAATCTGATAAAATACAATAGACAACAAGTTTCAGATCAATATTCGCAGCGAAAATAATAATTCATAGAAGAGTTACGTAGAGAATGAAATCTACTAATATCTATGAATTTAAAAGTCCATCATCAATATTTTATCCCTGTAACATCAATCAATATACATCTTGAATCAAATATTCATCTTTGCACTACAGGCTAAAGATGTTCATCAGTCGGTCATGTTCATCTCAACACCTGTACATCTTTGCACTATCGGCCAAAGATATTCATAAGAAAATCAGCCATCTTTGCACTACAGGCCAAAGATATTCAGTAATATCATCATTTAGGACTGAGGATGATGAAAAATATTTTAAAGAAAACAAATCTAGTGAAACAAAAGAACAAATATTAAGGATTCGTACTTTAAACAATCTGAGTTCAAAAATACTTCATAAATAATCATAGTGCAGTAAAATTCAAGAATGATTAAAACATGGATACAATCAAAGCTAGTATCCATAATAGATATCTTGGACAAAAACTAAAAATTTAATTTTTCTGTGAATAGTCTTAGTATTAAGTGAATAATGGTCGTATACGTGAATAAGGCCAGATATCGTGAATAAGTAACCCGAGAAACTAAAAGACAAGAATTTCACAAGAAAAATCTTACCAATATTCCGGCATAATGATATTAGAAGAAATAATATAATTTAAAAAAAAAATAACATCCCTTACCTTGAAAAGAATAATACTTCTGGCTGGAATATCAGATATAACGCTGAAGGAACTTGCACCGTATAGCAACACTCAAAGTATCAAAATACTCACAAGAATACGCTCGATAATATAGAGAGAGAAAACTTTAGTTTTTGGTGTGATTTTCAATTCTAACCTAAGCACCCTATTTATAGGAAAATGCTTAGAACACCAAAGCAGAAAATTTAATAAAATAATATATATATATATATCTATATATATAATTTTCATGCCCACCTTAGACAACTGATCTCAGCTTATTTTGCACATGTTAGTGTAGCCCACAAAATAAAAAAAAATTTTTCTTAATAAACATAATTAAAACTTCCAAAAATCAATTATTTCGGAACTTCGAAACTTCAATAATTCATAATAAATAGCCCGTTTGTTAGAAAAATTCGAACCTTATGTCTTTTCCATAGGAAATTCCATTATCTACAACTTTGTAAGTTTAAGTTTTTCCAAATTCTAAGCAGAAATTAACTTAAATCCACATACCTGACGATTTTGTAGGCTATAATCAAATTTCGGTCGAAATGAGGTCCACAAACATGAAAAACATGTTTTAAATATTTTTAGTAACAAAATACTCCTCCTCCTCCTCATATACTCATATATCCCACATTCATTGTAAAAAATATCACCATTATTATATTATTAAAATATAATAATATATTTAAATAAATTATTTATCGTAAAAGATAAAATATCAATTTTTCAATAATTGTCACTTTAAAATTTTCTCCATCTATATCCACATAAAATGAATATTTTCTTATCATATAAATCAATAATTAATTATTCACAAATAATATTATAGAATCACAATATCTTTGGGTTTGAAGACCCCAATTTTTTTTAATAAAGATGATTTTTCTATAAATATCATTTTTGAATATTATGGAATGAATTTGATATAATGTTATAGTTGTGGGTAATATTTATAAATTTTGCTAAGTATGCAAGTTGTTATAAAATATTCGATTGGTTCGGGAATATTCTTTTTTTGTCGAATATTAGTACAACAAAGACAATCATTGGTGGACCCCACAATGGAATTATTGTTTGATTGAGAAAATGACAAAATATTTTATAAATAACTACGAGGTGTTATTGTTAAAACCTGCTGAACTACCCTAGAGTAAAAATACAAAGATGTCTGGCGTGGTTGCATAGTAGAGCACTACCAGATTGATTATTGATGCTTACGTGAGAAGTCACTCATTTATACTCAATTATTGCTACATGATGAATTCTTTGCATCATATCTCTCATATTATTGATTCGATTATTGTCACAAAGATTATCCGCATTATATGTTATATTATTAAATCAATAATTGAGATTTGACAAAGTTATTCATATTATTAAATTACAATATTTACAATGTCTAGAAGTTCTGTCAAGGAGAGGTGTGGTCACCTAATTGCGTGCCAATAGGGAGAAATCCTTATTGGAAAGCCTCCTCTTTCCTGGGAAGAACCTGGTTGCTAAATATTGTGAATTATAATATTAATGATGAATAAGTTCGTGTTGATTAAAGATGAATTTGATAGTTTCATTGTGTTGGGATTATTTGTGTTAGTAGAAATCGACATCTATTCTGATGATAATTGATGTCTGGAGGTTATATTGTTCAATCGGGTATTCGGGGAACTTTTCGTGTCGGAGTACTATTCATGAGTTACTATTCACGAGTTACTATTCACCCGGTTACTATTCACTCTAGTTTTGTGCATTAGGGTATTTGGGTACAATATTATTCCATGAGGAGATGTGATAATTTTTCAGACCGTTGGTTGAAGTTATGTTAGTGAATCAATATGGACCGCTAGTGGAAAGTTATAATAGTGAATCAATATGGATCGCTGGTTTAAAGTTTTAATAGTAAATCAGTATGGACCGTTGCTTTAAGTTTTAATTGTAAATCAATCTGAACCATCCGTTTAAAAGTAAATCAATCTGGACCGTTCAGGAATTAGTTACTATTCAATTCATTCTTCTATAAATAGAAGCTCATTCCTTCATTATTTCTTACGAATTCACTGAAACCCTAGAGAGAGAAATTATAGAGAGATAGAAGAAGAGTATTCTGCTACTTCACTACTTCGATATCCAGTGTCTTTTACGGTAAGGGGTGTTATTCATTCTTATTCATGAAGAGAATAAATTGTTATTCCATTCTTTATTATTCTCATTGGAATAACTCAGATACGCTGTGGCATACCCTATACTTGGTGAAATCCTTATGTTATTCCATTCTTTATTATTCTGTTGGAATATCCATGCATGCGCGTTTTACGCTTGGACACAGTTTCGCTCTTTATTATTACATTGAATAACTCATATATGCGGACTCCCTATACTTGGTGAAATCCTTATGTTATTCGATTCTTTATTATTCATTGAATATCCTGTTTGTGCGCTTTTACGCTGGGACCGTTTCCATTATTTATTATTCCATATTTATTATTACGGCATCGGAATATCCCATGCGTTCGTTCTGGCGGGACCGTTCCATTATTTATTATTCTGTTGGAATAACCTGTCTATGCGAAGTACCACATGCATGGTGATTTCTTTTGTTATTCCATTCTTTATTATACTCAGTTGATTAAAGTTTTGACTTCTATACTCCATGAAATTAGTGGAATATCCTTGATATTTGCGCTTCATCCAGTATCTTTTCATGGAAATATTCTTCTGAGCATTCTTGACTTTTACTTTACAAAGAAGTATCATGTTGACAATTTGGATATTATTAGTTCTTGGTTAAATTAATTCTTGATCTTGTTTTATTGAATTCTTATATCATTGTCATCATCCTCATGTTTATATTTTGTTGAAAGTCATCTGTGGCCTGTAGTGCATAGATGGACTTGGTGTGATTATGACCAGGGATTATTTGGTATAATCATGACCGTAATGTTATAAATGATATGGTAAAAGTCCTCATTGGCCCGTAGTGCATTGATGGACAGTTGTTGGCATGATCATGACCATTGATGAATACACGAATATCCTTGGCCCGTAGTGCATGGATAATTTGTGGTCGTGACCCTAATGAATATCCTTGGTCGTAGTGTAGGGATGATGTGGATTATTTATTAAGCTGAGTCTCAGCGATAAAAGTGATGAAAAACTTTTTAAATCATAAAAGATAGTAGATTTTATTCTCTACTCGACTCTTTTAATGGATTACTTATTCCGCTGCAGTTAAACTTGTTGTCTATTGTATTTTATCAGTTTAACATTATTGAAGGCTAATGATAATTTATCCTGCATTATCTTAGTCATAATATTTCTTCTTCGGGCTAGTTGAGCTCACCCTTTCTTTCATTGTTCTCTTTAGGAAATGAGAACGTGGCGAGGACTAGTCGGGGGAACTGAGTGATGGTCCGATGATAGTATTAGTAGTCCTCACTATTCTGTTAAATAGTGTGACAATAAATGTAATGCGGACTTATTCTGAGAGTGGATATTGTCTAGATGACAATATTTGTATTAAAACTCACAGCTTTCTTGTTGTATATTAAAGATTGTATTTGAATTCTGTACCATGTATCTGGCGACCCAAGATGGGTGATGTATACCTATTTTGGGGCATCATCATCGGCAACCAGTGCCGCTCGTTAAAAGAGGGGATTTCTAATAAGGATTTCTTCTTCATCTGGGCGCCATCGATTAGGTGACCAAACCTCTCCTTAGACAGAACTTTCTAGACATTGCCAATAATGTTATCTAATAATATTATTCAAATAATATGCATTATTGATCTGATAATGAAAATACTGTGTAGTGACAATTATTGAAACAACAATAATATAAAATATCAACGTAGCAATTATTGAATCAATAAAATATAATATTGAACAGTAACTACTATAACAATTATTGAGTAGTTCCTTCTTACGTAAGAATCAATAATTGGTGCAATACCAGTGCTTCTTGTGTTTTAACCAACGGTATTCCAACAAGATTAATTAGTAATAACTACGCCTGCTATTTATAAACAACTTATACTTGTCGCTTTCTTCATCCAATCGCTTTCACATGGGGCCCCACACAAGGTCACGCTAGCCATCATACTGAATATTCCCAAATGATAAGAATATTCCACGACCAAAACTAATATTCTCCGATAAAAATGAATATTTTATAACCACTTGCTTATTTAAAATATTTGCGCATTTTACCCATAACTAACCACATTAATCAAATCAACCCTTACTATTTCAAAATAATAAATAGAGGAAATTTAATTTCATTTATAATAAGTTGGGGTCTTACAACCTCCCCTCCTTATGAAATTTCATCCTCGAAATTGACATACGTACCTGGTGTTTCGAAAAGGTGAGGATACCTCGCTTTCATTTTCGTTTCCAACTCCCAGGTCATTTCCTCAATAGCATGGTTCCTCCACAAAACTTTGACTTGTGATATGACCTTTGTACGCAAGACATGCTCCTTCCTATCCAAGATCTTGACAGGTACCTCTTCATACGTTAAGTCTTCGGCTATCTCATCCGGTTCTAACTCAATAACGTGGTTCGGGTCTTTCACATATTTACGAAGCACAAATATATAAAAAACATTATGAACACGAGACATACTTGGAGGTAACGCGAGTCTATAAGCCACATTTCCTATTCGGTCAAGAATCTGAAATGGACCTATAAATCGTGGATTGAGTTTTCCTCTCTTCCCAAATCTTGTAACTCCTTTCCATGGGGCAACACACAACAATACATGATCCCCAATACTAAATTCCACGTCCTTTCGATGAAGATTCACATAACTCTTTTGTCGATCTTGTGCCGTTTGTATACGTTGTCGAATCATTTGGATCTTTTTTGTAGTCATACGTACCAACTCGGGTCCCAACAATGTTGCTTCACCCACCTCATCCCAACATATTGGAGAGCGACACTTACGTCCATATAATGCTTCGAATGGAGCCACACCTATACTTGCCTAATAACTGTTGTTGTAGGAGAATTCCACCAAAGGTAAATATTTATCCCAACTCCCTTTGAAGTCTAGGACACAGAGTCTTAATAGATCTTCAAGAGTTTGAATAGTCTTCTCTGATTGTCTGTTCGTTTGAGGATGGTATGCCGAACTGAATTGTAAATCCGTGCCCATAGCTTTTTGCAAGCTAACCCAAAATCGTGAAGTGAATCTTGGGTCACGATCCGAAACTATGGATATTGGCATGCCATGCAATCTCACAATCTCATTTACATACATATGAGCAAGACGTTTAAGGGAATAAGTCTCCCGTATCGGCAAGAAATGAGCAGACTTGGTTAATCTATCAACAATAACCCAAATAACATTTATGCCTTGAGAAACCGTGGGAAGAACTGTAATGAAATCCATGGTAATGTGTTCCCACTTCCATTTCGGAATCTTAAGTGGTTGTAATGGACCCTTAGGCACTTGATGCTCCGCTTTTACACGTTGACAAGTTAAACACCTCGAGATAAACTTCGCGATCTCTCTCTTCATATTGTTCCACCAAAATGTATGTTGAAGATCATGATACATTTTGGTACTTCCAGGATGGATTACAAATGGTGTATTGTGTGCTTCCATCATGATCTTGTACTTCAAATCAGAGTCGTTAGGAACACAAAGTCTGGAGTGTACTCGAAGTATTCCTTCTTCATCGGTTCTTGCTTCTGGAATAGCACCTTCGTGTACTTTTTTCTTCATACACATTAGCTCCGGGTCTGTGGCTTGAGAAACTTTAACTTTATTGATTAAAGTTGGTTCTATGCGTATACTTGACATCATTGCACTCGTTCCTGCATATGATATTCTACTCAACGCGTCAGCTACCACGTTTTCTTTTCCAGGATGGTATTGAATGGTGTGGTCATAATCTTTTAATAACTCGAGCCAACGTTGTTGCCGCATGTTTAGTTCCTTTTGGGTGAAGAAATATTTGAGGCTTTTATGGTCGAAATATTCCACTTTCTCCCCAATAGATAGTGCCTCCTTTAACTCTAGATCATGAGTAGGATAATTCCTCTCATACTCTTTAAGTTGTCGCGAGGCATAGGCTATGACTTTCCCATGTTGCATGAGAACACATCCTAACCCTTTGCTTGAAGCATCACTGTAGATAACAAATCCATCCGAACCAGATGGTATTGTCAGAACAGGTGTCAAAATGAGTGTCCTCTTAAGCTCTTAGAAACTCTTCTCGCATTCCTCGCTCCATACGAATTTTGTATCTTTCTGAGTTAGCTGAGTTAACGGAGTAGCAATTCAAGAAAATCCTTCCACAAATCTCTGATAATAACCAGCTAAACCCATAAATCTACGTACTTCGGTCACTGACTTTGGTTGCTCCTAACTTTGTATTGCTTCAATCTTCGTCGGGTCAACAGATACTCCATGTTTTGACACCACATGCCCAAGGAATGCTAATTCCTCAAGCCAGAACTCGCATTTCTTCAACTTGGCATATAGCTTGTTTTCACGAAGCCTTTGGAGTACCAGCTTCAAATGGTGCTCATGATCTTCACGGCTTTTGGAATATATGAGGATGTCATCAATAAAGACAACAACGAACTGATCCAAATAATCCTTGAATACTCGGTTCATCATATCTATAAAAGCCGCAGGAGCATTAGTCAATCCAAAAGACATGACTAAGAATTCATAATGCCCGCATCGAGTTACGAAGGTAGTCTTTGGAATATCCTCGCCTCTAATCTTCACCGATGATATCCGAATCGAAGATCGATCTTTGAGAAGAATTGTGCTCCTTGCAACTGGTCAAACAGGTCATCAATACGAGGTAGATGATACCTATTCTTAATGGTGACATGGTTCAATTCCCGATAGTCAATACAAAGTCGCATACTCCCGTCTTTCTTCCTTACAAATAAAACAGGAGCACCCCAAGGAGATGTACTAGGACAAATGAAACCGATGTCCAACAACTCCTGTAGTTGGACCTTTAACAACTGAAGTTCAATATGAGCCATTCGATATGGGGTTTTTAGAAATGGGCTTTGCAGGTTCAAGATCAATAAATAATTCAACTTCATATTCTGGGGGTAGACCAGGAAATTCTTCAGGAAATACGTCAGGAAATTTACTAACAACAGGAATATTATTCAAATCCAACGTGTCTTTATTCAAATCCATAACATGGGCTAAGAAATCTTGACATTCGTTTTTCAATAAACGAATAGCTTTATGACTTGATATGACAGTGATTGATTTTAATGGTTTAGTTTCTTGAATTCGTACAACAGGTTGGTTAGGAATATGAAAACTAATAACCTTATGAAAATAATCAATTTTGGCATGATGAGTAGTTAACCAATTAATCCCTAAAATCACATCAAAAGCAAGTATCTTTAAAGAGATAAGGTCAACAGGTAATGTGATGGTGCCAACTTGGATCAAACAAGATTTATAAATAGTGGATGTAATGAAAGTTTCTCCTAACGGAGTCTACACAGATAAATCAAAGTCTAATTTCTCCAGAGTCAAGTTTAAACGTTGAGCACAAGCAGCAGAGATAAATGAATGGGTAGCACCGGTATCTAGTAAGGTATAAACTTCGCAAGAATTTATGATTAGCTTACCCGTGATCACTTCGTTTGGGTTCCTCGCATTTTGACCAATCACGACAAACGCTCTTCCAGGAACCGTTGACTTTGACTTTTCTAGGACAGCCTTTTGAGTCACCATCCCCACTGGACTTGGTTTCTCTACTATACAATCTCGAGCGATATGTCCTTCCTTTCCACAATTATAACATACCTTGAACTGTTGGGCGCTTTGGGTGATATGTCCCTCTTTCCGCATTTATAAGATAATGATGGTGGTCGTTCTCCTCCCTTAGAACCGATTCTTGTTTGGTCTTGACGTCTTTGCATTGTCATTGTTGAATCTCCTCTTTTTAAAATCTCCCCTGACTCGCTTCTTCTATTTTCATGGCCATGATTACCACCAGAGTGGTTACCGCCTTTGTCCGTATTTTTTTTTCTCCGCTGGTTATCGTTGTTCTGATGACGGCTGTCACCAGTATAATCCTGGTTGTGGTCCCTTGGTTGAACGTACTCGTTATCTCGCTCTAATAATTGAGCCCTATTGACAACATCTGAATAGAGAGAAAATTTATGAGAAATGAGATATTGATGTATGCCGGGTTTCAAACCTCTCAGAAACATCCACGTCATATGTTCTTCATTCTCCACCAAATGAGGTGCAAACCTGGATAACTCTGCAAACTTCGCCTCGTACTGGGACACCGTCATGTTGTTTTGTTCCAATCTAATAAACTCTACTTCCTTCATATGACGAATACTTTCAGGAAAGTACTTATCATTGAATAGTTTTTGAAACGTCTCCCAAGACATCTTTGAGTCTGTTGGATGGAGTGCAGCTTCACGATTCCCACCAATGTCTGCCTCATTACAAAACATAAAGGTGGCGAATGGAACCTTCTGTTCCTCCGTGCATCCCAAGACATCGAATAACTTGGTAATTTGATTGACCCACGTTTCTGCCTTAATTGGATTCGGCTTTCCCCAGAATTCTGGTGGTCCCAACTCTTTGAACTGCTTGGCTGTGACAAACCGTGCGTTGTTATCATTTCTACCTGTATTTTGTGCACTAGTCTCCCTCGTCTAATTTTGCATGAACTGCAAAAAGCTTCTAAACATTATGTTGTTCATCATCTGATCAGTGGTGTTGTTTACAGGAGGAACATTATCGGTCTGTTGCACGTTCTCCTCATTGGTGAGTAAAGGAGTCTCCACGGTCTCACTTATTCCACTATTAACATTCTCAGTTGCCATTCTCAAATACTGCCATAAAATAAGGGTTAATTAAAGAAATTGATATGCAACATAATAACCCTATACTCTGACCAACCAACAAATAAGCTTAGGTAGGACACACTAGCGAAGGATTTACTCGTCTCTCTCCTCCTAGTTCTATTCCCCGATCTCCGCCAGAGATCATATCCCTAAGCTCTGATACCAACTGTGATGCCCCCAAAATAGGTATACATCACCTATTTTGAGTTGTTAATAACATGGTACAGAAACAACTACAACTTTATTAATACAACACATAAACTATGAGTTTAAATACAAATATTGTCATCTAGACAATATTCACACCCAAATAAGTCCTCATTATAATTATTGATACATTATTTTACAAAAATGGTGAGGACTACTAAAACGTCTTTCTAGAACCTTCATTCCATACCCCGACTAGTACTCGCTACATTCTCACCTCCTGAGAAGAAAAATGGAACAAAAAGGAAAAGGGTGAGCTTAACTATCCCAGTAAAGAATATTATGACTAAGATAATATAGAACAAATTATCGTTAGTCTTTAACAGGGAAAAATCTGATAAAATACAATAGACATAAAGTTTCAGATCAATATTTGTAGCGAAAATAATAATTCATAGAAGAGTTACGTAGAGAATGAAATCTACTATTATCTATGAATTTAAAAGTCCATCATCAATATTTTATCCCTGTAACATCAATCAATATTCATCTTGAATCAAATATTCATCTTTGCAATACAGGCCAAAGATATTCATCAGTTGGTCATGTTCATCTTAACACATGTTCATCTTTGCACTACGGGCCAAAGATATTCATAAGAAAATCATTAATCTTTGCACTACAGGCCAAAGATATTCAATAATATCATGATTTGGGACTAAGGATGATGAAAAATATTTTAAAAAAAATGAATCCAGTGAAAAAAAAGAACAAATATTAAGGATTCGTACTTTAAACAATCCGATTGCAAAAATACTTCATAAATAATCATAGTGCAGTAAAATTCAAGAATGATCAAAACATGGATACAATCAAAGCTAGTATCCATAATAGATATCTTGGACAAAAACCGAAAATTTAATTTTTCTATGAATAGTCAGTATTCGCGTGAATAGTATCGTATCGTGAATAAAGGCCAGATATCGTGAATAGTAACCTCGACACTAAAAGACAAGAATTTCACAAGAAAAATCTTACCAATATTCCGACATAATGATATTAGAAGAAATAATATCATTTAAAAAAAAATTAACATCCCTTACCTCGAAAAGAATAGTACTTCTGGCTGGAATATCAGATATAACGCTGAAGGAACTTGCACCGTATAGCAACACTCAAAGTACCAAAATACTCACAAGAATACGCTCGATAATATAGAGAGAGAAAACTTCAGTTTCTGGTGTGATTTTCAATTCTAACCTAAGCACCCTATTTATAGGAAAATGCTTAGAGCACCAAAGCATAAAATTTAATGAGATAATATATATATATATATATATATATATATATATAAAATTTTCATACCCACCTTAGAAAACTGATCTCAGCTTATTTTGCACATGTTAGTGTAGCCCACAAAACAAAAAAAACGTTTTTCTTAATAAACATAATTAAAACTTGCAAAAATCAATTATTTCGGAACTTCAATAATTCATAATAAATAGCCCTTTTGTTAGAAAAATTCGAATCTTATGTCTTTTCCATAGGAAATTCCATTATCTACAACTTTGTAAGTTTAAGTTTTTTCAAATTCTAAGCAGAAATTGACCGAAATCCACATACGGACGATTTTGTAAGCTATAATCAAATTTCAGTCAAGAAATGGAGTCCACAAATATGAAAAACATGTTTTAAATATTTTTAGTAACAAAAATACTCCTCCTCCTCCTCCTCCTCATATACTCATATATCCCACATTCATTGTAAAAATATCATCATTATTATATTATTAAAATATAATAATATATTTAAATGAATTATTTATCAGAAAAGATAAAATATCAATTTTTCAACAATTGTCACTTTAAAATTTTCTCCATCTATATCCACATAAAATGAATATTTTCCTTATCATATAAATCAATAATTAATTATTCACAAATAATATAATAGAATCACAATCTCGGGCAACCAGTAGTTCCTGTGAAAGAGGGGGCTTTCCAATAAGGATTTCTCCTTACTAGCGCGTAATTAGGTGACCAAACCTCTCCTTAGACACAACTTTCTAGATATTGCCAATAATGTTATTTAATAATATTATTCAAATAATATGCATTATTGTTCTGATAATGAAAATACTGTGTAGTGACAATTATTGAAACAACAATAATATAAAATATCAACGTGTAATTATTGAATCAATAAATAAAATATTGAGCGAATTCACTCGTAACAATTATTGAGTAGTGCCTTCTTACGTAAGAATCAATAATTGGTGCAATACCGTGTGCTACTGTATTTTAACCACCGGGTATTCCAACAGTATTAACGGTAATAACTACGCCGTTATTTATAAACAACTTATACTTGTCATTTTCTTCATCCAATCGCTTTCCGTTATGGGGCCCACACAGAGCTGCGCCGTCGTACGAATATTCTCCGACAGTAAGAATATTCCATGACCAAACTAATATTCCCCGACAATAATGAATATTTTATAACCACTTGCTTATTTGAAATATTTGCGCATTTTACCCATAACTAACCACATTAATCAAATCAACCCTTACTATTTCAAAATAATAAATAGAGAAAATTCAATTTCATTAATAATAAGTTGGGGTCTTACAACTGCTATTTGCAGTTAGCACATAACCTAATCACATTGTCACATATGTTTCACAGTAATTGGACTACAAATAAACACATATCCAACCAAATTATCTAAGTCCAGATCAATTTCTAAAACATGTCGGTGTACCGGCGACTTTATCATGTAATTATCGAGTCTAAGACTCTTTACCGAAGTTTAATATAACTTAAACATCGGTCAAATTATTTTTAAATTACTTATAATAATTTTTAAACAATTATTATAATTTATCATGATTTTTCAAACACCGGAATCATTATTAAATGATTTAAATATTAAATAATTCCATTATTATTAATATTTAATTAATAATAAACTATTAATAAAACCATTGCCAAAATATTAAAGTTATTTATAATAACTCTAAATATATTTAAAGTATTAATATTACCCTTAAATGATTTTTAAATAATTAAAATCATTTTAAATAATTAACATTAATATTTAAATATTAATGCATTATTTATCCAAATATTAAAATTTATTATTTATAACTTAAAATATTTTTAATTTCTTTTTATATCATTTTTAAATGATTTTTAAATTAATAAAACCATTTTAAAACTATTTATTTAATATAATTATTTAAATAAATTTAATATCATTAATATTAAATTATTAATGAAATTATCCTTTAAATATTAAATTTATATTTTATAACTTAAAATATTTTTAAACACTTTATTTTAATTTAAAATGATTTTTATAATACTAAAATTATTTTAAAACTAATTTATTTAATAGAAATATTAAATAAATCTAATATCATTAATATTAAAATATTAATATTTTTTTAAACAAAATATCAAAAGTTATATTTTATAACTTAAAATACTTAAATAATTTTTATATGATTTTTAAATCATTAATTCTATTTTTTCACAATTTATTTAATATATTCATTAAATAAATTAATTATCATTAACATTAATTTATTAATGAAATTCATCACAAAATATTAAAAATCATTAAAATAACTTAAAATATTTTTTATACCATAATATTATTTTAAATGATTTTTAAAGTATTAAAAATTATTTTTAAATAATTTATTTAATATTATAATTAAGTAAATTAAATACCATTATTATTCCAAAAATATTAAATATTAATGATATATATTCAAAATTATTAAAATAAAATTTTAGGCTTTAAAATAATTTTTAGTAATTTATTTTGTATTTTTAAGAATTAAAAACTATTTTTCTATAATTATTTAATACAATAATAATTTTTAGAAATTAAGTGTCATAATATAGATTTTTATAGCTTGACGAATCATCATATAGGTGTTCTTCATGTTCTTGGCCAAACCCAGAAACTCATAGCCAGTCACTAAGGGTACCACTTTGACCACCATTTAAACCTAGATCTTGATGTTATCTAGGCTGGTTATGGTGTTCATGTTGTTCTGGGCTGACCACCATTTAACACTACAATTAGAGTCACATTTCATGGCAATACAACAACAGGTCAGATACTTATAGGCCTCCAAAAACCCTGACAAAGCTGTTCTTCATTTTTGGGTTTTCCAGAAAATGAAGAACATACCAAGGTGCTATATTTAGATCCTTATATCTTTCGTTCTGGTTCTAGTTTGTGAGATCTAATGGTTCATACTTGTAGAATACATGTCTGGGTACAATAACATATCATCATAACAACAACATAAATGAACGATAAAGGCTAGTCAAACCTTGTCAGAAAAATCGCCCTTGAAGGTTTCTGGGTTTTCCTGAAATCTTCATAAGCAGTCGGTCAAGCCTACTTTGACCCATCATAATTTTGATTCAGTGCAAGATCTGGGGGTTCTAGAGGCATTCTTATGTAGTCCTTATGTTAGAATACAACATCAAAACAACAACATGGACTAACTATAACAGATCAGCAAAATTAGAAGCTCCAAAGTTACTTGTCAGAAGATCTGGAAAATTTCTGGGTTTTCCAGAACAGTTTTCCATGAGCGGTCAACGCACTTTGACCCTTAATAACTTTCAATATATACATGATATAAACATGTTTTCAGTTCCAGATCAAAGATATCATAGCGGATCTTCTGACAAGAGCTTTCAAAACACAAAATCATTAACGATCAACGAGATATAAGATCGACATTCGTTGTCGACAACAAAAAATATATTTTCTAGATTTTTGAAAACTTCCATTTCGAGTATCTAGATGTTATGAATCCACTATGTACCAACCTAGATCATTGATTAACACTATATACTATAAATTTTAACACTTAAACACAACTTTTATCATAGCAATCAAAATCAGAATATAGTTAGGTTTTTTATACCTTTCTAAGAACTCACTTGAATCTGGGCTTCTAGATCTGTTTAGGGTGTTCTAAGAACTTGATAAGGGACTGAAATGCTTGCTAAATTTGTAGGTTTAGAGAGAGAGAGAGAGGGTCTTAGTGAGGAGTTTATGTATGGATGAGGCTAACTAATGAACTTTATCTCTCTTGATCTTATATATAACACATGGTACAATGAATTTGCTGAGGTATGTGGCTGATTGCTGAGATATATGAGCATGTGATGATATCTAGAGTTGTCGAGCAACTCAAATCTTGGCTAGATATACAAGTAATGTAAGACCCCGAATTTTATGAAATGAAAGTATTTAATTTTCCTATAATTATTATTCTATTTAGTAAATGGTTAAATTGATAAAAGGTTAAAGTTAAGGGTGATATTTGAAAATTTTTGCAAACTAAGCAAGTTGTTATAATATATTCGTTTGGTTGGGGAATATTCTTTTTGTCGGGAATATCCGTATGACGGCACAATCATTGGTGGACCCCTAACGGAGTATTATCGTAGTAAGAAGAAAGCGACGTAATCATCTTTTATAAAAATAGCGGTGAAAGTGTTACCGTTAAAACCGTTGAACTACCTAGTAGTAAAAATAAATGAATGTCTGCGCGTGGTTGCATAGTAGCACACGGTATTGATTATTGATGCTTACGTAAGAAGTCACTTAATTATACTCAATTATTGCTACAGTAATTGCTGCATCATATCTCTCATATTATTGATTCAATTATTGTCACAATATCATCTGCATAATATGTTATATTATTAAATCAATAATTGAGACGACAAAGTTATTCATATTATTATTTGCAATATTGACAATGTTTAGAAGTTCTATCAAGGAGAGGTTAGATAATCTAATTGCGCGCCAATAGGGAGAAATCCTTATCGGAAAGCCCCCTCTTTCCCGGGAACGACTTGGTTGTTAAATATTGAGAGTTATAATATTAATGATGAATAAGTTCGTGTTGATTAAAGATGAAATTGATGGTTCCATTGTGTGTGAATTATTTGTGTTAGTGGAAATCGACAATTATTTCGATAATAATTGATGTCTGGAGGTTATATTGACCAATCGGGTAATTCACCGGATAAATGAGCAATTAATTGCTATTAATTCACATGCTTATAACTATGTGTTCACATGTGTGTACTATTGATTCACATGATTTACTATTAGGGGAGTTGGTGCAAGATTGATAATACTTGCATGACTAAATTAAAAATGGAGGTATAGATGAAGGTACTATACTATAATTAATTTTTTCACATGATTATACTATTGAGTCACATGAATGAACTATTAATTCACATGATTTACTATTAGGGGAGGTGGTGCAAGTTTGATAATACTTGCAGGACTAAATTAAAAATGAAGAAAAAGAGGAAGGTATTATACTGTAATATTTTGAGCCCCAAAATGTGCAATTATTAAAACTATATTTTCCTATAAATAGAAGCTCATTCTTCTTTCATTCTCACCAATTCACTAAGTCTCATAAGAGCAATTATTATAGAGAAATTATAGAGAGAAAGAAGAAGAGAAGTCTGCTACCTCACTATTCCAGGATCCAGTTTTCTTCTAAGGTAACGGGTATTATTTCTTTCGTATTCATGAAGAGAGTTATTTTCTTTCAATAGTCGTAAGGGTTGTTATTTCATTCGTTATTATTACATTGGAATAACTTTTTGCTCACGCGGACTCTGCATGCACGGTGAATTCTTTTGTTATTCCATTCTTTAATATTCTGTTGGAATAACCTGTCTATGCGGACTACCACATGCATGGTGAATTCTTCTCTTATTCCATTCTTTAATATTCTGTTGGAATAACCTGTCTACGCGGACTACCGCATGCATGGTGAATTCTTCTGTTATTCCATTCTTTATTATTCCGTTGGAATAACTTTTGTCGACGCGACTCACCGCATGCGTGGTGAATTCTTACATTATTCGATTCTTTATTATTACATTTGGAATAAAGCATCACGCTGACGGACTACGCATGCATACGTGAATGACCCTTCGTATTCATTCCTTATTAAATTATGGAAATGATTTGTCTACGTGGATTACCGCATGGCGGGTGAAAATCCATTTGCAGTTTCATATATTTTATTATACTCATTTTGTTGAAGTTTTTGCTTCTACACTCCATGAAATTAGTAGAATATCCTTGATATTTGCGCTTCATCCAGTATCTTTTCATGGAAATATTATTCTGAGCTTTCTTGATAATTATTGATCTTTTCATGCCGGGTTACTATTCACGAGTTACTATTCACGAAGTACTATTCACATGGTACTATTCACGGGGTACTATTTACCCGAAAAAATATATTTTTTTTCTGTCCAAATTATTTTTGGTACATGAATATTATTCTTGAATTTTACTCCACAAAGCAGTATCATGTTGACAATTTGGATATTTTTAAACTCTAGATAAATTTAAAGTCTTTAATATTTATCCTTGCTTTTGTTTGATTTGATTTTGTTTGATTATTGTTTATATCATTGTCATCATCCTCATGCTTATATTGTGATGAAAGTCATCTTTGGCTTACGTGCATAGATGGACTGTTGATTGGTATGATTATGACCAGGGATCATTCAGTATAATCATGACCCGTAATATTACAAATGATGTGGTAAAAGTCCTCATCGGCCCGTAGTGCATTGATGGACAGTTGTTGGTATGATTATGACTAGGGATTATTCGATATAATCATGACCATTGATGATTACATGAATATATTTGGCCCGTAGTGCAGGGATGATTCGATGATGTGGTTTATTTATTAAGCTGAGTCTCAACTATAAAGTTGTTGAAAAACTTTTTAAATCATAGAAGATATTAGATTTTATGCTCTACTTGACTCTTCTAATGGATTGCTTATTCCGCTGCAGTTATTGATCTAAAACTTGTTTATTATATTCTATCAGTTGTTATACTGTTGAAGGCTAAGGATAATTTATTCTGCATTATCTTAGTCATAATATTTCTTACTAGGCTAGTTGAGCTCACCCTTTTCTTTCATTGTTCTCTTGAAAATGAGAATATAAGCTGGGACGAGTCGGAAATGGAGTGATGGTCTAGGATAAATGGCTTTAGTAGTTCTCACTATTACGTGAAATAGTGTGATAATAATTGTAATGAGGACTCCATTGAGAGTGGATATTATCTAGAAGGCAATATTCTTGTTTAAACTTTCAACTATGTTTTGTTGTATATTACACGACTATTTTATAATTAAGTTGTATTTGAATTTTGTACCATGTATTTGGCGACTCAAGATAGGTGATGTATACCTGTTTTGGGGGCATCACAGTTGGTATCAAAGCTTAGGGATATGATCCCTGGCTGAGATGTGAGATAAGAACTAGGAGGGGAGAGACGGGGAATTCTTTCGCTAGTATGACCTACCTAAGTTTATGCTCAAGGTTTTGGACCGGAACTTATGTAATGCTCGTAAGTAATGTCGGACTTACGGACTTAGTGTCGGGATGTCCTTTTCAAAAGAACTTATGAAATGCTCAAGGTTCCGATCCAAAACCTTGAGCATTTCATAAGTTCTTTTGAAAAGGACATCCCGACACTAAGTCCGTAAGTCCGACATTACTTACGAGCACGTCTGGGTGATCAGCCTATAGTACTCTATGTTGATCAACACTACATTCATTAAACGTGTATACGTTTAAGTTGTGGCAACCTCACGTGCCTGTCGTTAAACGACAAAAACATTTTAGCATACTCAGTCTTCAATTGAAAACCACACCAATATAACTTGGTAAACATTAAACATGCTTGATAGGATCATAACATAAGTCTAGCCGAAAGAATTGGCTTTGACTTCCTCATACAAAAACTTCAATGCGAAGGATACATGAATTATAAAGCTTGTCGGTGATCGAATGGAACAGGGGTTAGAATACTTGCCTTGAGTCTCTGCTTTTCGATTTATCACACATACACTTTAAGTCTCTAAGTCTCTACAATACATGATCATATAATGTACCACATTAGGTCATATATAATCAAGTATGTATACTACTATATCTTACCCTTCATCTCAATCTAAATCCTGATTTAGATATGTTATTATGGGTTTCGGCTTTTTCATTAGGTCATCCTCATTTCGTTCATCTTCAATTGATTATTAACCTTTAATTATCATACATTAAGTGTTTAACAATGCCTTAACAACGTTATAATTATACCTTAGTTCATTACTAATGAGTTATCTTTCATTCTATACTTGTAAACATTCTTGTGCAGTGAAACCCTAGAATGGCGTATGCGGCACACACATAGCTCTCCTTCTCGTGCATGCACATGAGTTTACGATAAAATGACATTGTGCCCGTGACTGCGGCACCACCGACATTTGACCTTGGGTTGGCGTTGCATGCCCCAACTCTGTGTTAGAGAAAATTTGACTGCTTTTTGCAAATTTGGCGAAACTCACGGACGCATAACTTCTTCGTTATAAGTCCGAATTGGCTCGTTTCAAAAGCCTACGGTTCACAAATTACATACTCTATGCGTTCATGCAAGAATTTTATCTATTTGACTTCATTTGCTAAAATTTCACCTATTAGTTCATTTTTAACAAAAAATGATAAGCGTTAATGAGCGTTCAACGCTTTCGTTCTTCGTTCTAATTCAGAATTCGGTCATTTTCGAGTCCGCAACTCTATAATGCCAAATATGATGTGTCTCCATTGAAAACCAACATTTCCGACTTCAAACACAAAATACGACTTCCATTCCGAGAATTTCACGAACTCGACAATTATCGTCTAAGTGTGAATTCCGGCAAAACCTCATTACTAATGATTCAAAATGGATTTTAATCTTCACATGAATATTTCAAGTTACTTATTACACCAACTTATTATTAAAGTAGATTTTGAATTATTCTCATAAGTTAAATGACTTATTTAACTTATGAACTACAAATTCTCATGCTTATGACTTACTATGGACTTAAGTCCATCAATCAATGTTCTCATACTATATTGAACATACTAACATCATATGACAAACATATGACAAGTTCTTCACAAGTTTATCAACTTATTTAGGTTCAAGTTGCTTATTTAACTTATTCGGCTTAAGTTCATTCATCAATGACTTCTTATAGGTTCTTAGCATACAATCACACTTCTCTATCAATCTTATCATAGAAGAGATAAAGATAATAGACATGAGTCTTACCCTTAAAGACTATTACTTCACTTCACTTTGGAAAATCTAGCAAAGGTTGAAATGACTTATAAGTGCTTATGTGGCTTATTCTCTCTAATAATTAAGTTGCTTATCTTGAGAGGAGTTGAGAGGAATTTAACAACCAACAAAAGAATTATGAAGCCTTCTATTTATAGGCAACTCAAAGTGAGGGCATTATGGACTTTAACACATCGCACCTCCTTAGTTAAACCTCATTAACTTCCACCTCCTTACTATTCCTTTCTTGTCTAGCACAACACTTGGTCACCACACAACATGTTTGCCCATCAAGTCTACCCATTTCTCACTTGGTTTGCTCCATGGATCATATCCAATTCATTAGGCTTGCTAATTTATCTAGCTAATTCCTATTGGGCTTATGCTATAATAGATTGGACTTATGATTTATCAAACACTTGGGCTTGAGTATCACATTCTATTGGACTTTTATCATTAAGCTAATAATCCTACAAGTCCATTACATTTAATTAACAACTTAACATATATACACCACGTATAATTCTCGTATGCTAGCTCGCATATTTATTCGTAATATATGTTATTTCATTCTCCATTCTTAATAGTATAATACATCGTATTATACTTACGTTCATTACCTCGTACAATGCATACGCATCATACAATTATAACTTCCTTTCCTTAACGCTTAATAAACCTAACGTTCCCAAATTAGGTCTACATGTGAAATATTACGTTTTCCATACTTAGATTATTATTACATAATCCATCTCATATTGATATTATAACGTTACGTATTTCTCGGAAGTTCAAAAATAATTCTCGAGCAGAAATCGATGAATAGTATTTTTTGGAAAATTTCTCGGAAAGCTTTTATTTTCGTCTTAGAAATTCAAACACTTTAATTCATTCACGCAGTTAAAATACTACGACATTTCAACATTTCTAGGTTATAGAATGACATTCATCTTATCAACATGTAATAATAATAAATAATATTATTTTATTCATTACTAAAAGTATTTGCAAAGGTTCTATTTTTCGGGGCGTTACACTCTCTCCCCCTTATAAGGATTCTGTCCCCAGAATCTCGCTATATAAAAAAAAATTACACAAATAAATGAGGGTAATTCTTTTTCATCATTTCTTTTAACTCCCACGTTGCTTCTTTTGCATTATGGTTCTTCCATATCACCTTCACGGAAGGTATAACTTTATTCCGCAGAACTTGTTCTTTTCTATCGATAATTTGAATCGGCGTTTCCTTGTACGTTAAGTCCTTATCGATATGAATAGGTTCATATTCTATCACGTGCTTATAATCGGCTTATAAGGGCCTTGTAATCTGCGGATCGTGAAATACATTATGTATTCGTTCTAGATGCAGGAGGTAATGCTATCATATATGCTACCTCACCCACCCGTTTTAATACCTCAAAAGGTCCTATAAACCTCGGACTTAACTTTCCTTCTTTCCAAAACGTATCTTTCTTTTCGGGGAGATACTTTTAGAAATCGTCTGAACCTACTTCAAATTCTCTATTCTCTCTATGCAATCAAGTAAACTTCTTACATGCATCTTGAGCTTCTACCAAACGCATTTGTATCGGTTTAATAATGTCCGTTGTTTCTTTGCACCAATTACGGTCCCAACATTGACGTTCTCCTACCTCATCCCAATACGGTGGCGTTACGCATTTCCTCCCATACAAAACTTCGTGGGCGCGCATACCTATGCTTGCATGATAACTATTGTTATACATAAACTCCACTAATGGTAGATGATCATCCCAACTACCCTTAAAATCCATAACGCAAAATCTTAGCATATCTTCTAACGTCTGAATTGTCCTCTCGCTTTGTCCATCCATTTATGGATGATACGTCGTACTTAGTTTTAACTGCATTCCCAACTGCTCTTGTAGACTCCTCCAAAAGTTCGATGTGAATCGTGGATCCCGATCTGACACAATCGATACAGGTACTCCATGTCTAGAAATTATTTTCTTAATATAAAGTCTAGCTAATTGGTCTAAGTTATACTATACCCTAATTGGCAAAAAGTGAGCCAAATTTGTCAATCGGTCTACTATTACCCAAATCGCATCATACCCTTTGGTTGTAGTCGGAAGTCCTACCATAAAATCCATCGTGATATTCTCCCACTTCCACTCCGGAATTTCCAATGACTGTAACAAGCCACTTGGTCGTTGATGTTCGGCCTTAACTTTCTGGAAAGTTAAGCACCTACTCACGTACTCTGCTATGTCTCTCTTCATGTTCGGCCACCAAAAACTCTGTCGAAGGTCTTGATACATCTTAGTGCTACCAGGATGAATCGAAAACCTCGAACTATGAGCCTCTTATAACACCTGCTCCTTTAATTTCATCTCATTCGAACCCAAATTCTTCCTTTAAATCTTAATAATCCCTCATTATCAAGGCTATACTTAGTATCTTTTTCATTGGCGGTAGCTCCTTCATCCTAGTCCACACTCATCGGTTTTGAGTTGCACCTCCTTAACTCTCTCTCGATGGTAGATTGCATCTCCGTTGTAAACAACATTTGTCTACTTCACTTGGCGACTTCACTTCCAACTCCATCCTAGCCATCTCTCTTTATTAACTTTCGGTTTGGCCGTTAACAAAGACAACTTTTCCCGACCCTTCTACTACTTAAGGCGTCGACAACTACATTGGCTTTCGGGTGTGATCTGAGTTTCACGATCGTAATCCTTTATCAACTCCAACCATCTCCTCGCCTCATATTCAACTCCTTACGTGTGAAGATATATTTTAGACTCTTGTGGTCCGTGTATATCTCATTTTTTCTCCATAAAGATAATGTCTCCATATCTTTAGAGCAAAAACTCTCTGCGGCCGATTCGGATCATGAGTAGGGTAAACTTTCTCATAATCCTTCAATTGCTTAGATGCATACGTAATGACCTTGCCATCTTTGCATGAGCACGCAACCAAGTCCTCTATCTGAAGCATCGCTATAAACTTTGAAATTTCACGTGTCATCGAGCGATGATAAAAGCAGTAGCTTCACTCAACCTCTTCTTTAGTTCTTGAAAACTGTCCTCACACTTATCAGTCCAAGCGTATTTCACCGTCTTCCTTGTCAAGTTAGTCAACGGAGTAGCTATCTTCGAAAAATCCTGGATGAATCTCCGATAGTAACCCGCTAACCCTAGGAAACTCTGCACCTCAGTCGGCGTTTTTGGTTGTTCCTAATTCATCACGGCTTCCACCTTCGCTGGATCTACTGAAATCCCCTCATGGTCAATAACATGACCTAAATATTGTACCTTCTCCAACCAAAATTCACACTTTTTGAATTTCGCGTACAACTTCTCCTTTCTTAGTGTCTCCAACACTAATCTTAGGTGTTCAACATGATCTTCTGGTGTCTTAGAATAGACTAGAATATCATCAATAAACACCATGACGAACTTGTCCAAATATTGTTTGAACACGTTGTTCATCATATCCATAAATGCAGATGGTGCATTTGTCAACCCAAATGACATCACTAGTAACTCGTAATGACTATAACGAGTCCTGAATGCTGTCTTTGGTACATCCTCCTTCCTAACCTTCAACTGGTGATACCCCATTTTTAAATCTATTTTTGAAAAATACTTAGCCCCTTTCAACTGATCAAAGAGATCATCGATCCTGGGCAATGGGTATATATTCTTTATCGTTAACTTGTTCAACTCTCGGTAGTCGATACAAAGTCTTAACGATCCGTCCTTCTTCTTGACAAACAGTACCGGTGCTCCCCACAGCGAAACACTCGGTTGAATGTACTTTCTGTCCAACAGTTCTTGCAACTGCACCATCAAATCCTTCATCTCCACTGGCGCCATGCGATAAGGTGCCCTGGAAACTGGTGCTGCTCCTGGCACGATGTCTATTACAAACTATGTCTCCCTATCCGGCGAAAGACCCGACAATTCACTCAGAAATACATCGACGAATTCTCTCACTATAGGTATTTGTTCCATGGTTGCTACCACTCTTTGGGTATCAACAACATGGCACAAGTAACCTACACATCCCTTCCTCAATAATTTCCTAGTTTGTGTCATGGTTAGACAACCACGAGCGTCCGGCGATCTATTCCCATAAAATACTACACGAGGTTGTCTTAACGATTTAATGTTCACATTTTCTTTTGACAATCTATAATTGCCCCATGGTTAACTAACTTGATCCATTCCATTAGAATTACGTCAAATTCTCCTAACTTTATCGGTATCAAATCTACCTATAATTTACAACCCGTATATCTACACAACAACTCCTATGAACATCTTCAATGAGAATTATTTCTTCGTTTGCTACCTTAATATTTAAAGGTATAGGCAACTTTTAGGAAAGTAATCCTAATCGTCTAGCAAAATCGCATGTTATATAAACGAACAAGTAGCACCCGAATCAAACAACACGTAAGCATTTATGTCATTGATCGAATAATACCTACGATGGCGTCCCCGATGCAAGCGCATCTTGGTATCATCATGTTAAAGTACGACCCATCGGCTTTACGCATTTGCGTTGGTCCACTAATAGCTAACTTACCACTATTAGTTCCCGGTTCCCGTCCCGTCCCCTTCTTGAGGCGGTTTTTGCCATGTGGTCGGTTGACCCACACAAAAGCATCCGTGATTCTTCTTGGACTTGGGCGATTAAGCGCGATGTGCCCCCCATCCCACAATTGTAACAAACGGCCTTCCCTTGAGATAGACTCTAAGTGAGTCTTCCCACAGTCTTCTGGCCTCCATTCTCCTCTTGGAGGGTCTCTTAACTTCACTTTAGTATTCCCCGAGCTAAACGTCTTTCTCTTTTATCCTTCGCCACTACCGCTGGATCCCTCAATCTTTACCCCCCCATCTACTTTTCCCTTACTCTTCTTGTCCTTGTGGTATTGACTCAGAGCCTCACTACCACCCTCGGCGATTATCGCCTTCTCTAAAATGGTTCCAAAAGAAGTACTTTGGAACACTGAAATAGGGTTATAGAGCCAGGGTTTCAAGCCCTGCTCAAACCGTCACGCCTTCCTAACCTCGGTATCCACTTGGTGTGGAGCGAACCTTGCCAGTTCATTAAACTTGGAGGCGTATTGGGGAACCGACATGTCCCCTTGTTTTAACTCCAAAAACCGCATCTCCATCCTCCCTTGCATGCTCGTGGGAAACTAGTTCTCGAAGAATATCTCCTTGAACCTCTCCCACGTCAGATTCGCTATCCCAGCCCTAGCCTGATTGGCTTCCCACCAAAAGTTGGCCTCTCCCTTCATCATATAGGTTGCAAAAGCAACCTTTTGGGCCTCATCGACATTTGCTATCACAAATGCCTTCTCTATTTCCTTAACCCACGTTTGGGCTTCAATAGGGTCCGTAGTTCCTTTGAACTCCGGCGGACCCACGCTCTTGAAATCCTTAAAGGTAGTAGCTCGTGCTACTCCTGGATTTATGGGGATATTAGCCCCTGTTCTATTAAAGGCAGCTGTTAATAGATTAACAAACTCCTGCATCGGGTTAACCAGACCTCCCTCCGATTGATTCACGTTAGCACCTTGATTACATTGCACTCTTCTCGGTGGCATTTTGCTGATACAATAAACACATTTCGTTATTATTCTTTTCTTTATTAGTTATTATTTACTTTTACACAATAACTCCAACATCCATTACTCATTGCTTTCCGTGAAAAGACTTATATTCATTCTTTGTAGTATAATACTACATCGATTACATTACACAGCCTAAGCTGATTACATTACTTTCCTGCTATTGCTTTCCAAAAATTGGGATTTACAAAAGACTACCCTTCGCTATATAAAAGAGGGCTTTACGTCACTACTAATTACAAAATATTTACATACTACTCTAGCTACTGCTAGTCTACATCTGCCTCAAGGCATTATTGAAATCTGCCTTGGCAAGACCGGCAATAATATCACGGCTGATAGTATGTCGCGTCACCCCCCTCTCTGAGGATAACCGACTACTACTGTGCTGAAATCTATGTGAGAACTCCTATGAATATAGGACATTCTCCCTATCTTCTGCAGTTTGGGCTTTAGCTCCTCTTTGAACTCAAAGACCTAATGTTTCAGCTCATGGACCTTGTCCTTAGCCAAAATCCTCTCATCATGTTCTTGTTCCCACATGGACTCAACATCAGTCTTGTCCTCTATAACCATCTGGAGCTTTGCCTTCAGCTCCTTGACCTCCTGATAGTAATGAATGTTTCTATCCAAAACTGATATGAATAAAGACATCATCGACCCCCTAGGAGCTATCTCCGATGCTATAGCTACTGGATTAAAAGACACTGTCTCCACTTCCTCCTCTATCATCCCATCGAATACTGACATGTAGTCAGCATCATCTGAGTCTCCAGACTCAATAACTACCACCTCCGGATCTGCTGCTATGGGGTTCGGTAAAACCTCTATTTGGTTCACCGATTCTTCACTAATGGCTTGACCATCTACATACATTCCGTTTACTCCTGACATCTACACAAAACAATTAAGTTGATTAGTACACGTCAGTAGAATAATAAAAACACATAACATAATCATAATGCATTTTTATAAGGTTATTTTCTTCTTGTACTTCTTTGACTTCTCTTAAGGTTATGACTTAAGGTTTTAAATCCCCCTTAAGTTTTATAACCTAATGCTTTGATACCAACTTTGTGGCGCCCCCAAATCCAGTATCTCTTCCAACCCGACAGATGGTGCTTTGCAGTGTACTACCATTCATTCATACATTCAATTAAAAAGTCTCAAAAGGACGAATATGTCTTCTCTATATTCAAAATAATATTACATTTCCCCAGGTTCTTTATAACCCATTTATTTTTTCTTGTCATAATATCCAATATATTACAAAATACACCTATACTATTACATAAGTAATCTAAGGGTTAAATCTTAGCCTTGCCTTTATCCTCACGGAGACCTTGGTCCATTCGATCTTGGTTGTGTTCATATGGTTCAAGCAAGAGTGAGCATGACTAGCTCAAAAAGTACTACAATTCTAACAAACAACATGCTTGAAACATAGAACTCGTATATCTTCAATAACTGAACAATAGTTACGAAGTACAATCGATAATTCAAAATAGCACTTCTTTTCATTCAAAACGTTTTACAACAACAATATTTAGTAAAACATCAGTTCTGGTCCAAGACCTTGAGCATTTCATAAGTTCTTTTGAAAATGACATCCCAGCACTAAGTCCGTAAGTCCGACATTACTTACGAGCACGTCTAGGTGATCGACCCGTAGTACTCTATGTTGATCGACACTACATTCATTAAGCGTGTATACGTTTAAGTTGTGGCAACCTCACGTGCACTGTCGTTAAGCGCGAAAACATTTTAGCATACTCGGTCTTGATTGAAAACCACACCAATATAACTTGGTAAACATTAAACATGCTTGATAGAATCATAACATAAGTCTGGCCAAGAAAGAATTGGCTTTGACTTCCTCATACAAAACTTCAATGCGAAAGGATACATGAATTACAAAGCTTGTCGGTGATTTGAATGGAACAAGGGTTAGAATACTTGCCTTTAACGTCACGCTTCTTTGATTATCACACGTACACTTTAAGTCTCTAAGTCTCTACAATACATGATCATATATAACGTACCACATTAGGTCATATATAATCAAGTATGTATACTATTATATCTTACCCTTCATCTCAATCTAAATCCCGATTTAGATCTATTATTATGGGTTTCGGCTTTTCATTAGGTCATCCTCATTTCGTTCATCTTCAATTGATTATTAACCTTTAATCATCATACATTAAGTGTTTAACAATGCCTTAATAAAGTTATAATTATTCCTTAGTTCATTACTAATGAGTTATCTTTCATTCTATACTTGTAAATATTCTTGTCTGTTGAAAAACCCTAGAATTTGGCGCGTGGCGGTACCACATAGCCAGCTCTTCTTCTTCTACTGCATTGCCATGAGTTTCTGATGAGCAATGACATCGTGCTTCCCGTGCCTTGCCAGCCGCCACCATTTGGCCTTGGGTAGGCGTCACGGCGCTAACTCTGTGCCTTAGAAAATTTACAGCTTTTGCAAATTTGGCGAAACTCTCGGACGCATAACTTCTTCATTATAAGTCCGAATTGGCTCGTTCAAAAGCCAACGGTTCACAAATTATATACTCTATGTGTTTATGCAAGAATTTTATCTATTTGACTTCGTTTGCTAAAATTTCACCTATCAGTTCATTTTTAACGAAAACGATAAATGTTCGTGAACGTTCAACGCTCGTTTCTTCGTTCTAATTCGGAATTCGGTCATTTTCGAGTCCGTAACTCTATAATGCCAAATATGACATGTCTCCATCGAAAACCAACGTTTCTGACTTCAAACACAAAATACAACTTCCATTCCAAGAATTTCACGAACTTGACGATTATCGTCTAAGTGTGAATTCCGGCAAAACCTCATTACTAATGATTCAAAATGGATTTTAATCTTCACATGAACATTTCAAGTTACTTATTACACCAACTTATTATCAAAGTAGGTTTTAACTTATTCTCATAAGTCAAATGACTTATTTAACTTATGAACTACAAATTCTCATGCTTATGACTTACTATGGACTTAAGTACATCAATCAATGTTCTCATACTATATTGAACATACTAACATCATATGACAAACATATGACAAGTTCTTCACAAGTTTATCAACTTATTTAGGTTCAAGTTGCTTATTCAACTTATTCGGCTTAAGTTCATTCATCAATGACTTCTTATAGATTCTTAGCATACAATCACACTTCTCTATCAATCTTATCATATAAGAGATAAAGATAATAGAAATGAGTCTTACCCTTGAAGACAATTACTTCACTTCACTTTGTAAAATCTAGCAAAGGTTGAAATGACTTATAAGTGCTTATGTGGCTTATTCTCTCTAACAATTAAGTTTCTTATGTTGAGAGGAGTTGAGAGGAATTTAACAACCAACAAAAGAATTATAAAGCCTTCTGTTTATAAGCAACTCAAAGTGAGGGCATTATGGACTTTAACACATCCCACCTCCTTAGTTAAACCTCCTTAACTTCCCTCCTCCTTACTACTATTCTTGCTATTTCTTTGTCTAGCACAACACTTGGTCACCACACAACATGTTTGCCCATCAAGTCTACCCATTTCTCATTTGGTTTGCCCCATGGATCATGTCGATTCATTGGGCTTACTAATTTATCTAGCTAATTCCTTGTTGGGCTTATGCTACTGATAGATTGGACTTATGATTTATCAAACACTTGGGCTTGAGTATCACATTCTATTGGACTTCTATCATTAAGCTAATAATCCTACAAGTCCATTACATTTAATTAACAACTTAACATATAAACACCACGTATAATTCTCGTATGCTAGCTCGCATATTTATTCGTAATATACGTTATTTCGTTCTCCATTCTTAATAGTATAATACGTCGTATTATACTTACATTCATTACCTCGTACAATGCATACGCATCATACAATTACAACTTCCTTTCCTTAACGCTTAATAAACCTAACGTTCCCAAATTAGGTCTGCATGCGAAATATTACGTTTTCCATACTTAGATTATTATTACATAATCCATCTCATATTGATATTATAATGTTACCTATTTCTCGGAAGTTCAAAAATAATTCCCGAGCAGAAATCGATGAATAATGTTTTTCGGAAAATTTCTCAGAAAGCTTTTATTTTCATCTTAGAAATTCAAACACTTTAATTCATTCACGCAGTTAAAATACTAAGACATTTCGACATTTCTAGTTTATAGAACGACATTCATCTTATCAACACGTAATAATAATAAATAATATTATTTTATTCATTATTAAAAGTATTTACAAAGGTTTGATTTTTTGAGGCGTTACATTATTAGATCTGGGTTCTACCAATTCTTTTATCTCTCTTCCTTACGCTCAACATTTAAATTTAACTCTAGAGAAGTTAGACTTTGACTTATTGGTTGAAACTTAGTTAGGGGAAACCTTCGTACCTCCACTATATATAAATCTTGTTTGATTCAAATCTACACTTTCACGTTACCTGTCGATCTAATCTCTTTGAAAATACTTGCCCTTGATGTGATTTTAGGAATCGATTGGTTAACTACTCATCATGCTTTTCGTAAGGTTGTTAGTTTTCATATTCCTAACCAACCTGTTATGCGAATTCAAGCAACCAAACCACTAAAGTCAATCATTGTCATATAAAGCCATAAGTAAAGAGCCTCGAGCCTTTCGCTGGTGACTTCCAAGTCTTGGAATACACCGAAGCTAGACTATCCGTAGGGGATGCCGTGAATAACGGTGGCAAGATAATAGGTATCAATATGATGTGCTACCCAAGTCTTGGGATGAGAGTCACAGTTTAGAATGATATTTCTATTGTTAATAAATTTTTTGAAGTATTCCTGAAGATTTCTTAGCCTACCCCTAGAGCGTGAAATCGAATTTTGTATTGACCCCAGTACAAAACCCATTTCTAAAACCCTCAAATATTTTCTTCACCCAAAATGAAAGTATAATGTGCCAAGGACGTTGGCTCGTGCTGTTGAAGATTACGACTATACCATTCAATATCATCGTGGAAGAGCGAATGTGGTAGCTGACGCATTGAGTAGAAGATCGTATGCGTTTACGAGTGCGATGTTGTTAAAAAAAAACTCATTTCGTATAACTTACAAATGATGAAGATAGTGTTAAAGACTCTAGGGACCCACGTGAAGATAACAAATATACAATTAGAATCGACTTTAATCAATAAAGTTAAAACCGCTCAAGCTACACACCCGAATCTGATGAATGTGAAGAAGAAGGTTCAAGAAGGCATTATCTCAACCCTCGATTTAATTGGCCCATTTGAAATCCTCGATCGAGAAGGAACTGTGGCCTATAGACTCGCTTTATTGCTAGGTATTTTGCATGTTCATAACATTTTTCACATATCGATGTTACGTAAGTATGTGGACAACCCGTACCACATTATTGAATTAGAACTAGATGAAATAGCAAAAGATTTAACGTATGAGGAGATACGTGTTAAAATCTTGGATAAGAAGGATCATATTCGACACTCAAAGGTTATACCTCAAGAGTTAGAATCTAAAATGAAGTCAAGGTATCCTCACCTCTTCGGCATACCAGGTACATACGTAAATTTCGAGGGCGAAATTTCATAAGGAGGGGAGATTGTAAGACCCCGAATTTTATGAAATGAAAGTATTCAATTTTCCTATAATTATTATTCTATTTAGTAAATAGTTAAATTGATAAAGGGTTAAAGTTAAGGGTGATATTTGAAATTTTTTGCAAAGTAAGCAAGTTATTATAAAATATTTGTTTGGTCGGGGAATATTCTTTTTGTCGGGAATATCCGTACGACAGCACAATCATTGGTGGACCCCACAACGGAAGTATTGTCGTAGTAAGAAAATGACAAAATCATCTTTTTATAAAAATAGCGGCGAAAGTGTTACCGTTAAAACTGTTATTCCATTCTTTATTATTCTATTGGAATAACCTGTCGACGCGGACAACCGCATGCATGGTGAATTCTTCTGTTATTCGATTCTTTATTATTCTGTTGGAATAACCTGTCTACGCGGACTACCACATGCATGGTGAATGACACTTCATATTCATTCCTTATTAAATTTTGGAAATGATCTGTCTACGTGGATTACCACATGGCGGGTGAAAATCCATTTGCAGTTTCATATATTCTATTATACTCATTTTGTTGAAGTTTTGGCTTCTACACTCCATGAAATTAGTAGAATATCCTTGATATTTGCGCTTCATCCAGTATCTTTTCATGGAAATATTATTCTGAGCTTTCTTGATAATTATTGATCTTTTCATGCCTGGATACTATTCACGAGTTACTATTCATGGGGTACTATTCATAAGGTACTATTCACAGGGTACTATTTACCCAAAATACATTTCTTTTCTGTCTCAAATTATTTTGGTACTTGAATATTATTTTTGAATTTTACTCCACAAAGCAGTATCATGTTGACAATTTGAATATTTTTAAACACTGGATAAATTTAAAGTCTTTAATATTTTCCTTGATTTTGTTTGATTTGATTTTGTTTGATAATTGCTTATATCATTGTCATCATCCTCATGCTTATATTGTGATGAAAGCCATCTTTGGCTTACGTGCATAGATGGATTGTTGATTGGTATGATTATGACCAGGGATCATTCGGTATAATCATGAGCCGTAATGTTACAAATGATGTGGTAAAAGTCCTCATCGACCCGTAGTACATTGATGGACAGTTGTTGGTATGATTATGACCAAGGATTATTCGGTATAATCATGACCATTGATGATTACATGAATATCCTTGGCCCGTAGTGAAGGGATGATTCGATGATGTGGTTTATTTATTAAGCTGAGTCTCAAAGATAAAGTTGTTGAAAAATTTTTTAAATCATAGAAGATAGTAGATTTTTTGCTCTACTTGACTCTTCTAATGGATTGCTTATTCCGCTGCAGTTGTTGATTTAAAACTTGTTGTCTATTATATTCTATCAGTTGTTATACTGTTGAAGGCTAAGGATAATTTATTCTGCATTATCTTAGTCATAGTATTTCTTACTGGGCTAGATGAGCTCACCCTTTTCTTTCATTGTTCTCTTCAGGAAATGAGAATATAATTGGGACGAGTCGGGAAATGGAGTGATGGTCCAGGATAAGTGGCTTTAGTAGTTCTCACTATTCTATGAAATAGTGTGATAATAATTATAATGAGGACTCCATTGAGAGTGTATATTGTCTAGAAGGCAATATTCTTGTTTAAACTCTCAGCTATGTTTTGTCGTATATTACACGACTGTTGTATAATTAAGTTGTATTTGAATTTTGTACCATGTATTTGGCGACTCAAGATGGGTGATGTATACCTGTTTTGGGGGCGTCACAAGTAACCTAATAAAAAATTGTAAAAGGGCTTTTTGGACATTTACATTATAAATTTAATACCAAATTTGTAAACTTGGCAAACCCTTAGGGTTTGACCCTTAGGGTTTAACCCTAAGGTTCCACCAATTTTGATTATTTTTCTATAATTTCTAATAAGGCCAAAAATGGAATTTTAGTTTCTAAAAATCACAAATTAGGATTACTAAATTAGTTTAGGTTTCCTAACTACATAGACTTGAAAATTAGGTTAAGGTATTCACTAATTAACATTAAACTTGTTTAATTAGCGATTAGGGTTCCTATTTAGCAAACTAGAGTTTCTAATTTAGTAATTAGGGTTTCTAATTACTAATTAGGGTTTTCAAAAATTAGGGTTTCACAAATTAATGCTAGGGTTTTGACATTATACTCTATAATTGACCAACCATTATCGGTCCACACATATACAATACATATTTATAGCACAGAAATAAAATAATATTAAATTATCATTCTCCTTCCTTGTTCAAAATCCAAAATTAGGGTTTAGATTCCATATCTGATTTATCTTTCATATACATACCTTTATTAATTAAGTTATAATAATTAACTTAATTAATCAAATACATTCATATAACAAAATAATTATTATAATAATTCTATAATCATTTCATATATTATTTAAATATTATATAACCATATTTTTATGGAAAATAAATAATAAAAACATTTCTATTATAAAATTAATTATTATAAGAATATACTTTATAATGATCAATAATTCTAAATTAAAATTATTTGTAATTATTCATGTAATAAATATATTTTTATTTATCACATATATATACATATACTTTACCTTGAACATATTACCACCTTTAAAATAAAAAAAAATTATACGCAAAATTTCTGATTTAATTATATAGAAAATATCGGGTTGTTACATAGTACATATCATGAGTCTTAATCATGGTTTAAAGAAATAACAACTTTAGCTAAAATATTAATCTTCGTGTATTATTTCTGATCCACGTCATTCAAGTAGCACATAGTGTTACCTTCAATCCTTAACCTGCAAAAATGGTTATTTACAAGGTTGAGCTCGACAGCCCAGCAAAATCTAATAGTTTTAATGCATCACGTAACACATAATAACATGCTCAACATATATCTCATAAACATTGGACTAACATAACATACATGCTACAGTTCATATTACAAGTATAAAGATTGAGTTCCTCACTCAATCAGCATGCTTTACTCAATCAACGTAGTCATAAATGGACTTTAACATTTCATACTTTCAACATATATATAACACATCATGCTCTTTGCAATAAGATTTAAAATAGTTAATCATCAAGTTCACATAGCAAATAGGAACTGAAAGACTTGCCTTGATCGTTGTTTACCAATAACAGTTTAACAACTTACAGCTATCTGCACTTCACGTGCCCTACACAATTATATAATCATTCACATTAACTATTAGTCACATAGAAATGCGTAGTAGTTGTAATATAAACTTTACTCTACATCTCATAACCCTTCCTATTATCAATACACAATGTTCAATTTTATTGTGTTAACTTTCGACTTATAGCTCACTATATTTCATATTCGAAGTTCATTCAAGTGTTTAAGTCTTGCTAAGACTACTTATTGGTTTTATATTAACACTATTCAATATCTTATAATATTCATTTCATTTGATTTAAAACACTTTTTACGTTCATTATCACTTATCACGGCATTTCGACGTTTATTCGTCACACGCCCAATTTGTCTCTCTTGTGTGTGCTTAGTATGTGTATACAACTTATCTAATATATCATTTATTAATGTTAAGCATCATTATACTTCATAATATTCATGTTCTATAACTTAGTACAATATCTTTTATCTTCAAGAGCACTACACTTGCATACGTGCATTCCCGACGCCCTCCGATTGCCTCCAAAAACACAATAGTCTTAAAGATGACCATTTTGACCCCCGTTTTAGACATCAAAGTGACAAACGTAAACAATAAACGTTGTAGGTCTATTCGTCCTTGTTCTGGATCGTGTTGAATCACCTCAATCGGAGTTCGTATGAAAACGTTATGGTCGTTTTACCAAGATAGGTCAAAGCAGTCACAGTTAGCACACATTGGGCGCGGCCGCGCCCCTTTTCCTCACCATTCTAGCGCGTCCGCGCCATTTTTCAACCCATTACTTTTGCACCACAAGGCATGTGGTAACTTCACATTACATGATTATAGTTTTTGAAATATCTTTCTCATTTTAAGTCCGAATTAGTTGGTTTTCGATTTGTTACTCATTAAACTCTTAGCTACTCATCTAGAGAATAATTATAACACTTCAAACATATTAACAAATCATTTTAAGGGTTCCAATTCAATGTTCATGCTATATTTTTATGTTTTAAACACATTTAGCGAATTCGATCGCCACGGCTTCGTTTCTTAACCAATTAACACGATTTAAACTACGCCGTTTTCGTTTCTTCACATACTAACATAATCCAATACCAATTTACAGATTATAACACATATTAGACATAAAATTTTGTACTTTCTTAAGCCATATCATATGAATACACACTAATATTTACTTTTCTTCTTCAAACCCATTTTCCATGAACTCTCTTACTATAATCATGTATAGATAACAACCAATTAATTACATAAACTAATTTAACAATTATAATATCAAATACACACAATTAAATATTAAAAATTTAGAATATAAACTTAGGTTTTTATACCTTCAATGCTTGATTTCTTTATAAGATGGTCACAAGCTTTAGCAATCCTTCTTCCTCTTCTTGATAATCTCAGAAAACCCTCTCTCAAAACCTACTGTGATTTCTTTCTTCTCTCCCACTCTCTCTCATAGTTATCCTCAGAAAAGACGCGAAACAAATAAACTGATATAGCTTACCCACGTACTTCAGTTATAAAATAATACGCCTTCGTCAGTTAAATTAGACCAAAGGCCACAAGGCCTTGTTTGGCCACACACCAGTTCCCCCAAATTGGATTATTTTAATAATATTATATTATATAGTTTCATATGTCACACCTTTAGTTAATTTAAATAACTTATAATAATAATAATTAATAATAATTATAATCTTATTATAATTATACTTATAATTAATAAATAATTACATATATCTAATTTAATTAATAAATTAGACTTAAACATTACTTTATTTAATATACTTATTTTTCTTTCATATTAAACAACTCATTTAATTTAATTACTTCATTAAATTAAATCTTCAAAGAATAAAATTTACATTTGCTTTAATTTAATTATCATACACATGTAACTAAATTATTATACCACAATTTCATAAATTATTTATTTTTCTCAATAAATAAATTATTTAAAATATTTATTTAATTTAATAAATATTTAAAATTAATTATAAAATTCAGTTAATCCCTTAATAGTTAACTTAATTATTAAATCTCACTTTCCCAATATATGAATATATATTTTTCTTCACACCAGATCACATATTTCAACATATATAGCACGTATATATACATACTCAAACTCAAAACATCTCATAATAAGAATTTTAATTATTAAATTCCTATTTTAATAACTTATAAAAATTCGGGTTGTCACATCCTTCCCCCCTTATAAGGATTCCGTCCTCGGAATCAAGGAAACCTCTCTTACTCGGTTTTCACCAAATCTCTTTTCTAAATTTATCGTTGAATATCTTCAACACATCACCTTAATATAGGTTTTATTTATTACCACTACAACCATTCTTCATAATAAATTCTTGTAAGTTTTATTTCATAACTTTCACTTGAACTCAATTATATTTTGAGTATTATATATTCTTTAACCCATTCATTTTTTTTCTAAGGATCGTTATCATAAACACTCGGGATATTATATTCACCCATTCTTCTAAGAATTTCGTCCCCGAAATTTTATTTATTAATCTTCATTCATTCATTCATTCACATCTTTCTAAGGAATATCATCCTTACCATACTCACCTTTTAGAATAGAAAGAATCTTCCATAATTGCTCAATAATTGGGAAGCAGTATGAATAACTCGAGAATTTAAAAGATTCCAAATCATGCTGAGTGGTCACAAGACCTTGAACTACGTCCACGGTTATATGTACTCTTTCAACTTAAACCTTAACAATCATTAGACTATAGGGACTCTCGTACTTAGGGTGTTAAGCCCTTTGTACGATGTATTGTGCACAAATATCTAAACGCATCGCGTAAAAATAATTCCCCCATAATAGGGTTGTTCTTCTCAGTTTTTAGAGATGTAATTGAGGGTCACAAGACCACGAACTATGTCCACGGTTACAAGTAATCTTTCAACTTTAACCTTAACAGTAATATTGTAGGGACTCCCCGTACTTAGGGTGATCAGCTCTTCGTACCATGTATTGTGCACAAACATCTAAACGCTTCCACGTAATCCCCTATAAAAGGGTTGTTCATCTCAGCCTTTCAACATTTGAATCCGCACCAAAACAATTTGGTTTGGCATAACTTCTCAAGAAATGCTTGAATTTCATGAACATCTTTCAATATTCGTCTAGCTGAATCAAATAGCATAGACTTCTACAAAAATTCAGACATTAATCGAAATATACATATATATATATATATATATATATATATATATTCTCATATCTCAAATAAATCTCAAAAATCTTTTTATGGCATCATGATTATGACGTTGTTATACTACATCTCACCATAGTGGGCTGACAATCATATGATCACACAACACCAGGTTCCATTGCATTAATGACTCCATCTTTTATCATATCACCCGTTGCATATAGTTACAATATATTTTGAAAAAAAAAATCATTTTTTTTTATCTAGCCCAAACAAACAGCATAGATATGCGAATAATAACACTGTTTTAAAAATTCTTTGGTTCACTAGTGTGATCCAACATTTTTCAAAAACCAAAAGTACAACCATCGACACGAAGTCAATAAATCTCGAAAGTCTAGCATAGCTAGTAGATTTAGAATATCTAATTTTGTCCATCAATTTCAATCTTTATACTAAATATTCTTGTATTCAACTTATAATCCTCCTATATCCCCAGTATAGTTCATCAAACTTACCGTACATTGGAAGTTCAGGAACTTGCCACAATAATATGAGTTTAAGAACTTATCCTAGTCAGACCATAAAGCGTCCATTCATTTGAGGGTTCAAAACATATCATATTATTATGAGTCACGAACTTACCATATGCATTAGTTTTAAGAACCGCACCTAATCCTAATAATATCTGACTAATCTTAATAGTTTCTAACTATCAAATATACACATGAGAAAAGAATCACCTTTTCACCCCATATCTACAGGTGATAAGCGCGACATCGATATTCCAATGATTATCAATGTGATATACTGAGTGCAAGCACAAAACCCTCGCCCATACAAAGGTTTGTACAACTCAGCCATCACATGACCTTTGCTCGATACGAATTCCTCGTATCACAATATCTATAACTCCTCATGAGTTTATCTCGTACTATATTATAGTACATTGCCTTCATAGCATTAAGCTATAATTATTCAAACATTACAAACCATCTTTCTCTTATAATTTAAACAGACCACGTCGTGATCTTATTCTATAATCATCTCCCTTAAAATTCTTTTCTTAACTCGTGATCGTTTTGTTTTACTATCCTCTTTCTTTTCATTTTCATCATTTATGATTTTAATCTTACAGACTTTGTCTATTCATCATTATTTGTTATCTTGGCTATTGGAGTTAGGTAACTCCCATTTCTTATCTTTATATTTCTTCAAGATTCTTCTTTGAATTTTTCTTGTTTATATAACAATTCTTCCTTTAAGAATTTCCAACTTCATTTACATTGCTCAACATTTCATTCGAGTTCCACATTTTCATCATACGTATCCATTTTCTATACTTGGTACACATCGAGTCTCTAATAGTTTCAATATGGTACACTGAGTGGTTTCCCACAAACAACTAACAAACTAGGTTCCGAGTTGCTAGTTCGTATATACCTCTGCTCTATGAAGGAATCATTTAGCCCAGATACCATAAATCAACCATTAAAGAGTACAATTGTACCATACTTAAATATAACTTTTTATTCTTAACTTCTTTATTATTCTCTTCTGATAGACATTATCTATTTATTATCACCTTACATCCTTATTATTGGAATTGGGTAACTCCACATTCATACTCCTTATAACTCTGCGAGATTCTTCTTTGAATCCTTCACGCATGTTTTAATCCCTTCTTTATAAATTTCTTAAATTACTTCTTATTGTTCAAACTCTATTTGAGCTTATTCTTTCATTATCTTCACCTCTCTTGTGACGCCCCCAAAATAGGTATACAACACCCATTCTGAGTCGCCAAATACATAGTATAGAAAGCAAACTACAACTTCAATAATACAATTATTGTGCAAAATACGACAACACATACTGTGAGTTTAAATACAAATATTGTCTTCTAGACAATATCCACACCCAAATAAGTCCTCATTACAATTATTCATACATTATTTTACAGAAATAGTGAGGACAGCTAAAACATCTTTATAGAACCATCACTCCATACCCCGACTTGATCCTGCTATGTTCTCACCTCCTGAGAATAAAAATGGAACAAAAAGGAAAAGGGTTTATGACTAAGATAATATACAACAAATTATCATTAGTCTTTAACAGGAAAACATCTGATAGAATATAATAGACAACAAGTTTTAGATCAATATTCTGCAGCGGAAACAACAATCCATTAGAAGTGTCACGTAGAGAATGAATTCTACTATCTTCTAAGATTTAAAAGTTCATCATCAATATTTTATCCCTGTAACAACAATCAATATACATCTTTAATCAAATATTCATCTTTGCACTATGTGCCAAAGATATTCATTTGTATCACCAGGTTTCGTCGTATGTTCATCTCAAAACCTCATTCATCTTTGCACTACGAACCCAACGATATTCATCGCTTAATCATTCATCTTTGCACTACAGGGCCAAAGATATTCAATAATATCATCATTTATGGTCGAGGATGATGAAAAATATTTTAAAGAAAACAAATCCAAATGAGAGACGTAAGGACAATATTAGGGGATTCAGATAACGGTTTATCTAAGATCAATAATACTTCATAATAACCAATTGTGAAGCAGAATTCAAAGATAACGATCAAAACATGGATACAATCAAAGATAGTAGCCAAAATAGACATCTTGGATAAAAAAGAAAATTTTTATTTTTTGGTGAATAGTGCCGTATTCGTAAATTGTGCCATACATGAATAGTGCCGAATACGTGAATAGTAACCCTGACACAAAAAGTTCCAAATTTGATTAAAACGTTCACCAATATTTTGGCATAATGATATTGAAGAAAATAATATCATTTAAGAAGAAAATAAAATCCTTACCTCAAAATAATTAAGTGCTTACGATCGAAATATCGGATAGAAAGTCAAGGAAACTTATCTTATTTAAACAAAGAACTCTCAAAGTATCAAAATACTCACAAAAATATGCTCGAGAATCTAGAGAGAAAGAAAACTTGTTTCTGGTGTGATTTTCAATTCTAACCTAAGCGTCTATTTATAGGAAAATGCTAGAACGCCATAGGAGACAAAAATAATAAAATATATTATTTCTTTTTCTTTCTTCCACGCCTGTGCTAAGTTGAAAATCTAGACTAGCCATCTTTAAACCAAATTGGTAGCCCACATGTTGTAAAACAAAAGTGAGTCCCACTCAAAATTTAATAAAAATTATTTTATTTTCTGAAACTTCAATAATTCATAGAAAATAGCCTATTTATCAGAAAAATACGAATTTTATGTCCTTCTGCCTGAAATCGAATTCTCTACAACTTTTTAGCTTTGAGTTTTTCCAAATTCCAAACAAAAAATATCCGAAATCCACAAACGGGTGATTTTTAATACTTCTACTCCGACAAAATACTGATAAAACACCTCAGCATTAATTCCTTCATTTATAACCATATAAAATAAATAAATCCATCATCAAATAAATATTTCCTTATCATATAAATCAATAATTAATTATTCATAAATAATATGACAGAATTACACTTATGACAACTAGGCAGTTCCCAGGAAAGAGGGGGTTTTCCAATAAGGATTTCTCCTTACTGGCGCGCAATTAGGTGACCAAACCTCTCCTTGACAGAACTTTCTAGACATTGCCAATAATGCTATCTAATAATATTATTCAAATAATATGAATTATTGATCTGATAATGGGAAATACTGTGCAATGACAATTATTGAAACAACAATAATATAATCTATCAACACAGCAATTATTGAATCAATAAAATAAAATATTGAACATTAACTACTGTAACAATTATTGAGTAGTGCCTTCTTACGTAAGAATCAATAATTCAACAATCTTGCAGCAATACCGTGCTACATCTTTGTGCGACCACGCGCATTACATCAGTATTTTAACCACCGTGTAACCCAACAATGTTAATTGTAATAATTACGCTAGTTATTTATAAAAACTCATACTTTGTCGTTTTCCTTCATCCAACCGTTTTCCGTTACGGGGCCCACAAATGGCTGCGCCGTCGTACGAATATTCCCCGATAACAAGAATATTCCATGTCCAAATGAATATTCCCCGACAGAAATGAAATTTTATAACCACTTGCTTATTTTGAAAAACTTGCACATTTCACCCATAACCAAAGCATTATATCAAATTAACACCTTATTAATTTAGAATAATGAATAGAAGAAAATTCAATTTTATTATAATAAGTTGGGGTCTTACATCTCTTCTCTAAGGTTATAGCCTAAGGTACTCCTACATAAGGTTTATAACCTACAACTTTGATACCAACTGCAACGACCCCAAAATTCATACAATATAATTCTCAACTTCGGTCGTTAATAACACATCTACCTTCTGATTTTACATCATTATTCGATGTTAAACTTTATAATATACGGAATAATTTAAACTTTTATGTCATCTTACTTTAATTCCTTGAATCAAAAGCTTTATCATCTACATGTCTTTGAATCAATCTTATTTTATGATTCACTTCATCACAGTTATTATATAAAATTTTACATTTCAATCCGATAACCTTTACATCACTACAAGAAAAAGGGCTATCAGCGACCAATTATATCAACGACCGCATCTCCGGTCACTGATATTCTTAATAGCTACCGACATTAGCGACCAATTAATAATCCAGTCGCTAAGTGATATCAACGACCGACTGCGGTCACTGATTGGTCTCTAGAACAAATTTCCCACCCAAAATTTGGCAGGAAATGTTGGCGCGCAGTTTCTTTGTGACCACTAATAATCGTGATCGCGACGCGGTCATTTGATCTGGTCAATGATACTGGGCCATTGATCAACCTAAATGAAATCGATTACGTGCATTCGCTCGACAGAACACGAAAAGGAAAAAAAAAGAGGGAGTTCACCGAAGTAGAGAGAAGAGGGAGAAAGGGGGGAGAAGAGAAGAAGGAGAAGAAGGAGAAGAAATTCGCGCTGCCCACCTGCTGCCCACCTATCGCCCACCTGCCACCCACCTGCCATCGCCTCTACAAGGGTAACTCACTTGAAATCCATTAGAAACCTTGAATCTGTTGTTAATTTGTTAATTGAATGTGGTTTAGACAAACCCTAACTCTTTTTTTTGTTATTAATTGAATGTGGTTTAGACAAACCTTAATTTGTTAATTTTTGTTATTCAATAAACCAAGGAATGGTGTTTACTCCTTATTTGCAGCTTAATGTTCATCACAAACATAAAATACTCTTTCCATCCGAACACATTTTGGTTTGTAAGACTTGTGTATTTGTTTATTTATTTATTTATTCAAATTAAAAAGTTTCTAGTGCATGCTAACAAATTTTAATTTTTAATTTATTCTTTTAAAAGGGTATAACCAAAATAATAAAAAATTTATGTATAAGTGTGCTCTAGACTAATTTTATCATGCCTAGAAAACTTAACATATCAAATAGAACTATAGTCACCCAAAGTTATTTTATTCCTTTTTCATTTTCAATTATTATAGCATTTCACAAACTACTATTTCTTAATTTCTCATGGCCTGCAGTATAAAGAGGTTCTAGGAAAAGGGGCTTTCAAAAAAGTGTATTCTCGACACAACAATTTATCACTGAGACTCTACGCCAGTAAGTTTGTATAGCCATCATATTATAGGTATTGATTAATTTTATATATTAGTTTACCTTTCCCACCAAAGTATATAGTAATTATTTGATATATTTGAGTAATAAATCATGAAAACCATGAATACAAAGTATATAGCAATTATTTGATATAGATTGTTTATAATGGAAGGCTTGGGGACTGTTTGTATAATTTAGTACTTAATCATGCCTAAAGTACCTTGTATGAACTGTTAGTATAATTTAGTACTTAATCATGCCTAATGTACCTTTTATTATCATGATTTTAAATTTATTTGAATGCCTAAAGGTTTTTTTGCCTATATATGGACTATTTATGAAATTATAGTCAAATCTATGCCTATATGAGAACTATACTTATGCAAGATCGTCTATGGGTAATAATTAGGCTTTTCTTCACATTACTTATACTTATGCAAGATCGTCTATGTGGACTCTTGGTTTATGTCTTGGGTGCCTAGAAATGACCTTATATACATGCCGTCGTGCATGTGGCTAGTCCATATTACAAGGGAGACTCAGGCAAATTTTTTATTTTGTCAGGTAGTTGCGAACATTTATACTATTAATGAGCCTATTGGTGATCCACTAGAGCCTATTAAGGGATGTTGGAGTGATGGGATGGGCTTGGGGCATGAGGCCTACGAGGCCACGCCCAAGCTTAAAGCTTCACTCGACGGGGCCAAGCCAAGCTTGGTTGTTAGGGGGCTGTTAAGCCTAAATATGTAGTGCTAGGGAATTGTTACTGCAACAGAGAAGGTAACTAGACACACTTGGTCAATATAGAGACTGTTTTGGCTATAACAGAAAAGCAAGGGTATTTAACACTTATGTATACAAGAATAAAGCTACAAAATGTTATAAAAGCTATAAATTGCTGAACCAAGTTGTGACTATCCCAAAAGTTGCTTAACACACTAGTTGATATGAATGAATCTCCAAGATACTCAAAAGTTGTATAAATGAGTTAGAAAACTCTGATATAAAGCTAGCATGAATGAAATACCTTACGTATTCATTTACGATAAACAATAAAAACAAATTTAAAACAAATTAAAATAAAATAACATGATATAATATAACTTTTAAACTAAGTAGCATTTACTTAGTTTCTCATACTAAATTTAATAACATTTAAAGTTTCTCATACTGCTTTAATTTGCATTCATTCGTTAACATCAAGTATGCTTAAATGTTAATCATATGCTTACAAGTATACTCAAGTCATATGGTTACAAGTATATATGCTCTCAAGTCATATGCTTACAAGTATGCTTAAATGTTAATCATATGCTTACAAGTATGCTCAAGTCATATGGTTACAAGTATGCTTAAGTCATATGCTTAGAGGTATGCTTAAATGTTAATCATATGCATGCTTACAAGTATGCTCAAGTCATATGGTTACAAGTATGCTCAAGTCATATGTTAACATTTATAATGTTGTCTGTAGTAGGTACCGTGGAATCATGGACCTCTATTCAGACCGTAGTTGGATGGCACGATGAAAGTCAAGTGCCCAAATAGGTGCTACAGCTGAATTTAGAGCTGGTTGCCAAGTATTTTTGGAGTATGTGTATAGTCACCCGGAATGTATGAATGGTAAGTCGTAGATACGATGTCCATGTTTGAAGTGTAAGAATGTAAATTATATGGACAAAGACATGGTAAACTATCATTTACTTATTTCTGGGTTCATGAGAAATTATGAAGAATGTTGGTGGGCACATGGGCAAAGAAGAGATGGTGGCATCACACAAGTACACAATTTGGGCAGTAGTACTCATCGTATGAATGAAATGGTTCATGATATTGCAGGGGCAGATTTTGATTGGGAACAATGCAGAGAGCAACCTATGAATTCTGATGCCAAATACTTCTTTAAGTTGTTAGACGAGGGTAATGAGCCATCGTGGGTATGGTTGCACCAAACACACTACATTGTCTCGCGATGATTTACATTACTTAACATCAAGGCTGATCACAATATGAGCCATGAGTGTTTTGAGTCACTCTTGAAGGCCATTAAGAGTATGTTGCCTGACGGTGAGAAATTACCTGGTAACTATTACTTTTGTAAGAAAATGGTGAAGAAGTTGAGTCTTGGATACCAAAAGATCGATGCATGTCCCAACGATTGCATGTTATTTTATAAGGAAAATGAACAGATGACAAGGTGCATGTTTTGCAGTCATGATAGGTTTAGGCCTAATAAAGAGGGCATGACTACAAAAAAATCAAGTATACCGTTTAAGATTCTAAGGTATTTTCCAATAACACATCGGTTAAAAAGATTGTATATGTCTTCAAGAACAGCTGAACATATGAATTGGCATGCGAAATCTCCAGCTAAAGATGGAGAACTAAATCATCCCACAGATGGGCAGGCTTGGAAAGATTTCAACTTAGCACATCCTGGATTTGCATTGGAAACTAGAAATGTGAGGCTTGGATTGTCCACCAATGGTTTCAATCCGTTTGGCCACTCAAATTGCTTCAGACTCATGTTGGCATGTGATTGTTACTCCGTACAACTTGCCTCCTTGGATGTGTATGAAACAACCATACTTGTTTCTTTCACTCGTGGTTCCTGGTCCTAAGAGTCCTAGAAAGAACTTAGATGTTTACTTGAGACCTCTTATAGAAGAGTTGAAGGTATTGTGGGAGGATGGAGTACAGACTTGGGATGTTGCAATGAAAATAAATTTCAACCTTAGGGCAGCGATTATGTGGACTATAAGTGACTTCCCAGCTTATGGTATGTTAGTTGGATGGAGTACACACGGGAAGTTGGCTTGTCCGTATTGTATGGAGCATAAAAAGTCGTTTAATCTATCAAAAGGTCGAAAGCCTTGTTGGTTTGACTATCATCGCTTTCTTCTACCGGTAGATCACCACCCGCCAAGAAATAGAGAACACTTCAGGAAAGGGAAAGTAGACAATGATATGACTGCACCGCGATTGTCGGGAACGGAGATGCGAGATCGTGTGATGAGATTTCCGGTTATCCAATTTGGTAAGGTTGATGCCACAAACATAATCAATGGATTTGGCGAATCTCATAATTGGGTTCGGAGAAGCATCTTTTGGTAACTGCCTTATTGGTCTACAAATTTGATTTGTCATAATCTAGATGTGATGCATATTGAGAAGAATGTGTTTGACAATGTGTTTAACACTGTGATGAATGTTACGGGGAAGACAAAAGATAACGATAAGGCACGTTTGGATGAGATATCTACGTTTGTCTCAGACTATTTTTCGGATGAAGTCTTGACAAAGGCCAATCGAGTATCGAAACATGATGATGGGGGAAATGTTGAACTAAATGGTCGACTCTCTGTATTTGGTCTATCGGGCCGCGCTTATGGAAAAGGGAAGCGCATATTCCTCTTTGAGCAAGAATTACATGCTGCACATACTTACATTCTTCTCAATTGCGAGGAGATTGACGAATTTGTGAGGTACACATGTAAACTTGATAATTTATCTTTTAAGTTGAAAATTTATTCCAATATGTTAATGTTTATAACATGGTATAGATTGTATGATGACGAGTTAAAAGTGAAGCATCCCGGCATAACTGATAAAGATATTCAAATCAATCGGGATAAAAAATTTGCACTTTGGCTAAAGTATATATATATATATATATATATATATACTCCATGTTAACTATGACTTCATTTAATAAGATGGAGTTTTTGTAGGCTTTGACTGAGGGATCAACGATTTCGGCTAATGTACAAGTCCTAGCTATGGGACCAGACAGGGACCAAGTCAGCCGCAATGGTTACAAAATAAATGGTTGTGAATTTCACACAAAGGCATATGGGCACGGTAAAAGAACAACGAACTCTGGAGTGTGTGTCCAAGGAGATTGTTACAATGAGCTTGGTCATGCCTTTTATAGGGAGTTGGAGGAAATCGTAGAGTTTTCGTATAAGGGCACGTACGGGGGTTATACTCACTTGTTCAAGTGCCGTTGGTTTGATTCAGAAAAAGGGATACGTGTTGACAGACATGTAATCGTCGATATTGACCTCCATAGTCTGCGTAGATCTAACGAACCGCTTGTTTTACCAACTCAAACAAAGACAAGTATACTACACTCCTAGTCCTATTAGGAAAATGGATAGACCGCCTGCAGATTGGCAAGTTGTAATTCATACTCCCGTGCGTAGTCGTGTAGAATTAGTTGATGGGGAGATTTACCAAGAGTAGATGCTTCATAGTCAAACTATAATAAATGTGGAGGACGACAATGAAGTAATCCAGCTTAGATGGTGGAGATGAACCACATGGATTAGATCCCGAGTCAATACTTGTGTCGATGACATTGATATCGAGGAGGAAGAGTTATTGAATCGAATCGACACCTAATCAAGCGGATGATGGTTATGAATCAAACACGATACAAGATGATTCTCAATCGACATCGACACTTGAACAAATGAAATGTATGTTTAGCATTACATGTTTTTTATATCATTGTCATGTTTATGTACTAAACTATTTAAATGCAATTTTGTTTATTGTCATTTTATATTCATATATATACATGTTTATATAACTGTCATGTTTATGTACTAAACTATTTAAATGAAACTTTTGTTTATTGTCATTTTATATTCATATATATACATGTTTATATCACTGTCATGTTTATTGTCATATATACATGTAATCAAACATGACTCATAATAACATCTTGAAATTTGTAATATAAAGATGGCTTCTGAAGCAGCGCAGAAAAAGCGCAGCTTGGGTAGGGGGCCTAATCATGTGCCCAAGGCCCCTACTAATTCGGATGATCGGATTCTTATTCAGATTCTCCCTCCTCCGAATAGGACGTACGTCCCACATATATCATATATATATATATGCATTTAAGATTCCATTTATTGTATATTGGTAATGTATATGGGTCTGAATTTTTTACTGCTTTAATTTGCATTCAATCGTTATTGTTTTGGTCTTATTGTATTGAAAATTTGTATATTTCTCTTGGTTTGTGTCTTGGGTGCCTAGAAATGTCCATATATGCATGCCTTCGTGCATGTGGCTAGTCTATATTGTAGGGGAGACTCCGACGAATTTTTTTTAAGTATTATAAGTATAAGTTTGAAAAATATTCATAAGTATTATAACTTAGATGTAAATTGCTTTAATATATGCTAATTGATGTTGTATATTATAGTGATTTTTCAGATAATAAGATCGACAAGTGCATATCACAGTTGTGTTTACAGAAATTGCCTACACCTGTGATTACGGGGGCGAGCACACCTATCGCCCACAAGGATACTGTTTGGGCAGAATTTTAGGTATGTTTTTTTAATTATGACAGATAATATTAATATAATTAATATTCAAAGGATAATTATTTAGTAATGTTATTATTGCTGTTTTATTTGCAGAAACGGTATAGATGGGAGGACGCACAGGCTTCAATGATACAGACATTATTCTAGCAGAAGTGCGCGGTCTGTACCAAAGATAATTTGAATAAAGAAAGACAAAAAGCCCTTCACAATGCCGAGATCAACCATCCAGGCCAGGGAGAAGATTACATGCACGAGCATAGCCCTTGGTGGTGCACCCAGGCCATATGGGCTGAGATGTGTGCCCAAAGACGAAAGACTGCCGCCACCAACAGATCCTCGGGTGTACCCGATGGCGAAAAGGCTAAAGGGACATACAAGGGCGGTAGTATTTCACAGTTACTGCATATCACTGCCAGGGTACGTATTTACAAGTTTTAATATGTTTACAATCATGAATTGTAAAAAATATATCACATTTTTACTTAGTAATATTATGATATTTTTTGTATAGGAGTCTCAGTCTTAAGGTCAGCCTATCCATTGGCTGGATGTGTACGTGGCCACCCGTGATGGTTTTCCTGAGGCTATCCAGATAACGGTAATAAATTTTAACAACTTGATCTTATTTATCAATGCTTACAGAATTAATTTATTTTTAACTATTTAATTGTTAACATGATGACAGGACACTTATAAACGTTTATTGAATGAGCGCTATCCTGAAGGCACTCCACGTCCGTCTATCGATCAAGAGTTGTGGGAGAGGGCGTCTGTTGTGAAGAAGAACTACATTAAAGGTCAAGGACAACGACGACGTCCATCCTTCAAATGGCTCAGTCGCTTCTTCTACCCACACACAAACATCGAGCCATCCAAATTGCTCATACTACGCTAATCGCGTGTGAGAGCTATATGTCGAGATCACGATCTTCAAAGATATCGGGCGACATCCGGGGCTCTGAAGCGTTGAGGAGTTAATCAAGCAAGATGGCAGCAGCAAAGATCACAACATGGGGATGGCGACGAGGTATAAAATCAATTTGTTGTATATATTGTCGTAATATACCAATATTAACATAGTTAGTATATATTTGTAACTTGTTTTATTATTTTGTTAATTACAGGGTGATCAAGGAGGCGGTGATGCTTGACGTACCCGCTTTAGATTAGTTTTGTAGTTATAGTATAAGCTTGTACTTGTATATTCTGTGACGCCCCCAAAATAGGTATATATCACCTATCTTGGGTCGCCAGATACATGGTGCAGAATACAAATACAATCTTTAATATACAACAAGAAAGCTGTGAGTTTTAATACAAATATTTTCTTCTAGATAATATCCACTCTCAGAATAAGTCCTCATTACATTTATTGTCACACTATTTAACTGAATAGTGAGGACTACTAATACTATCATCTGGACCATCACTCCGTTCCCCGACTAGTCCCTGCTACGTTCTCATTTCCAGAAGAGAATAGTGAAAGAAAGGGTGAGTTCAAATAGCCCAGTAAGAAATATTATGACTAAGATAATGCAAGATAAATTATCATTAGCCTTCAACAATGTTAAACCGATAAAATACAATAGACAACAAGTTTAATCACAGCAATGAATAAGCAATCCATTAAAAGAGTCAAGTAGAGAATAAAATCTACTATCTTTTATGATTTAAAAGTTTTTCATCACTTTTATCATTTGAGACTCAACTTAATAAATAATCCACATCATCCCCAAGACTACTACCAATGATATTCATTAGGGTCACGACCACAAATTATCCATGCACTACGCGGGCCAAGGATATTCGTGTATTCATCAATGGTCATGATCATGCCAACAACTCGTCCATCAATGCACTACGGGCCAATGAGGACTTTTATCACATCATTTGTAACATTACTACCATGATTATACCGAATAATCCTCGGTCATAATCATACCAAGTCCATCTATGCACTACACAGCCACGAGATGACTTTCAAAAATATAAACACGAGGATGATGATAATGATATAAGGATTCAATAAAACAAGTTCACGAATTAATTTATCCAGAACTAATAACGCCCAAATTGTCAATATGATACTTCTTTGTAGAGTAAAATTCAAGAATGCTCGTAAGAATATTTCCATGAAAAGATACTAAATGAAGCGCAAAATATCAAGGATATTCCACTAATTTCATGGAGTATAGAAGTCAAAACTTTAACCAATCGAGTATAATAAATAATGGAATAACAAAAGAAATCACCGTGCATGTGATAGATAGCAGTGCAAGTTATTCCAATGTAATAATAAAGATGGAACCAGTCCCAGAAAACGCATTGTATGTGGATATTCCGGCGTAATAATAAATACTAACCAGTCCCGTAGAAAACGCATGCATGTGATATTCCAAATGTAATAATAAAGAATCGAATAACATATGGATTTCACCAAGTATAGGGGAGTCCGCGACACAGTTATTCCAATGTAATAATAAAGACGGAACCAAAGTTAGGTGTAAAACGCACGTATGTGATATTCCAATGAATAATAAAGAATGTAATAACATAAGGATTTCACCAAGTATAGGGTATGTCATGATACAAAAAGTTATTCCAACAAAATAATAAAGAATGGAATAATGAAGTTCTCTTCATGAATAAGAAAGAATAACACCCCTTCTTCGTAAAAGACACTAGATATCGAAGTAGTGAAGTAGTAGAATACTCTTCTTCTTTCTCTCTATAATTTCTCTCTCTAGAGTTTCAGTGAATTCATAAGAAATAATGAAGGAATGAGCTTCTATTTATAGAAGAATGGATTGAATAGTAACTAATTCTAACGGTCCGTATTGATTTACTTTTTAAACGTGCCTGTTGATTAATTTACTATTAAAAAACTTAAAGCAACGGTCCATACCGATTTACTATTAAAACTTTAAACCAAATGATCCATATTGATTCACTATTATAACTTTCCACCAATGTCCATATTGATTCACTAATATAACTTCAACCAACTATTCGAAAAATTAGCACATCTCCTCATGTAATAATATTGTACCCAAATACCCGAATGCATAATACTAGAGTGAATAGTAACCGGGTGAATAGTAACTCGTGAATAGTACTCCGGCACGAAAAGTTCCCCAAATACCCGAATGAACAATATAACCTCCAGACATCAATTATCATCGAAATAGATGTCGATTTCTACTAACACAAATAATCCCAACACAATGAAACTATCAAATTCATCTTGAATCAACATGAACTTATTCATCATTAATATTATAACTCACAATATTTAGCAACCAAAGTTGTTCCTGTGAAAGAGGGGCTTTCAATAAGGATTTCTCCCTATCGCACGCAATTAGGTGACCAAACCTCTCCTCGATGTAACTTCTAGACATTATAAATATTGTAATTTAATAATATGAATAACTTTGTCGCCTCAATTATTGATTTAATAATATAACATATAATGCGTATGATAATCTTGTGACAATAATCGAATCAATAATATGAGAGATATGATGCAAAGAATTCATCAGAGTAATAATCGAGTATAAATGATTGACTTCTCACGTAAGCATCAATAATCAATACCGCGCCTAAGATGCAAACACGCCAGACATCGTATTTTTTTACTACCGGTAGTTCAATCGGTTTTAACAATAACACCTCCGCCGTTATTTATAAAATATTTTTGTCATTTTTTCAATCCGACAATAATTCCATTGTGGGGTCCACTAATGATTGTGCTGTTGTACGAATATTACCAATAAAAAGAATATTCCTCGACCAATCAAATATTTTATAACAACTTGCATACTTAGCAAAATTTATAAATATTACCCACAACTATAATATTATATCAAATTCATTCCATAATATTCAAAAATGATATTTATAGAAAAATCATCTTTATTAAAAAAAATTGGGGTCTTACATATTCATTCTTTGGATGTTTGTATGTTACTTAAACAAGTTTTGAAATGTTATTATATTTATTCAAATCATATTGGTTTTTAAAGGTTTATATACTAGTTTGGTGTATGTGTTGGTGGACGATGGATGTTTATATTGTTGTGTATGCTGTTGTTGGGTATGTGTGTTGGGATAAAGCAGGTACAGGTTTTTGGGAATTTTGCAAAACAGCAAAAATCTATTTTTTATTTTTTTCCATATCAGCGACCGCATGCGGTCGCTGATAGTTATTAGCAACGGCTAAATATTTGTGGGTATCAACGACCGCATGCGGTCGCTGCCACGTGGACCACGTCAGCTTTGGCCCTGGACCATGCTGACTAAGCTTAGCGACCAGATTTTTAATTTTGGTTGCTCATATCGGTCGCAGATACGTCGGTAGCTAATTGTGGTCGCTGATGTGCATCCCATCGACCATAATTTGTGGTAACGATTATCGGCGACCGCACGCGTCATCGATAGATATCTCGTAATGACCGCTCATGGTCACCGATAAAGGTCACGATAAACCTTTTTCTTGTAGTGCATACCAGATAACTCAAACTTTAACTTTACGACTCAACGTAAAACTATACATCATAAAACATTTAGTACATCTCATGAGTCTTAATCATGGTTTAAAGAAATAACAACTTTAGCTAAAATATTAATCTTCTTGTATTATCTTTGATCCACGTCATTCAAGTAGCACATAGTGTTACCTTCAATCTTTAATCCTCTTCGCACCCAGGACGAAGATAATTTCCATCACCTATCTTTACCTGAAACATCAAAGATCATGGTTATACCAAATAAAAGTTCCTGTTTATAATCATACTAATAAATTCATCTTTGCACTACTGGATAAATATATTCATTAACAGTTCATCTTTGAACTACAGGCCAAAGACATGCAACTGTATTTTAGAAGAGTCAAGTAGAGCATGATATCTACTGTCTTCTACGAATTAAAAGTTTATTATCAATATTTTATCGCTGAGACTCAACTCAATAAATAATCCACATCACCGAATTATCCATGCACTACGGGCCAAGGATATTCGTGTTTTCACCAATGGTAATGATCACGCCAAATAACAATTCATCTTTGCACCCTTGGCCGAAGAGAATACATGGTCATGATCATACCAACAACTGTCGCTGAGACTCAGCTTAATAATTAGTATCACAACCATGAATTTTCCATGCCATACGGGCCAAGGATATTCATGTAATCATCAATGGTCATGATTATACCGAATGCACTACAGTTATAATCATACCAACAACTGTCCATCAATGCACTACAGACCACAGAGGACTTTTACCACATCATTTGTAACATTACGGTCGATTATACCGAATGATCCTCGTCATAATCATACCAATCAACAAATTCCATCTTGTTAGGTTTGTAATATTCATGTATGAATCAAATTGCATAAAAGTGCTAAGTGTGTAAAATCGAGTTTAAAATTTAGAAACCATATACCCGGATCACCCTTTATGCATAATTATTAATTAAACGAAAAGATAAAGAATAAAATCATACCCTTTGAAGATCGAGCTTCCTCGTGTACAAGTTCACCTCCAAATCCTTTCGCTCAACTTGAATCCACCGGGGTTTTGTTCCTTCCTTTGATCAACGTTAGCCACCCATATGTTTGGCCTCTGAGGTGATCCACCAAGGAAAATAAAGATTCAAGAAGATGGGTGTTATGGCTAACCCTAGTTTTCTATCTCTATAGAAAGGGCGTGCTCTCCAATAAATTGGAATTATTACGTTGTAGAAGTCAACAACCCGCTCACCCATAATAAGACTCCTCTTATTAATAGATGTGGGCAACCCACCTTAACAATTAAGGAATTGGGTTTTATTTAATTAATTAAATTCTTTTAATTAATTAAGCTCCCTAATCTTATTAGGAGAATTAATTAAACTCTTTTAATTAATTTAACCTCCTAATCTTATTAGGAATAAATGAGAGTATTTATATTAAATTAATTCCTAAACTCTTTTAGAAATTAAAATAATAATAATTGTAATAATATTAATAAGACTCCTCTTATTAATTTATATTTAATATTTCTAAAATATTAAATTATAATATTAAGCTATTTAATTTATTCTATCACCATAGATTAAATTAAATATACATAACATATTATTACGATTATGCCATTAACTTCTTAAATAATTATTCTTCCTTTTATGGTGTGACCCTTTAGGTTCTCCATATTAAACCTAATCAATAAATCAATTAGAACAATTCTAATCTTATTTAAATAAATAAATTAAATAATTAATTTATTTAAATAAATAATATTTATTCTACATTAGGGATAAGCCTCCCTAATGATCATCAACGACTTTCCGTGATAATATAGATTTCAACATTAATCATTAAAGAACCTTTGAGTAAATAGTTACTCAGATAATTCAATCATTCCACCATACAATGTCCCAATTAAATATAAGACATGGAATTCTTCACAAGTCTTATTTTATTTAATTATATGTATTTCGACTCTTAAATGCACAACTCCAAATAATGCAAATAAGAAATTCCTTTCTAATTTCATTCTTCGCCTTGCCAAGGACTCACCGGGTTGTCATTTATCGAATCACATAGACATTTCTCTTCTTTATTAGAAGTGGTAGATTCTTTATCGATCATACATTATCTCCATGTATAACTTATTATACCCAAGCATACCCTTTGATATACCCTAAGGGTCTTAAGGAATAAGTCAAAGTATAACTCATCATACATAAGATACTATGATGATCTCAAGTCCAAGGATTACTTGTACTACTATCACTACAGAATTCCTATTGACAGCAAATAAAACTCCATTAGGTATTCCTTAGCGAGCCACGCTCATCGAACTTATTCTCTAATAAGCACCTACATACTTGCTTTAGTGTCTCCACACAAATGATCATGAGATCAATCATCCTCATCCAACGAGCAAGCAACGTATGTACTAATCTATCCCATTCATTAATCCCCAATTTAGTAATCCAATGATTGGGAACTATTTTAGTTTTAAGCTTTTTAAGAATTTAGATCTCATTAGAATGATCATCATCATTATTCTAAAAGCATTGCTTAAAACTATGGGTTTATCACATATTATAAAAACAAAGATCATGTAGATAATTAAAAGCCTTTAATAAATTAATACTTTTTATTAATAAATGAATAAGATTGTTACAAAGTATATGCTTTATCATCAAACATGATTGGGCTTGTGTGCATACTACTTTCAATCTCCCACTTGCACTAAAGCCAATCATCATGGTATCTTATACTCTTCTTCTCTAAGTGACGATTATCCTGCCATTGGATAAGCTTTAGTTAATGGATATGTAATGTTGTTCTTGAGAGTCCACTATCTCTATAGTGATTTCCCATCTTTCAATGATTTTAATAATCAAATGAAAGTGCCACAACACATGTTTAGATCCAAGATGAGACTTAGGAACTATTTCTAGTTCTCAGTAATGAACTTTTAATCCAAAAAATCAACTTGCGACTTCATTTATAGCTATATACTTTGTCTTTATCACTAAACCAAAGAACTCTTTGCTTTGTTTGGAACCTTTCCAATTCATCGCACCACCGCTCAAGGTAACACTTTACCTTAAAGTGGATTTTCATCGTCTTAGTGCATGCGAAAAAACTTGAGTCTGCGGCCCTCTAGTTTTACTTAAGACCCACCATGAATATGATCACATCCTTAGTGCTTAAGTTAAGCACTTTAAGATATTTTTTCACCGACTCATAGTGAACTTCTCCATAATATGGACCGATCAACATCGTGTCTCGTACATTTCATTGCATACATGATTGTCACTCATGCGACCTCTCTTTTTTCGGGAGTCTGTGGGGACTATTTAAGAGAGATACACTCCATAGCTCATCGACATGAGACATCTCTTGGAGTTTTCCATGCTAAACGACTTTAGCATCAAATGAATATACGTTCCTTGGGTTAAGTTGAGCATCCTTTTAAATCTATCTATATAGATTTATATCCCCAATTAAGATACTCTTCCAAATCATTCATGGAGGAATGTTTAGACAACTTTATCTTTACTGATTGTAGCATTGGTATGTAATTCCTCATCCGTAGTATATCAACATATAATACTAGAAATTTCACGACGCTCCCACTGACCCTTTTGTACACACTAGAACTCTTACCTCATCGTATGTAACTCTGATCAACATCTTCTATGATGCGTACCTCATCATCATCATCCATGATGAATCCATACCTCCTAGGTATCTTGATATTATTCCGGACTTACGATTCTTTTGTGGGTACAATAGGTCTATCTCTGTGTTCCTCTTATTTAACTTATAGTGTTTTGTGGTTCTTGAACTCTTCAAGATCTATTATCTTCCCACTAGCCCCTATTAATGATAAACACATTTATCTTAGAAGGCAGCGTGTTTCGCAACAAACACCTTTTGCTAAGTAGGATTATAGAATATATACCCTAAACTTTCTTTAGGATGTCCCACAAATCTGTACACTTGTCAAATCTTGTCCCAAGCTTATCCTTTGAAACCTTTTCACATAAGTTGGACAACCCCTTATCTTAACATACTTAAGATTAGGAATCCTCCCTGTCCATAACTTTTATGGAGTCTTGGGCTGGATTTAGAGATTACCTTTTCGTAGATATGCAGCCATTTCTAGGACATGATCCTAGAAGGATACTGGAATGTTGGTAAAATCATTATGGACCGCACCATGTCCAACAAGGTACGATTTTTCATTCAGATACATCAATCAATTATTGCGTATCAGGATGTGTCCATTATGAGAAAACCATTTGAGATGATCTAGAAACTTATTGCACAAGTATTTATTCCTTGATCTAATCAAAGAATCTTAATACTTTGTCAATTTGTTTCATTTCTGAATTCTTTGAACCTTTCAAATAATTCACACTTGTATTTCAACAAATACATACATTCAACTCTTTGAATGATCATCTCATTTTCTTATACTAATTTGTTCAATATGCAAAATTATTTTTATGTAAGTCAAGTATACAAAATTTATTAAGTAATATTCCGGTTCTATACAAAACATTATTATTATAAATAGAACAACAATTGTTCTTAATTATAATACCAAAGATTTTATTGTCCAACAATAAAATAGAAATAATATTTCTAACAAGAACTGAAATACAATAACAACTTATTGACTTAATAGATTTTCCCATAGGCATTGCTAAACTATAAGTTTCTATGGCTAATGTAGCAACCTTTGCTTCATTTTCCACACATAGATTACTTATATTTGTTTAGCTTTCTACTTCTGCTTGGTCCTTTTCATAAATCTATATTTATGATAACCAAAGTCGGTATCCAATACCCAAGTAGAACCTCGACTTAAAGAAAATTTATTTTAAATCATGAACAAATTTGTATTTGTAACCAAACTTCACTAAGCTTCTTTGGTTAGCCTTTGCAAGATGCTTCTTGCGCTTCTTTCAGATGTCCAGGGCTTATTGTAGTGGAAGCAAACTCCTTTGCAATCCGTGACGCTTTTGTTCTTATTATCCTTTGTTTTGCCTTTCTATTTACCTTCTTTGAATCGTTCTTCTTTTCGTAAGATCCTTTGGCCCCTACCAAGAAGACTTGATCTTTCTTGGTTGGAAAGTGACTCTCAACAATTTTTTAATATGTTAAGCAAATCAACGAGGCGATATCTAGCTTGTTCATATGAAAATTCACAACAATTAATGAAAGGAGTCCTGGAGTGAGTGCAAGATCAAATCTTAGCTCAACTCTCCATCCATGACAAAACTCATTATCCTAATTGATCAATCAAATTGATTATCATTAGGACATGTGTCTCCAGACTTGTAGTGCCTTCTTGGCCATTCTAGATCGGAAGAGCTCCTTAGATATCTCGATATCTTTCATCCCTACTTTCCTCACCATCAACTACTTGATGTGCGGAATATAGTAAGAGCATCCATAGTTTCATCCGACGGCTGAAGCTTGTTACTCATGGATGTGAACATGATGCATTGAGCCAATCATGTGCATCATCTTGCCACTTTCTAAAAGTAGCAATCTCTTCCTCGAGGCATTGTATGCGCAACCATTGCGAGGATAAAGCGATAAGGACATAAGATAGATAGCTTTTCACTATGAGAACTTTTCTCAAATTCCTTAACCAATCCGCTTTAATTGATTACGATTAATTTAGCATTTAATATGCTTCGCATGGATAGTAATTTTAGGCATTGTAAAATTTCAGAAATGAATTTGTAATTAACAACATTTTAACATACATTCTTTTATTAATTACCAAAATAAATTAGGTCTTGTTTTAAATTGGCATCTCCCACTATTTTCTTCAAACTATATTACCTCACTTATATATAGTTCTAAAATCTAATTAAAGATTAGCTAGTGAGAATAAGGATCCCATTTCAAATGTATATAGCCTTGTGGTGACACAACAAACTATATATAAATAAATAGGTAGACAACTTTTTGTCAATTACATCAACTATGTAACTCCTTGTATTTTGCCTCTTAGATTATTTTGATCAAGTGGTGGCACATCCAATCAAAATTATCCAAGTTAAGTCCGACCTAGCACTCCATATATTCAAAAAGAAAAATATCATCCTTGTGGTGACACAACAAAACAATATTGTTCAATTTTCTTTATAAGCATCAAATGTGATAAATTAACATCTTAAATACTTAATACTTGCCTTGTGGTGACACAACAAACTCATATTAAATATTTAATACTCTATTAATTTTATCATGCTGAAGGCTTACGCTCGATATTCCAAATATCTTTGAACGCTTAGGACTTAATATAAAAATTGAGGGATTTGTTATTAATTTGTCTCATCTTGTTTAGCGCAGCATGCGTATATATATATATATATATATATATATATATATATATATATATAAAATATACACATATATTAATTAACATAAGCATGTTTGCATAATATATAATATATATATAGTATAAGCATGCATATATAGAATACTATATTCTACCCGGATTGATTATGGACTTTTATTCTAGTTTGGTTCACTAGAGCCACCAAGTGAACCAAAAGGTCAAACCCTAGGGGTACAAGAAATAATATTTAAATATAACTATTACATTTAAACCCGGGCTCCATTACAAATGGGTCTTCAAGCGCTTCTTGTCCCTTGATCTCTAATTCTTCAAAATTAATTCTAAATATTCCTATTACAAAACTATTTTAAAATAAATAGAAACCTTGATCAGCAGTCAAGGGGAAGTACATAGGAGGGAGATAGAATTTACATTAAGAAAAAATTAGAGAAGACGAGGTACGCAGACCCCATTTAATAAAACCCATACATTCATGCATCCAACTAAAATAAAATCCAATCATATTGGTCAATAGTCCATAATCAATCTCATTTATTATCATACACATCACCATATGCATCAATAAATAACATTCATCTCATGAATAATAAACATTTAATATATATATTGATATCATTTAATGGGCAAATTTAGTTAGTATAAAATCTATTTTTGAATAAAAATAAACTCCTTTATTTAAATCCAAATTTAAATCAAAATAAAACTATTTTATTTTAATTTATCCAATTTTGAATAAAATAAACTATTTTATTTTAATCAAAATTTTAATCAAAATAAACTCCTTTATTTTAATTAATTATGGAATCCAATTCCATGTAAAAATCTTTTATTAAAAGAAACACGGTTATTATTTCCTATTCACAAATAAACTCCTTTATTTTGAATAATATGAAATCTTATTTCATATTTAAATAAACTCCTTTATTTAAGGAAACACGGATTTTCTTTCCTATTCACAAATAAACTCTTTTATTTTGAATAACAATAAACTCATTTATTTAAGGAAATTAGGCAATCCAATTTCAACTCCAATTAGTTATCATGGAATCAAATTCCAACTCTAATTAGTTAGCATGAAATTTAATTTTAAAATTAAAATAAATCTTTTATTTTAAGATTAAAATAAACATTTTATTTTAAAATCAAAATAATTATTTATTTTAATAATAAAATAATTAAGATTAATATATATATATATATATATATATAACTATTATATATATATATATATAATATAAATAATTAGCCACGAAAAACTGAACATCTAGGACCACGAATCAGCATTCAATAAAGCAAATCATGCCAATGCAAATTGACCGGACTTCAATAAAGCAATAAAAACTGACCATGCCAATGCTTTTAAAAAAAAACAAATTAACCTATCATGTTAACATATGTAATCCGTGAATTACATATGTAACCTATTTTGCATACACGAAATCGCGAATTGCTGATAACGTGATTTTTTTTTTTTTTTAAATAAATTTTATACAATAAAATTATGCCCAATTAAATTGTTCTAAACACATCAATATACATATCAAATTAAAATAATTAATAATTCGTGATAAAGGTTTGGCTCTCGATGCCACCGTTAGGTTTGTAATATTCATATGCAAGAATCAAATTGCATAAAAGTGCGGCGTGTAAAATCGAGTTTAAAATTTACAAACCATATACCCGGATCACCCTTTTATGCATAATTATTAATTAAACGAAAAGATAAAGAATAAAATCATACCCTTGAAGATCGAGCTTCCTCGTACAAGTTCACCTCCAAATCCTTTCGCTCAACTTGAATCCACCGGGGTTTTGTTCCTTCCTTTGATCAACGTTAGCCACCCATATGTTTGGCCTCTAGAGGTGATCCACCAAGGAAAAATAAAGATTCAAGAAGATGGGTGTTATGGCTAACCCTAGTTTTCTATCTCTATAGAAAGGGCGTACTCTCCAACAAATTGGAATTATTACGTTATAAAAGTCAACAACCCGCTCACCCATAATAAGACTCCTCTTATTAATAGATGTGGGCAACCCACCTTAACAATTAAGGAATTGGGTTTTATTTATTTAATTAAATTCTTTTAATTAATTAAGCTCCCTAATCTTATTAGGGAGAATTAATTAAACTCTTTTAATTAATTTAACCTCCTAATCTTATTAGGAATAAATGAGAGTACTTATATTAAATTAATTCCTAAACTCTTTTAGAAATTAAAATAATAATAATTGTAATAATATTAATAAGACTCCTCTTATTAATTTATATTTAATATTTCTAAAATATTAAATTATAATATTAAGCTATTTAATTTATTCTATCACCATAGATTAAATTAAATATACATAACATATTATTACGATTATGCCATTAACTTCTTAAATAATTATTCTTCCTTTTATGGTGTGACCCTTTAGGTTCTCCATATTAAACCTACCTATGAATAAATCAATTAGAAATATTTCTAATCTTATTTAAATAAATAAATTAAACAATTAATTTATTTAAATAAATAATATTTATTCTACAATAGAGATAAGCCTCCTAACATCAACGACTTTCCAGATAATATAGATTTCAACATTAATCATTAAAGAACCTTTGAGTAAATAGTTACCGTATAATTCAATCCTTCCACCATACAATGTCCCAATTAAATATAAGACATGGAATTACTTTCAAGTCTTATTTTATTTAATTATATGTATTTCGACTCTTAAATGCACAACTCCAAATAATGCAAATTAGAAACTCCTTTCTAATTTCATTCTCGCCTAACCAAAGACTATTGGGTTGTCATTTATCGAATCACATAGACATTTCTCTTCTTTTATTAGAAGTGGTAGATTCTTTATCGATCATACATTATCTCCATGTATAACTTATTATACCCAAGCATACCCTTTGATATACCCTAAGGGTCTTAACGAATAAGTCAAAGTATAACTCATCATACATAAAATACTATGATGATCTCAAGTCCAAGGATTACTTGTACTACTATCACTACAGAATTCCTATTGACGCATAAATAAAACTCCATTAGGTATTCCTTAGCGAGCCACGCTCAAAGGAACTTATTCTCTAATAAGCACCTACATACTTGCTTTAGTGTCTCACACAAATGATCATGAGATCAATCATCCTCATCCAATGAGCAAGAAGCAACGTATGTACCAATCTATCCGGATTCATTAATCCCCAATTTAGTAATCCAATGATTGGGAACTATTTTAGTTTTAAGCTTTCTAAGAATTTAGATCTCATTAGAATGATCATCATCATTATTCTAAAAGCATTGCTTAAAACTATGGGTTTATCACATATTATAAAACAGCATCATATAGATAATTAAAAGCCTTTAATAAATTAATACTTTTTATTAATAAATGAATAAGATTGTTACAAAGTATATGCTTTATCATCAAACATGATTGGCTTGTGTGCATACTACTTTCACATCTATGCACGTAAGCCAAAGATGACTTTCATCACAATATAAGCACGAGGATGTTGACAATAATATAAGTATTAATCAAACAAAATCAAGGATAAATATTAAAGACTTTAAATTTATCTAGAGTTTAAAAATATCCAAATTGTCAACATGATACTGCTTTGTGGAGTAAAATTCAAGAATAATATTCATGTATCAAAAATAATTTGGACAGAAAAGAAATTTATTTTTTGGGTGAATAGTACCCCGTGAACCCTATGAATAGTACTTCGAGAATAGTACCCCGTGAATAGTACTTTATGAATAGTACTCGTGTATAGTAACTCATGAATAGTAACTCGTATTCATAAATAGTACCGTATACGTGAATAGTGTCGTATATCCGACGCCCCCAAAATAGGTCCAATCCACCCAACCCATTCTGAGTCTCCAAATACATAGTACAAAAAATAACTACAACTTCATTATTACAATTATCGTGCAAAATACGACAATACATATACTGTGAGTTTTAATACCAACTGTGACTCTCATCCCTTTACTTGGATAGCACCTTTCATTGATACATTACATAAAGGTACAGTCAATAACTGTTTTAGAAATTAAAATCTTTAGAAAATGCTCAAGGAAACCTTCGTACATAGGAGGCCATGCATCTAAGTTATAATAAATATCATATGACTCGAATTATCCTAGGTTGACCCAATAGACCCCAAAGAAAAATGAGAAGATTGCTATCATGTTCTTTCCAATGGTGAGTCTTCTCTTGACATATAATTATCTCCATTGTCTCCAATTGAGAGTTATATTCCAACCAAACTCCAAGATTATATAGGTAGTGCTCGTAGATATAATTAGCAGGTGCATGTGCACAACCTTATCTTATGATAACACGAAGTCGTAGGTCATTAGACATCTTGTATGATAGTGGCAAAACACCCTTCAAAAGTTGGGTTCACCTCACCATATTCGGTTCACCAAAAGCAGCTGTTAAAATAACGTATAAAATACGACAAACTTATTTAAAATTCTTGATAAAATTATTTCCATACTGTTTTAGGGGAAACCTCAATAGCTATAGACCACCGTTCTATTCCCATGTTACCCCCGCTCGACCCAGCTACACTCTTATTACTTGAAAGGAATTGTGAAGGAAAAGGGTGATCACAACTAGCCCAGTAAAGAATATCATGACTAAAGATAATTAAATTATCAATAACATTCGTCAGTAATAAATCAGAGATTTAGAACATATGGTAGATGATAAAAACTTTTCAACCATAATTGCAGCAGAACGAGCAATCCATTAGAAGAGTCAAATAGATCATAAGGTCTATTATCTTCTCTATGTTAAAAGTTCACCAACAATTTTTATCCCTGTAACATTAATCAACAATTTATGTCCACAATCACGTGTATAACTCATAATCATAATTGTAGTTCTAAATTCCTTTTCTCATCTAGGACGAAGATAATTTTTATCACCAGTCTTTACCTGAAACATCAAAGATCATGGTTATACCAAATCACAGTTCCTGTTCATAATCATACTAATGAATTCATCTTTGCACTGCGGGCCAAAGATATTCATCAATAGTTCATCTATGCACTACATGCCAAATATATTCAATAATAGGTCATCTTTGCACTACGAGCCAAAGATATTAATATCTCAAAGAAATATATAATCATTTCAGAATTTATATAAACAATAATTATAACCATGTTAATCAATTCACCTTTGCACTTAAGCTAAAGATAATCGTTTATAAATTTAATGGTCATGATCATACCAGTCAATAATTCATCTTTGCACTACTGGCCAAAGAGAACCCATAGTCATGATCATACCAATAATCTACCCATCTTTACACTCAAGTGAAAGAGAAATTCCATCACTGTGGTTATAAAATGTTATATATGATAATAAAACAAATATGATCAAAACATGGATTTAATTTCAAGAGCAATATTCATAAATCAACAATAATTTGGTCAGAAAAAGAAACCAATTTTGTCGTGAATAGTAACTCATGAATAGTACTCCGTATTCGTACATAGTACCGTATATGTAAATAGTGCTATATATATGAATAGTGCCATATACGAGAATAGTGTCGTATACGTGAATAGTAACCCCGACCCGAAAAGGTAAAAATTTCACAATAAAATTCATATCAATATTTCGGTATAATGATATCAAAAGAAATAATATCATTTACGAGGAAAATAACATCCCTTACCATCCCTTACCTCAAAAGAACAGTACTTCTGACTGGAATATCAGATGTAATGCTGAAGGAAACTTGCACTGAATAGCAACTCTCAAAGTATATAAATACTCACAAGAATACGCTCGATAATATAGAGAGATAAAACTTATGTTTCTGGTGTAATTTTCAATTCTAACTAAGCACCCTATTTATAGGAAAATGCTAGAACGCCAAAGCAGACTAAATTAATAAAATATAAATTTTTTTATTACCAATTCTCACGCACGCCATACTTGAAATCAAACTTTTAAATTCAGTAAATTCAAGAGATAAAAGGACAAGTGGGTCCCACCTTCTACAAATCTCCACCAAAATCATTTATAAAAATAATTTCTGAATCAGCCACCTCTTAAAATTCATAAAAAATCATACGTTAATTTTTAACGGTTCAAAATTTGTGGACATATACTCAACGTATATATGTATAACATATCCAAAAATCACAACGATCCAATGGTCGGATTAAAAATTATAACTCACGCAATATAGCTTTAGAACACTGATTTTTCAGACTATGAGTCCTTTGGACCAGTTTTATTCAAACAGTCACCACGAAAAATCTACAAAGGATTTTTGGGTTATTCAAATTTCTACATTTAGCTTACTTCCAGGGCTTTCGTTTGATATATGGCTCATCTCCTAACTCATTATACACAAAGAGTTATAGATTTTATAAAATCAAGTAATAAACTAATTTTTCTGAAAAATCTTCATATTTTGTTCTTCTTTTGATTTCTAGATTTCTCTGATTTGATTCATGCACAGTGAATTTAGTGTAAAAATATCACCATTATTATATTATTATATAACCACATTATACATTTATAATGTATTATAATAATATATTTGAATAAATTATTTTATTAGAAAAGATAAAATATCAATTTTCAACAATTGTCACTTTTTAAAAATTCTTTCATTTATATCCCCATTAAAATAAATATTTCCTTATCATATAAATCAATAATTAATTATTCATAAATAATATTACAGAATCACAATTATGACAACCAGGTCGTTCCCATGAAAGAAGGGGGCTTTCCGATAAGGATTTCTTCTTACTGGCGCACAATTAGATGACCAAACCCCTTTCCTAGACAGAACTTCCTTAGACATTGCCAATAATGATATCTAATAATATTATTCAGTTAATATGAATTATTGATCTGATAATGGAAATACTGTGCAGTGACAATTATTGAAACAACAATAATATAAAATATCAACGTAGCGATTATCGACTCGATAAAATAAAATATTGAACAAGAATTACCGTAACAATTATCGAGTAGTGCCTTCTTACGTAAGAATCAATAATCCAAAAATATCGTGCATACAAAGGTGTACTCTTTGTCTGCACAACGCGACATTACTTTACTTTACCCACAGGGTATTCTAACAGTTTTAACGATAACAACTACACCGTTATTTATAAAAAAAAACTCATACTTGTCATTTTCTTCATCCGACGCTTATTCTCAAGCATGGGGCCCATAAATGGTCATACCATATAATACGTAATATTCTCCTACGTTAAGAATATTCCACGACCAAACGAATATTCCCCGACAACAATGTGTATTTTATAACCACTTATTTAAAATATTTATATATATCACCCTTAACTTTAACCATTTATCAATTTAACCATTTACTGAATAGTAATTATAAGAAAAATTGAATACTTTTATTTCATAAAATTCAGGGTCTTACAGTATACATGAATAGTACCCATGAATAGTACTCTATGAATAGTACTCATAAAAGGAAAATACAAAAGAAAACGATATTCCATGATGAGTACAAAAAAAATGATATCTCATACGAGTATAATAGAATATACGAAACTGCAAATGGATTTTCACCCGCCATGCATAATCCACGTAGATAGATCATTTCCACAATTTAATAAAGAATGAATACGAAGGGTCATTCACCATGCATGCGGTAGTCCATGTAGATAGGTTATTCTAATAGAATAATAAAGAATGGACAACAGAAGAATTTCACCATGCATGCGGTAGAGTCCGCAGGTAGATGCGTTATTCCAATAGAATAATAAAATGCGATGTCGTGTGCTACTATGGAACCACGCAGACATCGCACTTTTTACTACCAGATAGTTCAACAGTTTAACGATAAAACTTTCACCGTTATTTTTATAAAATGATATTTCTGTCATTTTCTAACTACGATAATACTTCCGTTGTGGGGTCCACAATGATTATGCTGTCGTACGAATATTCTTTGTTAAAACGAATATTCCCCGACCAATCGAATATTCCCCGACACAACGAATATTTTATATCAACTTACTTACTTTGCAAAATTTTCAAATATCACCCTTAACTTTAACCTTTATCAATGAAACCATTTACTAAATAACATAATAATTATAAGAAAATTGAATATTTTTATTTCATAAAATTTGGGATCTCACAATAGTACCTTGTGTATTTTGAGTTATACTTTGTTATATTCCTTAAAACTCTTTTGGTATATCAAATGGTATGTTTGGGTATAATAAAGTATACATAGAGGTAGGTGAATAATCAACAAATATTCTATCACTTCCAGTAAGGTAGAGGATGCCATATGTGATTCGATAGATGACAACTCAGAAATCATAGGTTAAGGTGAATGGAAATTAGAAAGAAGTTTCTAATCGAGTTGTGCATTTTAGAATCGAGATACATATGATCAAATAAATAAAACTTGACAGTAATTTCATATTTTATATTTGATTGAGACATTGTGAAGTAGAAGAATTAAATTATACGATAACTATTTACGGAATATGTTCTTTGTGATTAAACGTTGATTTTATATTATCCGAAATAGTCATGATATATTGAGAGGTATATCTCATGCATGATGCAAAATTTCATATTATCCGAAATAGTCATGATATACTGAGAGGTATATCTAATGATATAGAATAAATATTATTTATTTATATTTGAATTAAATGAGTTTAATTCATTATAAATAATATTAGAATGGTTTTAATTTATTTATTCTACTACTTGCTTAATATTGAACCTAAAGGGTCACACCATAAAAGAGAAATATAATTTTAGAAGTAAATGACTTCATAATAATAAGTTAGGTATATTTAATTTATTGGTGAAATAAATTAAATAACTTAATATTTATAATTAATTATTTTAGAAATACTAATTATAAATTAATAAAAGGAGTCTTATTATTATTATAAATTATTTAGTTCCAAAATAGTATAGGAATTGAATTACAACCTTAAATCCTAAAAGGTTTAGGAGGGAGGGTTAGTATATAAATAAGAGGGCTCTTATTGTGGAAAAGACTAATGCAAGTCTTGCAAGTATTATCTAAAATCTAAGGAGTTAGGAGAGAGATAATTAGGTCTAGCCACCCTATAACGCTCTTAAATCCGGGTATCTTTAAACGTTGGATATGGTGCATCACGGTACTACCCATTCAACATAATCATAACAACAAAAATATAATTACTAAGTTATTACAAACCATCTTACTCAAATCCCCAAGTTCTACGATCTTTATATGTTTGAACTTTGTTATATGAATAAATATTAAATCATTCTAGTTAATAAATCATTTATAATATAAACTATTACATTAAGCTCTACTCAGAAAGTTTCCTTTTCACTTGTCTTTCTTTCTCAAACTCTCGCTAAGCTTAGTTGAAAACATTTAGCATACAACAAAGATGAACTAACAAGCTCAACAAGTATAAATAGTTGAAATAACAACAAAATCAAGAATCATTCTTTCATTTTAACAACTAAACAATAGTTGTGAAACCATTTCAAATAAATTGGAATAATAATAATAAATTTCTTTTTATTTAACATTTTTAAAACTACATATTGAGCGGTCAAACGACCTTGAACATTTTTCATTTTCATAAAAGGTTTAATAGAAATTTATTTATAAAGAATCATTTTATAAGTACACTAGAGGATCAGCCTATTGTACTTATGTTGTGCACAACCTATTGCTTTTAAACTACTATATGCATTTCCTTTTACACCGCAAAGGCTAGTCAAAAATCCGACCAAAAATATCTCTAATAATAGGGTTGTTCATCTTAGACTTAAGTCAAAGTCCGCACCAATTTAATTTGGTTTGGATAACATTTAGGAATTTAACAAATTCAAATCATATCTTAATATATGTCTAGCCAAAACAAAAAGGTATTGTCATAATTTTATAATAGTTTATGAAATATCAAAATTTAAATCTTTAAATAAAAATGAAGTTTTAATATACTGAATAACTTGTGAAATTATAAAATTAATTGCATAAGTTTAGATTTCACACAATATATAAATACCGTAAATCAACACTTTAATACAATCTTTAAATGAAGCTAAAAACTCGCATTAATAATATATAATTATAAAAAGTAAAACTCGCAAAAGATCTTAAGAATACTTTCCTTAGCATTCTTTAAAACTTGATTTTAATTGTCCTTCAAATGTCCTACACATTTATGTTCATATTCACATACCAATTAGTCACGTAAAGACAACATTTATGGTTTACATTAACTTTATTTTTTATGTAATGTTGTTCGTGTTTTATGAGTTAATCAATGCGACTAACTTTTATTTTACAATTTACGTTACAGATATAAAGCAGGAAGCATGGCCCATCTACTTTGGGGTGTCTACTTTGGGTGTTTGTTTTAGTACAAAACCTACTATACTTGACGTCACCACAAATCAAACAGTCTAACTTGTCTACTTTGCGTGTCTGCATTAGTACAAAACCTATTGCACCTGAAGCAAAATTAAGCAGTTTTTCGTTATCGACATACCCACTTTGCAATGTCCTAACTTGACCCTCTATTATAGGAATGAGTCCGTTCTTGAGCCATATTATAGATCGTAACATTTTCTAAAATTTCCCCCGGAAATATTAACATTTCTAATTTTCTAACAAGACAAAATATTGGCTTAAAAATCCATCGTTAGACTATTTTTTATAGCTAAATGACGTTTTCAATGTCGAACATTCAAATTTACGCTACTCGCTCATCCGAAGTCGGATTGAGCTCATTCTTGCGTCATCGTCAGACAACAAGATTGTCTTGGCAATTTACAATCGTAAAATATTACCTTAGACTATTTTGATATTTGAAGTTTATACTTTCTTCTGGCAATCTATCATTGCCCCCCGTGGTTATACAACTAATTCATTCCTAGAATTACGACAAATTCCCCAACTTAATCGGAATTAAATCTACCAACATCTTATGTCCCCATAGATCTATGTAATAAGTTCTATGAATGTCTTCATCGGGGATTATGTCCTTAATCGCAATTTCTATGTTTAGGCGAGTCTCTGGCTTTTCCAAAGGTAAATTTAACCGTCTAGCAAAATCACAAGATATGAAAGAACAGTTAGCGCATGAATCAATCAATATATATGCATTTATACTATTGTTCAAGATTATACCTGAGACAATGGCTCCGGATGCCACGTCATCTTAGACTATCATATTGAAGGTCCGGGCTGTCGTTCTACTTGGCAGAGCTAGACCAGTTATAGTTAGCTTGCCACTGCTATTTCCTTTGTTCCCTCTGTCTGCTCCCTTCTTCGGGAAATTTCTTGCCATGTGATTTAACACTCCGTAATTAAAGCACATTCCCTTCTTCGAGTTAGGGAAGTTAGGAGAGATGTGCCCCTCATGTTCACATTTGTAACACACCACTTTCCCTTTTAAACATTCCCTTAGGTGATTCTTTCCACAATTTTTGTAGGTCTCGACCTTTTTCTTTGGATCTCCGTGCTTATTTTCGGTATTCCCATAATTATTCCAATTTCTCTTCTTTCCTCCATTTCCTCCCCTTCCCTCAACTTTGTCTCCCCCTTTTATCTTCTTCTTATTTCATAGGTGCATACTTTTTGATGATTTTGATTCTTTTATGTTTAGATTTGTTGCATATTTTCTGTTTATATGAGCTTGTTAAGGTAATTATTGATTTTGAGAAGAATGTGATACGATTCTACAAATATGGAGTTTAATGCCAGTTTTTAGCTATTTTGCAGGAGTACTCTATGATCAGTGGGTAAGTATTCGTAGTGTTAGAATACAGTTTGATAGCTCTATGATAGTAGGAAGGCTTGGGCAGAGTAACTAGATGATTTCCAGTTGCATTTTACGAATTCTGAGAATCACTCTACGATAAGACTTTTTGTTCAATGATTTGCTTACTCTGCGGCACAATACCCTACAGTTGGCTATTTTACTCTATGTTTTCAGTTCAGTGGCTAAAACTGTGACACACCCAAATCTGGGTACTTCATTCCTATAAGATTTGGTGTTCAATATCCAATCAATCATATCTAACTACCCACCATAAAGGATAATACCAATATGTCAACTCAAATAACTTAAACAATAATCCTCCCCATTAAAGAGTTACATAAACTTAGACAAATCCCAGGTTATCTAAACTTTATTACATCATCATGTGCAGAAATAAAATTTATAACAACTATGTCTTATTACATAAACATTTTTCAAATAAATGTAGACACGTTTTCATCACTTATTCATCTTGCCTTTGCCTTTACTAGTGGACAGCTCGTCAACTTTCTCAACTTTAGCTGCAATGTTATATGCAAGAGTGAGCAAAAAAAATGCTCACTAAAATAACAATAATATATGAATCACAATGAACAAACTTAACTGGATAATATAATCTTTTTTTTCAACAATAATTAGGAACAGAAAGCTCAAAAAGGAAATTTGACTTTTGAATCAAGAATAGAAAACGAGATCAAAAGTACTCTGAGGGTCACAAGACCATGAACTATGTCTTAGGTTATCAAGTATTTCTACTTAAACCTTTAACATTCGTTAGACTATATGTACCTTCTTTCTCGTACTTAGGGGGATCAACCCTTCGTACCATGTATTGTGCACAAACATCTTAACGCTATAGCGTATTATAATCCCCCATAATAGGGTTGTTCATCTCAGCTTTACGTACGAGTCCTCACCAAAGGAAGTTTGGTTTGGATTAGCTTCAAGGTTAATTTAGAGTTCAACATTCATTAACTAAAGATTATTTGAATCAATAAAGTTTGATATCACTTCAAGTGTTCGACAACAACATGATATGGAATAGTCATGTATTATAAATGAATCAACATTATACATCAAATTCATACTTTAGAAATCAACTAGAAAACATTAAATACTATAACAAACCTTATTTGAACAACAATAAGCTAAGGCTATAATCTTGCTCAACAAAAGAATTGAGTTAACGCACTTGCGGAATTAATAACAAGTTGAAGAATAAAACTTGTTCAACATAAGAATGATATAATTTAAGAACTTGCGTAATAATAAACAAGATAGGGATAAAGAACTTGCTCAATGTAAGAGTTAGGTTAAAGAACTTGCCTCCTTTGTAAGTTAAATAACCACTACTCATGTTCCTCAAAAGTCCTACATATTCCATTAGGATCATAACATCCATTTAGTTTCATACAAATATGACTAACGATTAAACTTCCCATTTAAACACAACCAAGTATCTTGGTTCATGACCTGAACTTATTGACTAATCACATAGCATGAATATGAACTCACAACATGCATACCACACAAGTCTTAGCTCTTAAACAATAAAACCAAACCTTACGGACAACAAATCTAAGTCTACATATAACTTGTTAATTTACAACTTGAAATCATCAAATACATGTTAACAATATGTTATAACATCTTGTTATATGTCCAACACATTATCATGAATATTAGACTAGAATAGATTAAGTTTTAAGGACTGACCAAACAAAAAAACAACACTGTCTTTGTTCAGGTTAGGGTGCAGCCGCACCTTTCTAAACCTTGACACCGGCACAACTACGCTGGTGTTCAAACCTAGAAAAACTCAAAGACCTTTGATACTGCAAGCAAAGACCTTTGGTATCTGAGACAGAACGATGCGATCTGCTTTCATTGCCTTTGCTCTTCAGCCCAAAACCCATGAATTTACCATACAAACAGTAAATTAAATACACCCAAAAGCTATAGACATCATAGAATCAACACCAAGCATGCTTAGAATCATTCCAACAACATAAACAACTAGAACAACCAAATTTAAAGGATTTAAAACCAAATTCTTGCTAGTTTTTTCAAAATTCAACATATTTAGCAAATCCAACCACTACGAATTCGTTTCTTAACTAAAACAGTCCATTCCACATGTATTCTTTTCGCTTCTTAATGTATTAACTCAATCAATCATCAATTTACAGTTTATTACATGAATTGAACATCAATTTCAATCTCACAGTAAGCCATATTGTACATATTTACTATAAACTCAAGTTCTTCTTTTTAAAACATACTTTCATGGATTAATCCAACCAATATCATTTCTACACGTTAATTAATAGATTATAATTATCAACTAACATATATAGACCATATCCCATCAAATTATACAACCAAATCTAATTACAGAGGAGTGAAAAACCAACTTGCAGTGAAGAACACAATTTCTTCTTCTAAAATATGATTTCATGAATTTATTTACTGAAAATCGTTTCTAGACAACATATAACATATTATATATACTAATTAACACATATATTCCATTTCCTCACAATTTAGCCATCATCAATCCATTTATAAGATCTTAAGAACCAAAACTAAGAACTTTAAAATTTAGAGAATTTACCTTTGATTTTCGGATTTCTTCTCTCAATTTCTCTCCCTAGTTCTCTCTTTTCTCTCTTCCTCTGTGTTTTCTCTACTCTCTTTAGACTTAGGCATGGGAAAGATAAACTAACATAAAACACAAAACTGATACAATATAATACACAATATAACTCTTATCAATTTAAAAACTAATAGCCATACCATTTATATTATGCTGAAGGTTAGAAGACCATGTTTGGCAAACCATCTCCCAAAAACCAATTTATTTTTATTATTTTCTTATTACATAATTCCCTTGTCACACCCTATTTAATTAAATCATCATTGTAGACACTCAAAAGTTTGCATTCCTGTTACTATCCATGCAGGAGGGTATAATCGTCTTTTATCTTCCAAAACAACCTTGGAAGTCAAAATCATCAAATCCAAGCCCCGAAGACAACCCCAGGAGATCAAATCCAATCCCGAATATAAACCCGGGAGATCAAATCTAAACCCTGGTGAAAACCCCGAGAGATCAAATCCAGCCCCAAAGACAACCCCGGGAGATCAAAGCCAAACCTTGGAGACAACCCCGGGTGATCAAATCCAATCCCGGAGATAACCCTAGGACATCAAATCCAAGCCCCGAAGATAACCCCAGGAGATCAAATTCAAGCCCTGAAGACAACACTGGGAGATCAAATCCAGCCCCGATGATAACCTCGGGAGATCAAGTCAACCCACAGAGACAACCCTGAGAGATCAATTCCAACCCCGAAGATAACCCCGAGAGATCAAGACAACCCTGAAAATAACCCCGAGAAACATCAAACCAACCTCAGAGACAAGCGTGAGGACTGTCAAAAGTGAATAGCAGTCCAATCTCGGAGAACACGTTGAGAAAAGACGGCTACAACTGCATCAAGCCCGGAATCAACCCGGGAGGGAAAAAAGTAATTTTTCCAACTTAACATCAATTTAACCCAAATCACTGCAAAAGAAGTCATGCAGAACCATAACATCAATCCAGAGTGAAAATAACATAAGACAGCTCAACGGATGGACTGCGAAGACTCGAAGATCTGGTCATGGACCCATCTTTTCATATTCAAAAAATGAAAAATCATATGTAATTGTGTAACTCTCATCAAGGGCTTTCCAGAAAGGTGTTGGACGCCTCCATCGAATTCCCGGATTAAAAGTTATGAAGGTTCGAGCGGACAACATGTTGGCCCGAGTGCACGTACTTCGAGACAACAGGACCCACGAGGCCTTGGCCCACCCGGGCAACCGCATGTAGACCTGCGGCTGCCACGGGTAGACTTGTGGCTACTTTTTTCTATAAGAGACCCCTCATCAGCCAAAAGAAAAATTTTGAAAAAAGGAAAAACTAGAGAAAACTCTGTCCATTTCATCTCTTAACCCCACCTATAATGTTCTAAACTTCAATATTCTTCTTTCTAAACACTTACATACATATATTCTATGACATATCAAATTTTAACCGGTAGAAACCGAGTTTTCAAGCTCGAAAACCTATCTAAAGCCTTCTTTGCAGCATACTGTAAGATTTTTTTCAGATTTGAAGCTTTCTACTGCTTTAATATATATATTAACTGTTTACTGCGTTTAAATATTTGTTTTAATTTCTCATTCAATGTAAATCCATAATATGTAAATCTAAGGACTAGGTTTATCTAAATCTAGCCATATCTAACTTTTAACCGGTTCAAAAGTTGCAAAACTGGAACAGTTAAGCTAGAATGACTAAGATTTATTTAAATTTAGTCTTCTTTCTAGTTTTTGTAAATATTAAAAAACCACGTGAGCCTAGGAGCCATGGGATATAAGATCCAGCTAACGAATCTAGATCTGGTTCCCATGATGGACCCTTTTCAGCTGTACATTTAGCATGTAAATCATATTTACGGTGTTTGGACATCCTTCGATGGCTTTCATGCCCATAAGGAGCCTGACACTTATATGTATATTATTTTGTCGAAGATGCTTCACATCTCAAAAATAAAGTCAAATCAAGCCGAATACAGAATAAAATGGAAGTATCAAAGGCCTCAACTATTATGTGAGCATAAGGGTTTGAAAACTTATTTTCAAAACATCATTTTTGCACATATTGCTTAAAATTAAACTGTTATGCAAAGTAAACCCTTTGTATATAGGTGCAAATGAGACATAACACTACTTTCAAATAAATGCACTTAGGCCCAACTTCAGATAAATTAGGAAATTAAAAGGACCCGGTAACCGTATTTTCACGGAAGTCGGGGGGTGCCTAACACCTTCCCTCCGCTTAATCAAGCCCCCAAAATCTATAAATCTCGATTTCCAAGGCCTATTAGGCAGAGTCCAATAATTGGGCCTTTCTGTAAACCTTTTCAAATTCGGTTAAGTTGGTACAACCATTCCAAAACTACTAACTGGCGACTCTGAATTTTCAAATCTTCGACACTTTATGTCAGACACTTTTCAAACTCTCTCTTTCAAACAAAACTCAACACATAGATAACATAAAGGGTAAAATTAGGAATTCCAAAGAAAAGAGGAAATTTTTCTCGACGTCGACAGGTGGCGACTCCGCTGGGGACAGTAGAGGGCTTAAGTTGCATTTCAAACTTTTCAAAAAAAAACCTTCTTATCTACTTGTGTGTGAATGCTATCTTTACATTAAATGGATGTGAATGAATGCTGTATTTACCGCACTTTAGTGCCTCGCACAATCTCTGCATGTTGTATTAGTGCTTCTCACAATGACATCATTTCATATGGTGAGTGTAACAATCCAGAATTTTAAATTGTAATTTTAAATATTTATTGAATTATATAAATATTTAATGGATATGTTTATCGTTGAATAGATATTTGTTTAAATTGATTTGATTTACTTTGGTGAATTAGTTGTTAAATAAATAATTAAGGAGTTAAGAAAATTAATTATTATGAGATAATATACTAATTTAATTTAATAATTAAGTTAGAGAGTTATAATGATTAAATGAATTATTATATTTTAATTTGAATTTGTAATTAAAATGATGTGTTAGTTGATTAAATAAAATTATAATTATAAAGAAAATTATAATTATGTTATATTGATTTATGTGTTATAATAAATTGTTATTAGAATTAATTAAATTGATTATTAAAATTTAATTAAATAAAAGTGTGACAAATAACCTTAATATAAAGGAGTTAGTAAAATAAATTAAAGGAGTTTAATTCAGTTTTGCCAAACAAGGCTTAATGCATATTAAGTTTTTATTTTAAATGTGTTTTACCAAACGAGGCATAAGGATTAAATGATTATATTTTAAGTGGGTAGCCAAACAAGCCTTATGGCTTTTGATTTTCAAAAAATATTATAACTGGTATCAGTTATACATATAATTATATTATATAATTAATACATATTATATCATATACGTTATATTTTGTTAGTACGTAAGTTAGAGTTAGGAAGAAAGACTCAGAAGAAGAAAAAGAAGAGAAGAAGAAAACTTACAGAGAAAAATAAGAGAAAATTGGGAGAAATTTAGAGAGAAGAATTGGGGGAAAAGAAGCTTGATAATCAAAAGAATAACCATCATCTTCTAAAACTAAGGTATCATCTAAACTTTTTTATTTTTCAAAAGTTATAGTTGTCTTCTCTTCCAAAATTCTCTGTGAAATCTTTGTAGAGGTGGAATTATTTGTTATATATAGTTTTATATGATAAATTAGTTGTTGTGAAACTGTTTTCATAAGTTTATATATGAGTATAGACAATGAATTCATGTTATGTATGTAATTTGTGAAGAAAACCATATTACAGTGAGTTTATATGAATATATATAAATATGGCTTAGTTTAAAGTAAAATTAAGGTTTAATTAGTTGTTTAAGTTATAAATTGGCTATTGAATTTGGAAGAGGATGAATAAACATAAACAAGGTACTTTGAATTAACTATTTTGGTTGAAAAACAAAATCACAGTGATGATTTTCACTGAAAATGTCAAAAAATGAAGTTTTATCAAAAATAGTGGAATTAGATGTTTTAAATTCAATGTTTATATTGTTATATGCGTAAAATCATGTAAAGAGTCTTTAAATTATGTTTATATGAATTCTCTGTATGTATTACATGTTAATTAGATTGTTAGAAAGTAGCTTGTAGGCCAGAATTGGCTTTGTTCATGTGATTGACGAAGTTGGTCAATGAGGATCGCTATGATTGACAGTAGTATGCCTCATCAAGATCTGATTTTTAATCCAAATACTAACGCCATGCCATGCAGTCGCCACTTAGTGGCCTTTGACTCATGTGCCCTTGGCCTTGATCACATGTATCACACAGATCACATGATCACAACAGCAAGCCCCACCCATAAAGTGTAATGTGGCGCAAGCATCATGAAGTTAGCGAGAATGGTCGAGACGAGGTGTGATTTATTTACACAAAGTCTGAAAAAGTTGTTATGTGTTAATAGTAGGACTATTTAATTATGATTTCAGTATTTCTATAACAAGAATAAACATGTTATTAACGATTAACTAGTTTTATTACTAATGTAATTTGATTATGTGATTAAAAATCAAATCTTAAATGATGAATGTACTTAGTTATGTATAAAATGTGGTAGTGACTAATTATGTTATGATGACATATATATATAGGGTATTGTGATTCGAGTTGTTACGGTTTAGCCTATAAGCAAGGCAAGTTCTCTAAATCTATTGTTTTGTTGAGCAAATTATTATTTCTAATTCGATTACATTATGCAAGTTTTCTAACTCTACGCTTTCGTTGAGCTAGTTCTATTATTATTACATTGTGCAATTTTATTCTTATGATTGAGCAAGTTCTTGTATCTAGTTTGTTTATGATGATGCAAGTTGTCTAAATCTTATTTTTATATTGAACAAGTTATTCTTGTCTTTAACTTGTTATTTAGCATGTAAGTTTATATATTCTAATATACCAATGTTGAACAAGTTTTACCGTTCAATTTACTATTTGTTATGCATGCTTAGTACTCAATTTTAAATAACATTGGATTAATATTGTGACACCCCCAAATCCGTGTAACATCGATTATAGGACATGGTGCTCACGATACAACATACATCATCATCTATCAAAGTAACTCTAATAATAATAATAATATTAACTATTACATACTTATTCAAAATAAAGTCCCAAGTCTTTACAACCTTTAATAAATTGAAACTTAAACTTAGCGTTTATCGCTACATTACATCATATGCGGAAATATAATTATTACATAATAACTCTCATTATTTCATCTTAGACTTTCCTTTGTCCTTGCCCGAGCTCTCAGCGTTATCAGCCTTAACTGAAAGATTTAAGCAAGAATGAGCACAAATTGCCCAGCAAGTATATAAAGTAGTTTGAGAACATACATCAGAAGTAAAAGCATTAGTATGAATATTTCTCAACAGTTGAAATAAATATCAAGAGATAAACTGGAATATCAAGATAAGAGTTCTGGAGTTCTCAATTGCATACTAAGGGGTGTTAGATACCCTGAACATTACTTTGTTTCATTAGAAATCATCAGACGGTTTAACAATCAAATAGATTATAAACGGTCTCGCAAAATACTCGGTGATCGACTTTATTATACCTACATTGTGCACAAGTATAAAGTTTAAACGCATAAGCGTAAATGGGACTATATGCCTGACATTAGTTACCCCGTTATCCAGGTTTTTCATCTTAGTATTCATGCGGGACCTCACCAAAGCAATTTGGATTGGTAAACATTAAATAACTTCAAAGGATTTGAATTGTTCAAACAATATACTATGTTTGCATCAATAACATCTAGCTGGTACGAAAGCTAGAAAACATGCTTGAATATAGTTCATTAAGGGAATACGAACTTTAAAGTATAGCAGTTGCAATAGGAACTAAATAATCATCAATAATGTTTTGCATCACAATTGAAGTTATAGAACTTTAAAATAAAGGAGCTTGCACGAATGATTAATTAATCACAAGCCCAAACTTACCCTCGTTGCAATCAACTGAATAAGAGTTGAATAAATTCATAATGAAAAATAGGGTAAGAAACTTGCCTGTTACGTCTTCTACAATTACTGCTATCTACTGGCCCTTCACGTAACCTATTCACATGTGTCACGTTAAGTAATTTAGTTCTCGAACACCACTTTAAAGTGTAATGGTTCCCTTTTATTTTAATAAAAAGATTAAACTCACACGTATTCAAATACAATTCAATTACCTAACATGTTGCTATGGATAGGCCACGTTGTTAAATAAAAGAAAGTAGGAAATATAAATTTGTGACATTTTTCGGACCAAAACTCTACCAAAAATCTGCATAAAATATGCTTAAGGGTCTCAAGTCGGAAAATCTCATTTTCCATAATTATGGCATTACATATACAATTAAATTCATTTATCCAGATAGCATCATTTATATAAAAAATACCAAATCAGTCCCAAAAATATTTCTTTTCTGATATTTTATAGAATATAGTCCCACATTGAACATATAATTTTCCCGGAATTTTTAAAATTCATATACTATTTTTAAATAGTCCATAATAGTCAAATATTCTCAGATTTTTTATAAATCGAGAGTAGCTCCAAAAATCCTGAAATTTTCAGGGTTAAATCCTGTTATACACATGTACTTCTAGTAAAGATTTCGTAATTTTTGGAATTATACACAAAGAGTTATTCTGGGTATCTTCACAAAAAGTGTCTTTAACCGTAAAATTCATAACTCTCAAACCGTATGGCCAAAAATTCTCAAATTTTTACAGGACCTTCATATCTTCTTATATTAATACTACAAAAGTTTCCAGAATTTTTAAAGTTCAACAAAGTGGACGAAAATACCCCCAAAATAGACTGATCCAAACGGTCCCAAGAAAGACATCAAATTTTTGTTTCTTGCAGCCACTTTTACGATTTTATTCCCACTAATCTACTTATGATATGACCATGATACTTGGACATAATAAACTTCATACATCAAGGTATTTGACAAAAATATAACATTCATGAAACTAGCTTGCTAAGACCACAAACCAACTGCATAGAAAAATGTGCCAGCACTAGTTTTATACTTAGAAAAAATCTGGAAAATCCAGATTTTCTGCAGATTTTAGTATGAACATGCTTGCTTACGATTTTCACAACTTGATCATTATAACTCCGATTCTAATGAAATTTGGGCTAGATGAGACTTCATACTACATACTATTTTATAAAATTATTATATACGCTAATCGAGTCATATAAACTACAAATTCAAGGCTCCGAAAAACCCGAAAAGTCATAGATTTTAGTTTAGTTCAATTCGACAAAACTCCATGTTTTCGATTCTAGCATTTAATGGAAAGGCTCCTACTATTCAGAACTCATATACTAACATATATGCGCGTAACCCAACAATCAACTTCACGAAATTAACATGATTTGAACAAATTGACATCTAAGAGGCATAATATCAAACACTTAAAATGCCTACATGAATTCCTTGAATTTCTACGATTTTGAAACATGTAATATACCAGAATTTTTGTTTCTTAACCATCAAATAACAGAACCCAACATTAGCATGACATTACAACCTCAAAACAAAGCATTTCCCATGATTATTCATGCAGTTTCTCAAAAATATAAAAAGAGACTACAAGGCTTACCTCCTTGATGAATTCTTCTTGTTTTAATACCTGTAATGATTCTCCTTGCTTGATTAATCCCCTATGAAAACTCCAGAATTCTCACAAACTCTCACACCCTCATTCGCACTATCTATTTGCTCTCTTGGGTGGAACTTTTAGGAAAGAAAGAATGAGTTTAGATGAATTGCATATATAGAGGTTATAGTCATCAACTCTCCATGATCAATTATACATCATAAGTATATAATAATAAAACAATTAAGTATGGAGTGGGAGTTAGAGAAATGGAAGAGTCTAGGTTTATTAAGGAGTGTAACTCCCTCTCCCTCAACATATTGAAATACACGTGCATGCTCCCTCCTTGTCCCCATTTGATGGTCTCGTGGACCCCCCCAGCCATGTAACCAATTAATAATCCATTTCGACCCTTTTGCCCTTTGTAACCAAACGTGTTCGATACTTATATTGGTTCCTACTAAAGTCGACGTTCCAGACGTCGTGGAACTATCCATTTCATCAAAATTATCTCTAAAATTCGTTGTTGACTTTTCCCTCGAAAAAGTCAACTGGTTGACTTTAACCAAAAAGTCAACCATGACACTTTTTTATGATTACGGTCTATCCTGACTAATTTCGATGTTCCGGACTCGAATACGCAGTCCGCGTCTCTAAATTCCGCTCCGAACTCCAACTCATAATTTAATACCATCCCACGTAATAAATAGAATAATTCCCTACTTAATCAATTTAAATAGTTAAATAAAACTAAACCAACCATTTAAATACATCTCATCACATATCTTGAAATAACACATATATATACAACACATATAAATGAAATCACCCAAAAGTTTCATATATATTCGTTTATTGATAATTCTTAAATTACATAAAAAAAAATTCTCGGATATTACATTCACCCTCCCTTAAAAGGATTCCGTCCCCGGAATCATTACACATCAATCAAAAAGATTAGGGTAATTTTTCATCATTTTCTCCTCGAGTTCCCACGTAGCCTCATCGGCGTTGTGGTTCCTCCATAATACCTTAACAGAAGGTATTATCTTATTTCTTAACACTTGTTCTTTTCTATCGATTATCTGCAATGGGACCTCTTCATAGGTTAAATCCTTTTCAAACTAAATAGGTTCATACTCTATGACATGCTTGTAATCCTGCTTATAGGGTCGTAGGATTGAAACGTGGAACACATTGTGTATATGTTCTAACTTCAGAGGTAAGGCTATTTTATAAGCTACCTCACCCACTCGCCTCAACACTTTGAAGGGTCCTATGAATCTGGGACTAAGTTTTCCCTTCTTCCCAAATCTCATTTTCCCTTTCCAATGCGATACTTTCAAAAACACATAAGTGCCGACGTCGAAATCTCGTTGTTGCCGATGTTAATCTGCATATTTCTTTTGTCGATCCTGAGCCGTCACTAGCCTCGCTCGTATTGTTTTGATCACATCTGCAGTTTGTTGCACCAATTTTGGCCCTAGCAATTGTCGTTCTCCCACTTCATCCCAGCACAATGGTGTTCTGCATTTCCTTCCATATAAAGTTTCATAAGGTGGCATACCGATGCTCGCTTTAAAATTCCACCAATAGTAGGTGGTCATCCCAGCACCCTTTAAAATTCACAACACATGCTCTCAGCATGTCCTCTAACGTTTGAATAGTTCTCTCGCTCTTCCCATCTATTTGAGGATGATACGCCGTGCTCAACCTCAGTTGCGTTCCTATGCCTTCTTAAAAACTTCTCCAGAAATTTGCTGTGAACCGCGGATCGCGATCTGACACAATTGTTACAGGTACCCCGTGCCTGGAAATAATCTCTTTGATGTAAAGCTTTACCAATTGATCCAAGGTATATCTGATCTTGATTGGCAAGAAATGCGTTGACTTGGTCAATCGATCAACGATCACCCATACTGCATCGTAACCCTTCTGCGTAGTTGGAAGTCCTACCACGAAGTCCATCGTGATATGCTCCCACTTCCATTCTAGAATTTCTAAAGGTTGAAGTAACTTGCTCGGTTTCTGATGTTCCGCCTTAACTCGCTGGTATGTTAAACACTTCCTGACGCACTCTGCGACTTCTCTTTTTATATTGGGCCACAAATAATGTTGGCAAAGATCCTGATACATCTTTGTGCTTCCCGGGTGGATTGAGTAACTTGAGCTATGAGCTTCTTGTAAGATTTCTTCCTTTAATTCAGACACCGCTGGCACCCAAATTCTCTTCTCAAATCTTAATAGTCCATCACCCCAAACTGAATTTAAGCTCTTCTCCATCTGAAATTCTTTTCCTCGCCTTCACACATTCCTCATCGCTACCTTGTGCTTCCTTGATTTTGTCCAATAGAGTCGGATGAGCCCCCATTGCGAACAATTTCCCCTCTGGCTCCCTCGGACTTTTTATCTCGAGTTCCAATCTATCCATCTCCTTAATTAACTCCTCTTGAGCTATTAACATTGCCAATCTACCACTGCCCTTTCTGCTTAGCGCATGTGCTACCACGTTCGCTTTCCCCGGATGATACAAGATGTCACAATCGTAATCCTTTATAAGTTCCAACCATCTTCTTTGTCTCATATTCAACTCTTTCTGCGTGAAGATATACTTCAGACTTTTATGGTCCATGTATATTTCACATCTTACACCATATAAATAGTGCCTCCATATCTTTAAGGCAAATACTACCGTCGCCAATTCCAGGTCATGGGTAGGATATCCCTTCTCACAATCCTTCAATTGATGTGATGCATATGCAATAACTTTACCATGTTGCATAAGCACACAACTAAGTCCTTTGTGTGACGCATCACTGAAAATCACGAAGTCACCTGTATCGTCAGGTAAAGACAACAAAGGTGCTTCACTCAGTCTTTTCTTGAGTTCCTTAAAACTCTCTTCACACTTCTCCGTCCAGAAAAATTTTATCGACTTCTTCGTTAAATTTGTCAACGTTCCCGCTATCTTTGAAAATCTTGGATAAACCGTCTGTAATAGCCTGCCAGTCCTAAGAAACTTCTTACTTCAGTCGGTGACTTTGGTTGTCCCCAATTCTGAACTGCTTCCACCTTTGCTGGATCCACAGAAATTGCATCCTTGTTGATCACGTGACCTAGAAATTGAACTTTCTCCAACCAGAATTCACACTTTGAGAATTTTGCGTATAACTTATCCTTCCTCAACGCCTCCAACACTAACCTTAAATGTTCAGCATGATCTTCCTGAGTCTTAGAATAGATCAGGATATCATCTATGAACACAACTACGAATTTATCTAAGTATTGCTTGAATACCCGATTCATCATGTCCATAAATGTTGCTGGCGCATTTGTTAACTCGAACGACATCACCAGGAACTCATAGTGACCGTAACGTGTCCTGAACGCTGTCTTAGGTACATCCTCCTTCCTTACCTTTAACTGGTGATATCCCGTCCTCAAGTCGATCTTGGAAAAATATTTCGCTCCCCTTAGTTGATCGAACATATCATCTATCCTAGGTAATGGATACTTGTTCTTAATCGTCACCTTGTTCAACTCTCGATGGTCGATACATAGTTTCATCGATCCATCCTTCTTTTTCACAAATAAAATTGGTGCTCCCTAATGAGACACACTCGGTTGAATATACTTCCTATCCAATAACTCCTGCAACTGTATCATCAGCTCCTTCATTTCCGCCGGTACCATTCTGTAAGGGGCTTTCGAAATCGGTCCCGTTCCCGGTATTAAATCTATAACGAATTCGACCTCCCGATCCGGCGGAAGTCCTGGCAATTCCTCCGGAAATACATCCAAAAATTCGTTCACTACTGGTATCTATCCCATCTCTATCCCTGCTTTCTGCGTATCAACGATATGTGCCAAATATCCTACACATCCCTTTCTTAGTAACTTCCTCGCTTGCATCATCGTCAGACAACTTGAGTGTCTCAGCGACCTACTTCCATAGAATGTTACCTTAGACTGATCTGGAGTCCTAAGGTTTATACACTTCTTTTGGCAATCTATCATCGCTCCATGGTTAAATAACCAATCCATTCCTAGAATTACATCAAATTCTCCTAATTGAATTGGAATTAAATCCACGGGTAACTTATATCCCCTGATGTCTACAACATAATTTCTATAGACATGGCTAACGAGAATCATTTCCTTGTTAGCAACTTCTATGTTCATAGGATATTTGAATTCTTCCTGGGGTAAGTTTAATCGTTGGGAGAATTCATGCGATATGAAGGAACAAGTAGCACCCGAATCAAATAATATGTATGCAGATATATCATTGATCGGAATGATACCTGAAACCAAGTCCCTGGATGCGACAGCATCTTGAACCGTCATGTTAAAAGTCCTTGCTGTTGGTCGATTCTGAGTTGGTGGTCCATTAATCGTGAGATTCCCACCGCTTGGTCCCCTTCCTCCATTTCCTCCTCGATGTGTTCTTCTTTGGGCAATTCCTTGCTTGATGATCCAATGCTCCACAAATGAAGCATCCATTTCTCTTTGGTGCGAAGAGCAATTGGGAGAGATGTACCCTTCTCCTTGCAGCAATTGAAACAGACATTCTTTCCTTTTAGACATGCCCCGAGTGATTCCTCCCACACTCATTGCATGCCTCGCCTCTCTTCTTTGCTTCCTTCCCTTTTTCCCCAGAGTTTCCCGATTTGAAATTGTTCATTGCTCTCTGTTGTTATTATTCCACTTCCTCTTGTTTTGCACCACTACTGCTGCTACTTTCCCCGATTCCTCCTTCATTCTTCTTCTTTTTTTCCTTGTTAAATTTCATTAGGGCCTCACTTCCGCCCTCAGCGATTATAGCTTTCTCCAGGAGAGTCGCGAAGCTATTCGTCTGTAACACTGAGAGTCTGCTATATAGCCATGGTTTGAGACCTTGCTCAAACCTCCTCATTTTTCTCTCCTCATTGTCGACCTGGTGAGGCGCAAACCTCGCTAGCTCGTTGAATTTTGTGGCATATTGAGGTACCATCATGTCTTCTTGCTTCAGCTCCAGGAATCGCATCTCCATGCGACTCTGCATACTAACCGGTAAATAGTTCTCGAAAAAGATTTTCTTAAACCCTTCCCAAGGTATCACACCTTCTCCAACCCTGGTCTGGTTTATCTCCCACCAGAAGTTAGCTTCACCCTTCAGCATGTAAGTGGCAAAGATTGTTTTCTGATCATCACCTACTCGGGCAATAACGAACGCCTTTTCAATTTCCTTGACCCAAGTTTGAGCTTCGATGGGTTCAGTGGTTCCTTTGAACTCAGGGGGTCCCACGCTCTTTAAGTCCTTGAAGTGTGCCACTTGGGCCACTGGAGGGTTATTGGCATTTGGGGTTCGATTCTGAAGTGCCCCCACTAACATGTCTACAAACTGCTGCATAGGATTCGGTGGATCCCCAGCATTACTGCCTTACCCCTCGGTTGTTTAACGACGCCTTCCTCTAGCTATCTATCTGTTTAATATGAACTTAATGTTATTATCTTATAACATACACTAAAGAATATATCATTCACAAGAAGAGAACTTAATGATCACATCACATACTTAAATAAAAACATATTTATTTGCAAACATAACACCCAAGGTATTTCATCGTCTCATGGCGTTAAGCCATTTACATCACTTGAAACTTAAATACTTGGTAAAAACCGAAACCAAGCTTTTTATTCATAGATAAGCGTTCTAAACGCTAATAGTAAAAGTTCATTATAATAAACTAAAAGCCCCGCCTAATGGCATCTTCATGCTCCTCATCCGCTATCTCCAGTACCAGCCCTCGGCTTATAACACGTCTAGACCAGTGCTCCTCACTTGGAAAGTGATGCACCCTATGCTGGAACCTTCCATGTGCTGACTTAAACGCGTACTTCATCTTGTCTATCTTAACCTTCTTATCTCTAACCTCTCCTTCTAACTCTCCAGTTAGCTTCTCGGCCCGAACACGGTCTCTCCTCTCTTCTCCCCAGAATGTGGTGATAATCTGCTTGTCGATTTGAAGACTCTGTATCCTCGACTCTAACCCATTAATGGTATGTCCCAAGTGGGTCCTAATAGCTTCTTTCTCATCCTTCAGCCTATCCGCCTTCTGGTCTGATGCCCGCAGCTTGTCAGCCAGATCCCCGTTCCTAATTATCAAGTGGTGCACCAATGCCCCAAGCAATGCTGCAGTTTGCATCTCCCCCTGATACAGCTCCTCCAACTCATGGACCTTGTCGTCCAACTCTGTAATCCTATCCATCAACTCATCCAATAAAGTATCCTCAGGTGCTTCTTCTGAGTCCTCCTCGGGCTCCTCTTCTTCTTCAGATACTCCTGCAGGTCCGAGTCGACTCTTGCCTCGACTATAGGCTCGTCAGTATACAATTGCACTAACCGCTCACTCTGGCGTGGATATCTCTAACCTCCTCTTCTCCTGACATCCTTCAAACAAGAAAAATAACTAGGTTAGTATTTTAAAATAGATGTTTTTGTTTTAGAAAAATAGATTTGACACAACCCCTAGAACTCTACATGAGTTCATCTCCTTATTTCCTCCACTAACTTCCCTAAGGTTATAGTCTAAGGTTTCCCCACCCAAAGTTTATAACCTATGGCTCTGATACCAACCTGTGACACCCCCAAATCCGTGTAACATCGATTACAGGACATGGTGCTCACGATATAACATACATCATCATCTATCTAAGTAACTCTAATAATAATAATAATAATAATAATAATAATAATAATAATAATAATAATAACTATTACATACTTATTCAAAATAAAGTCCCAAGTCTTTACAACCTTTAATAAATTGAAACTTAAACTTAGCGTTTATCGCTACATTACATCATATGCGGAAATATAATTATTACATAAATAACTCTCATTATTTCATCTTAGACTTTCCTTTATCCTTGCCCGAGCTCTCAGCGTTATCAGCCTTAATTGAAAGATTTAAGCAAGAATGAGCACAAATTGCCCAGCAAGTATATAAAGTTTTTTGAGAACATATATCAGAAGTTAAAGCATTCGTATGAATATTTCTAAACAGTTGATATAAATATCAAGAGATAAACTGGAATATCAAGATAAGAGTTCTGGAGTTCTCAATAGCATACTAAGGGGTGTTAGATACCCTGAACATTACTTTGTTTCATCATAAATCATCAGACGGTTTAACAATCAAATAGATTATAAACGGTCTCTGCAAGTACTCCAGGTGATCAGCCTATTGAACCCTACATTGTGCACAAGTATAAAGTTTAAACGCATAAGCGTAAATGGGACTATATGCCCGGCATCAGTTTCCCCGTTATCCGGGTTGTTCATCTTAGTATTCATGCGGGACCTCACCAAAATAATTTGGATTGGTAAACATTAAATAGCTTCAAAGGATTTGAATTGTTCAAACAATATACTATGTTTGCATCAATAACATCTAGCTGGTACGAAAGTTAGAAAACATGCTTGAATATAGTTCATTAAGGGAATACGAACTTTAAAGTATAGTAGTTGCAATAGGAACTGAATAATCATTAATAACGTTTCGCATCACAATTGAAGTTATAGAACTTTACAATAAAGGAGCTTGCACGAATGATTAATTAATCCCAAGCCCAAACTTACCCTCGCTGCAATCAACTAAATAAGAGTTGAATAAATTCATAATGAAAAATAGGGTAAGAAACTTGCTCATACGTCTTCTTCTACAATTATCGCTATCTATTAGCCCTTCACGTAACCTATTCACATGTGTCACGTTAAGTAATTTAGTTCTCGAACACCACTTTAAAGTGTAATGGTTCCCTTTTATTTTAATAAAAAGATTAAACTCACACGTATTCAAATACAATTCAATTACTTAACATGTTGCTATGAATAGGCCACGTGGTTAAATAAAAGAAACTAGGAAACATAAATTTGTGACATTTTTCGGACCAAAACTCTACCAAAAATCTGCATAAAATATGCTTAAGGGTCCTCAAGTCGGAAAATCTCATTTTCCATAATTATGACATCACATATACACTTAAATTCATTTATCCATATAGCATCATTTATATAAAAAATACCAAATCAGTCCCAAAAATATTTCTTTTCTGAGATTTTGTAGAATATAGTCCCACATTGAACATATAATTTTCCCGGAATTTTTAAAATTCATCTACTATTTTAAATAGTCCATAATAGTCAAATATTCTCATATTTTTCATAAATCGAGGTTAGCTCCAAAAATTCTAAAATTTTTAGGGTTAAATCCTGTTATACACATGTATTTCCAGTAAAACTTTCGTAATTTTTGGACTTATACACACAGTTATTCGGGTATCTTCACAAAAAGTGTCCTTAACCGTAAAATTCATAACTCTCAAACCGTATGGCCAAAAATTCTCAAATTTTTACAGGACCTTCATATCTTCTTATATTAATACTACAAATATTTCCAGAATTTTTAAAGTTCAACACAGTGGACGAAAATGCCCCCGAAACAGACTGATCCAAACAGTCCCAAGAAAGACATCAAATTTTTGTTTCTTGCAGCCACTTTTGTGATTTTATTCCCACTAATCTACATATGATATGACCATGATACTTGGACACAATAAACTTCATACATCAAGGTATTTAAAAAAAAATATAACATTCATGAAACTAGCATGCTAAGACCACAAACCAACTGCATAGAAAAACGTGCCAGCACTAGTTTTATACTTGGAAAAAAAATCTGGAAATTCTAGATTTTCTACAGATTTTAGTATGAACATGCTTGCTTACGATTTTCACAACTTGATCATTATAACTCCGAATCTAATGAAATTTGGGCAAGATGAGACTTCATACTACATACTATTTTATAAAATTATTACATACGCTAATCGAGTCATATAAACTACAAATCCAAGGCTCCGAAAAACCCAAAAATCACAGATTTTAGTTTAGTTCAATTCGACAAAACTCCACGTTTTCGATTCTAGCATGAAATGGAAAGGCTCCTACTGTCCAGAACTCATATACTAACATATATGCACGTAACCCAACAATCAACTTCACGAAATTAACATGATTTGAACAAATTGACATCTAAGAGGCATAATATCAAACACTTAAAATGCCTACATGAATTCCTTGAATTTCTACGATTTTGAAACATGTAATATACCAGAATTTTTGTTTCTTAACCATCACATAACAGAACCCAACACTAGCATGGCATTACAACCTCAAAACAAAGCATTTCCTATGATTTTTCATGCACTTTTCCACTAGTTTCTCAAAAATATAAAAAGAGACTACAAGACTTACCTCCTTGATGAATTCTTCTTGTTTGAATACCTCTAATGATTCTCTTTGCTTGATTAATCCCCTATGAAAACTCCAAAATTCTCAAAAACTCTCACACCCTCATTCGCACTATCTATTTGCTCTCTTGGGTGGAACTTTTAGGAAAGAAAGAATGAGTTTAGATGAATTGCATATATAGAGGTTATAGTCATCAACTCTCCATGATCAATTATACATCATAAGTATATAATAATAAAACAATTAAGTATGGAGTGGGAGTTAGAGAAATGGAAAAGTCTAGGTAATTTAGTATGGAGTGAGAGTTAGAGAAATGGAAGAGTCTAGGTTTATTAAGGAGTGTAACTCCCTCTCCCTCAACATATTGAAATACACATGCATGCTCCCTCCTTGTCCCCATTTGATGGTCTCGTGGACCCCCCAGCTGCTGCAACTAATTAATTAAAATATTATTTTAATCATGTAACCAATTAATAATCCATTTCGACCCTTTTGCCCTTCGTAACCAAACGTGTTCGATACTTATATCGGTTCCTACTAAAGTCGACGTTCTAGATATCGTGGAACTATCTGTTTCATCAAAATCATCTCTGAAATTCGGTGTTGACTTTTCCCTCGAAAAAGTCAACTGGTTGACTTTGACCAAAAAGTCAATCGTAACACTTTTTTGTGATTATGGTCTATCCTGACTAATTTCGATGTTCCGGACTCGAATACGCAGTCCGCGTCTCTAAATTCCGCTCCAAACTCCAGGTCATAATTTAATACCATCCCACGTAATAAATAGAATAATTCTCTACTTAATCAATTTAAATTGTTAAATAAAACTAAACCAACCATTTAAATACATCTCATCACATATCTTGAAATAACACATATATATACAACACGTATAAATGAAATCAACTAAAAGTTTCATATACATTCGTTTATTGATAATTCTTAAATTACATAAAAAAAATCTCGAATATTACAAATATTGTTCAAGAAAGGTACATTATAATTATTAAATGAGGGTTGATCCCCCTAAGTACGAGGAGTCCCTATAGTCTTATATCTGTTAAAGTTTAAGTTGAAAGATTACTTATAACTATGGACATGGTTCGTGGTCTTAGGACCCTCAGTTATATATATTTCAGAATGTTGATAGACCATATTGTTCATTTCTATTGAGCCTCTAATTTGACAGTTGTTGTAAAGATTTTTATTCGTTGTTGTTTCAAGTGAGCTTTGTTTGCTCACTCTTGCTTATATAACTATTACAGCTAAGGATGAGAAGGTCGATGTACCTAGCACCAGTAAGGGAAAAAGAAAGATGACAAGTATTGAAGACTTGTAACATGTTGATATTTTATTATCAGATTTTATTTTAATGATTAGAATGAACTTATTTAAATTCCGCATTTAAATTATTGTATTTAAAGGTTAGACAACCTGGGAGATTTTTGTTAATGTAATCCTTTATGGGAAGGTTTTATTATTCAATTTTATTAAGATTGGGTAGTTAGATATAAATGTTTTTATTAAGTGAACACCAAATCCTGTGGGAATGAAGTACCTAGATTTGGGGGTGTCATAGTGAGACACGATGTATGTGAATGTATGTTGTGTGATTCCTCCACCAGGAGGCAAACCCGTCGGTTTTTGATTACTGGACTCAATGGAGAATAATCCCGCGAGGCTCAAGAAAAGCACTACTCAGATCCGCTCCAATTTAAAGATCGGATTTAACTTCCCATCTAGTAAATTGTGATGATCTGGGGACTTTAATGCCGAAAAGCCGCAAGAGTAGCGTAAGATAGGCCAGCCTCTGATAAACCAAATGCGAAGGGGAGTTTTTTAATGCCTTTCCCTTTCAATTCCATGTAAATTCTGATTCAATGTAAATTACAATTCCATGTAAATATAAAAGGAAGATGTAAATATGCATTCCTTTCCCTATCAAAAACTGTCACGATATCCTGTCATAAAAAAAACTGACATCTATTTTGCAGGAAAACATTAAAGAACTCCTAAAATAGACACATTGCATAGCATGCAGACTATTATTGTTTAGCTAGACTAAACTATATAGTCTTTTTGTAGGGAAACAATTGGTCCAATTACCCGTTCAAAATTCATAAAGGCACTAAGCCCACCTTCAGACATGACTGCAAGTGCCCAACGTGAATCTACTGTTGTTTCTCAAGAGGAGTTCGAGGGACTAAGAAATCAGATAGCAGAATTAGCTATCTTTTTGAAAGAACAAAACAAATAGACTCAGGGTCAACAAGTACCCACTCAAATAGAATCCTCTGCACAGGGAGGAAGCCAGGGTAGTGTTTACAAGAAGGTTAGTGGGAGCTCTGTGACATTCTTTGTATTATATGATGATGATATACTACTAATGGGGAATGGCATACCTATGCTACTATCAGTAAAGATATGGTTGTCTAAAAACTTCTCCATGAAGAACTTGGGAGAAACATTTTGACGCCCCCAAAATAGGTATACAACACCCATTCCGAGTCGCCAAATACATGGTATAGAAATCAAACTACAACTTCAATAATACAATTGTCGTGCAAAATACGACAACATATACTATGAGTTTAAAAACAAATATTGTCTTCTAGATAATATCCACACCCAAATAAGTCCTCATTACAATTATTCATACATTATTTTATAGAAATAGTGAGGACAGCTAAAACAACTTTCTAGAACCATCACTCCATACCCCGACTCGATCCTGCTATGTTCTCACCTCCTAAGTTACGAGAAGAAAAAAATGAACAAAAGGAAAAGGGTGAGCTCAACTAGCCCGATAAAGAATATTATGACTAAGATAATATACAAAAATTATCATTAGTCTTCAGCGGGAAAAATCGATAGAATATAATAGAAAGCAACAAGTTTTAGATCAATATTATGCGTGAAAAATAATCCATTAGAAGAGTCACGTAGAGAATGAATTCTACTATCTTCTAAGATTTAAAAGTTCATCATCAATATTTTATCCTTGTAACAACAATCAATATACATCTTTAATCAAATATTCATCTTTTTCTACTGGGCCAAAGATATTCATTTATGTATCACCAGTTAATCATGTTTATCTCTCAACACTGTTCATCTTTTTGCACTATGGGCCAAATATATTCATCGATTAATCATTCATCTTTTTACTACGGGCCAAAAGATATTCAAGAATATCATCATTTATGGTGAGGATGATGAAAATATTTTAAAGAAAAGCGAATCCGGTGAGGAGAGAAGAGGACAAATATTAGGGATTAGTATAACGGTTTATCGAAGATCAATAATACTTCATAATAACCAATTGTGAAGCGAATTCAAAATAACCATCAAAACATGGATATAATCAAAGATAGTAGCCAAAATAGACATCTTGGACAAAAAAGAAAATTTTATTTTTCGGTGAATAAATAGTCTTATATTAAGTGAATAGTGTAGTAGTCTTAAGTATCGTGAATAATAACCCCACACAAAAAAGATCCAAATTTGATTAAAACGTTCACCAATATTTTGGCATAATGATATTGAAGAAAATAATATCATTTAAGAAGAAAATAAACATCCCTTACCTCAAAATAACGGTACTTTTGATCGAAATATCGGATAGAAAGTCAGAAGGAAACTTATCTTAGAACAACAACTCTCAAAGTATCAAAATACTCACAAAATTACGCTCGAGAATCTAGAGAAAAGAAAACTTGTTTACGGTGTGATTTTCAATTCTAACCTAAGCGTCTATTTATAGGAAAATCTTTAAACGCCATAGGAGACTAAAATAATAAAATATATTATTTCTTTTTCTTTCTTCCACGCACGTGCTAAGTTGAAAATCTAGACCAGCCATCTTTGAACCAAATTGGCGATTACATGTTGTAAAACAAAAGTGGGTCCCACTCATAATTTAATAAAAATCATTTTATTTTCTGAAACTTCAATAATTCATAGAAAATAGCACGTTTATCAGAAAAATACGAATTTTATGTCCATTATGCCAAACATGTGTTTTTTCTACAACTTTATAGCTTTGAGTTTTTCTAAATTCCAAACAGAAAATATCCAAAATCCACAAACAGGTGATTTTTAATACTTCTACTCCGACAAAATACTGATAAAACACCTCAACATTAATTCCTTCATTTATAACCATATAAAATAAATAAATCCATCATCAAATAAATATTTCCTTATCATATAAATCAATAATTAATTATTCACAAATAATATTACGAGAATCACACTTATGACAACCAGGTAGTTCGTTCCCGGAAAGAGGGGGCTTTCGATAAGGATTTCTCCTTCTTCTTGGCGGCATGATTAGGTGACCAAACCTCTCCTTGACGAACTTTCTAGACATTGCCAATAATGCTATCTAATAATATTATTCAAATAATATGAATTATTGATCGATAATGGGAAATACTTGTGCGATGACAATTATTGAAACAACAACAATATAAACTATCAACGCAATAATTATTGAATCAATAAAATAAAATATTGAGCGATAACTCACATGTAACAATTATTGAGTAGTGCCTTCTTATGTAAGAATCAATAATTCAACAATCTTGTGCAATCTGGTAATGTGCTACTTTGCAACCACGCGTATTCTTGTATTTTAAACCACCGGTAACCCACCGATGTTAATAGTAACAATTCTGTAGTTATTTATAAAAACTCATACTTTGTCGTTTTCCTTCATCCAATAGCTTTTACATTATGGGGCCCACAAATGGTTCTTGCGCTGTAAATGCGAATATTCCCAAACAACAAGAATATTCCACGACCAAATGAATATTCCCAAGCGAAATGAATATTTTATAAGCACTTGCTTATTTTGCAAAACTTGCACATTTCACCCATAACCAAAGCATTATATCAAATTAACACCTTATTAATTTAGAATAATGAATAGAAGAAAATTTAATTTTATTATAATAAGTTGGGGTCTTACAACCTCCCCTCCTTATAAAATTTTGTCCTCAAAATTGACGTACGTACCTGGCGTTTCGAACATGTGAGGGTACCTCGCTTTCATTTTCGATTTCAAGTCCCAGGTCATTTCTTCAATAGCATGGTTCCTCCACAAAATCTTAACTTGTGGTATAACCTTGGTGCGTAGGACATGCTCTTTCCTATCCAAGATCTTAACAAGTACCTCCTCGTCGTTAAATCTTGATTATCTCAATCTGGTTCTAACTTCGATAATATGGTTGGGTCTTTCACATATTTACGAAGCATAGATATGTGAAAACATTATGAACACGAGACATACTTGGAGGTAATGCGAGTCTATAGGCCACATTTCCTATTCGGTCAAGAATCTCAAATGGACCAACAAACCTTGGATTGAGCTTTCCTCTCTTTCCAAATCTTGTAACTCCCTTCCATGGAGCAATACGTAATAATACATGATCCCCAATATTAAATTCCACGTCCTTTCGATGAAGATCAGCATAAATCTTTTGTCGATCTTGTGAGGTTAGAATATGTTGTCGAATCATTTGGATCTTTTTTGTAGTCATGCGTACTAATTATGGTCCCAACAACGTTGCTTCTCCCACCTCATCCCAAAGATATCTTTGAGAAGCGACACTTTCGTCCATCTGGCGCCTCAATGGAGCCGTGCCTATACTTGCTTAATAAATGTTGTTGTAGGAGAATTCCACCAGTGGAAAGTACTTATCCCAACTTCCTTTGAAATCTAGAACATAGAGTCTTAATAGATCTTCAAGGGTTTGAATAGTCTTCTCTGATTGTCCGTCCGGTTTGAGGATGATATCTTTGAAGCCCAGATATCGTAAATCCGTGCCCATAGCTTTACTGCAAGCTAACCCAAAATCTTGAAGTGAATCTTGGGTCACGATCCCAAACTATGGATCTTGGCATGCCATGCAATCTCACAATCTCATTCATGTACATATCTGAGCAAGGCGTTCGAGGAATAAGTTTCACGTATCGGTAAGAAATGAGTAGAACTTGGTTAATCTATCAATAATAACCCAAATCGCATCTATGCCTTGAGAAACTTTGGGAAGACACATGCTTGAAATCCATGGTAATGTGTTCCCACTTCCATTCCGGAATCTCAAGTGGTTGCAATGGACCTTTTGGCACTTGATGCTCGCCTTTTACTCGTTGACAAGTTAAACACCTCGAGATAAACTCCTGCGATCTCTCTCTTCATATTGTTCCACAAAATGTATGTTGAATATCATGATACATTTTGGTACTCCCGAGATGGATTGCAAATGGGGTGTTGTGTGCCTCTCCATCATGATTCTATGCTTCAAGTCAGAATCGTTAGGAACCTGCAAAGTCTAGAGTTGACTCGAAGTATTCCTTCTTCATCGATTCTTGCTTCTGGAATAGCTCCTTCTTGCACTTTCTTCTTCATACGCATCAGCCCCAGGTCCGTAGCTTGAGCGACTTTAACTTTATCGATTAAAGTCGGTTCTACTCATATATTTGCCATCATCATGTGGGTCCTGAGAGTCTTTAACTCTATCTCCATCCTTTGCAAGTCATACAAAATGGGCCTTTGTGTTGACAATATGCACTTCGTACTTCCATATGATCTTACTACTCGATCGATCGTCTACTACGTTTAAGCTTTTCTGGGATGATATTGAATAGTGTGATCGTAATCTTTCAACAACTCAAGCCAACGTCGTTGCCGCATGTTGAGTTCTTTTTGGGTGAAGAAATATTTGAGGCTTTTATGGTCCATATAAATCTCCACTTTCTCCCCATACAAGTAGTGTCTCCATATCTTCAACCTTGAATCATTGCTTGCCTACTCGGATCATGAGTAGGATAATTCCTCTCATATTCTTTGAGTTGTCGTGAGGCATAGGCTATGACTTTCCTATGCTGTATGAGAACACATCCTAACCCTTTGCCTGAAGCATCGCTGTAGATGACAAATCCATCCGAACCAGATGGTATTGCCAGAACAGGTGCCGAAATGAGTCTCCTCTTGAGCTCTTGGAAACTCTTCTAGCATTCCTCGCTCCATATGAATTTTGTATCTTTCCGAGTCAATTTGAGTTAATGGAGTAGCGATTCGAGAAAAATCCTTCCACGAATCTCGATAATAACCATTAAGCCCGAGAAAAGCTGCGTACTTGATCACTAACTTGGTTGCTCCCAACTTTGTATTGCTTGATCTTGGCCGGGTCAATAGATACTCCATGTTTTGACACCACGTGCCCAAGGAATGCTACTTCCTCGAAGCGAACTCCATTTTTCTTGACTTGGCATATAGCTTGTTTTCACGAAGCCTTTCAAGTATCGACTTCAAATGGTGCTCATGATCTTCACGACTTTTGGAATAGATGAGGATGTCATCAATAAAGAAACAAACGAACTAATCCAAATATTCGTTGAATACTCGGTTCATCATATCCATAAAAGCGGCGGGAGCATTAGTCGATCAAAAGACATGACTAAGAATTCATAATGCCGTCTGGGAGTTTACGAAGGCGGTCTTTGGAATATCCTCGGTTTTAATCTTGGTGATGATATCCGAGCGAAGATCGATCTTTGAAAAGAATTTCTGCTCCTTGCAAGGCGGTCGAACAGGTCATCAATGCGATGTAACGGATACTATTCTTGATGGTGACATGGTTTAATTCTCGGTAGTCGATACAAAGTCGCATACTCCGTCTCTTTCTTCTTCTGAATAAAATAGGAGCACCCCGAGGAGATGTACTAGGGCCAATGAAACCGATGTCTAACAATTCACGTAGTTGGACTTTTAACTCCACGAAGTTCAATAGGAGCCATTCGATATGGGGTTTTAGAAATGGGCTTTGTGCAGTTCAAGATCAATAAAGAATTTAACATCACGTTACGGGGTAGGCCAAGGAAGTTCTTGAAAAATACATCGAAAAATTCTCTAACAATGAAATATTATCCAAATCGACTTGTCTTTATTCAAATCCATAACATGGGCTAAGAAAGCTTGACATCCATTTTTCAATAAGCGAATAGCTTTGTGGCTTGATATGACGATGGTGATTTTAGTGGTTTAGTTGTTTGAATTAATATGACGGTTGGTTAGGAATATGAAAACTAACAACCTTACGAAAACAATCAATTTTGGCATGATGAGTGGTTAACCAATCAATTCCTAAAATCACATCAAAAGCAAGTATCTTTAAAGAGATAAGATCAACAGGTAATGTGATAGTGCTAACTTGGATCAAGCAAGATTTATAAACTATAGATGTAACGAAGGTTTCACCCACGGAGTTTCAACGAGATAAATCAAAGTCCAATTTCTCCGGAGTCAAGTATAAACATTGAGCACACGCAGGAGAGATAAAAGAATAGGTAGAACTGGTATCTAGTAAGGTATAAACTTTGCGATTAGCTTACCCGTGATCACCTCATTCGGGTTCCTCATATTTTGGCGATCGCGACAAATGCTCTTCCAGAGAACAATTGATTTTGACTTATCAGGAACGACCTTTGAGTCACCATCCCCATTGAACTTGGTTTTGCTACTGAACAATCCCGAGCTATATGACCTTCCTTTCCACAGTTATAACATACCTTGGATTGTTGTGGGCGATTTGGTGATGATATGTCCCTCTTTCCGCATTTGTAACATCTAACCAGGTGGTCGTTCTCCTCCCCTAAAATTTGTTGTTGGTCTTTGGTCTTCTTCTTTGATGTCTTCCGTCATTGTTGAATCTCCTCTTTTGAAATTTCCACTAGACTCACCTCTTCTATTATCATGGCCACGATTACCACCCGAGTGGTTCTGGCTTTTTTGTTAAGTATTCTTCCCTCCTCATTTGGTTATCAATCGCTCGATGATTCTTTGTCCTTAGAGTATGACCACGGTTGTGATCCCTCGGTTGAGTATACTCATTATCTCGCTCTAATAATTGAGCCACATTGACAACATCTGAATACTGAGAAAATTTATGAGAGATAAGGTATTGACGAATCTCGGGTTTTAGACCTCTCGAAAACATCCGCGTCATCGTTCTCATTCTCCACCAAATGAGGTGCAAACACGGATAACTCATGAAACTTTGCCTCGTCTTTGAGACACCGTCATGTTTGTTACATTCTAGTCTAATAAAGTCTACCTCCTTCATATGACGAATACTTTCAGGAAAGTACTTGTCATTGAATAGTTTCTGAAATCTTTCCCAAGACATGTTAAGTGCGGCTGGCTGGGTACGCGTCACAGATTTCCACCAGTAATCTGCCTCACCACGGAACATAAATGTGGCGAATGGAACCTTCTGTTCCTCCGTGCATACCAAGACATCGAATATCTTGGTAATTTGCTTGACCCATGTTTTTGCCTTAATTGGATCGGGCTTTCCCCAGAAATCTGGTGGTCGCAACTCCTTGAACTTCTTGGCTGTGATAGACCGCGCGTTGCCATCACTTCCACCCGTATTTTGTACACGAGTCTCCCTCGTCTGATTTTGCATGAACTGCAAAAAGCTCCTAAACATTCCATCATTCATCGTTTGCTCGGTAGCATTGTTTACAGGAGGAATATTGCCTTCCGTTGCCGTTTCTCTGGTTTGTGACTAAAGGTTGTTCCACGATCTCTCATACACTCCATTGTTAACGTTCTCGGTGACCATTCTTAAATACTACCATAAAAAAAAAGGGTTAATTAAACAAATTAACATATCATATAATATCCTATATTATGATGACCAACAAATAAGCTTAGATAGGACACACTTAGCGAAGGATTTACTCATCTCTCCTCCTAGTTCTATTCCCGATCTCATTGCCAGACCATATCCTAAGCTTTGATACCAACTGTGACCCCCCAAAATAGGTATACAACACCCATTACGAGTAGCGCCAAATACATGATACAAAAAAGCAAACTACAACTTCAATAATACTGATTGTCGTGCAAAATCTGACGACAACACATACTGTGAGTTTAAATACAAATATTGTCTTCTAGACAATATCCACACTCAAATAAGTCCTCATTACAATTATTCATACATTATTTTACGAAATAGTGAGGGACAACTAAAACATCTTTCTAGAACCATCACTCCATACCCCAGGCTTCGATCCTGCTATGTTCTCACCTCACGAGAAGAAAAATGGAACAAAAAGGAAAAGGTGAGCTCAACTAGCCAGATAAAGAATATTATGACTAAGATAATATAAAACAAATTATCATTAGTCTTCAACGAGGAAAAAATCGATAGAATATAATAGACAACAAGTTTTAGATCAATATTACTGCGGTGAAAACAACAATCCATTAGAAGAATCACGTAGAGAATGAATTCTACTATCTTCTAAGATTTAAAAGTTCATCATCAATATTTTATCCTGTAACAACAATCGATATACATCTTTAATCAAATATTCATCTTTTGCACTACTGAGCCGAAGATATTCATTTTATATCACCAGTTGGTCATTTCATCTCAACACACTGTTCATCTTTTTACTTTCTGGGCGAAAGATATTCATCGATTAATCATTCATCTTTTGCTTTACTGGGCCAAAGATATTCGATAATATCATCATTTATGGTGAGGATGATGAAAAATATTTTAAAGAAAACGAATCCGGTGAGACGGAAGGATAATATTAGGGATTAAGTATAACGGTTTATCGAAGATCGATAATACTTCATAATAACCAATTGTGAAGCGAAATTCAAAATAACGATCAAAACATGGATCTGATCAAAGATAGTAGCCAAAATAGACATCTTGGACAAAAAAAAAAATTTTTATTTTTTGGTGAATAGTCTAGTATGCGTGAATAGTTATAGTATCGTGAATAGTGTTAGTATCGTGAATAGTAACCCCACAAAAAAGTTCCAAATTTGATTAAAAAGTTCACCAATATTTCGGCATAATGATATTGAAGAAAATAATATCATTTAAGAAGAAAATAACATCCCTTACCTCAAAATAAGGTACTTACGATCGGAATATCGGATAGAAAATGAAGGAAACTTATGCTAGAACAACAACTCTCAAAGTATCAAAATACTCACAAAAATACGCTCGAGAATCTAGAGAGAAAGAAAACTTGTTTCTGGTGTGATTTTCAATTCTAACATAAACGTCTATTTATAGAAAAATGCTAGAACGCCATAGGAGACTAAAATAATAAAACATATTATTTCTTTTTCTTTCTTCCACGCATGTGCTAAGTTGAAAATCTAGACCAACCATCTTTGAACCAAATTGGCAGCCCACATGTTGTAAAACAAAAGTGGGTCCCACTAATAATTTAATAAAAATCATTTTATTTTCTGAAACTTCAATAATTCATAGAAAATAGCCCGTTTATCGAGAAAAATACAAATTTTATGTCCATTCCACACGAAATCAAATTCTCTACAACTTTGTAGCTTTGAGTTTTCAAATTCCAAACAAAAAATATCAAAAATCCATGACGGGTGATTTTTAATACTTCCATTTCGAATAAAATCTTTGATAAAACACCTCGGCATTAATTCCTTCATTTATAACCATATAAAATAAATAAATCCATCATCAAATAAATATTTCCTTATCATATAAATCAATAATTAATTATTCACAAATAATATTACAAAATCACATTATGACATGATCGAGGTAGTTCTCGAGAAGGGGGCTTTCGATAAGGATTTCTCCTTCTTGGCGTATGATTAGGTGACCAAACCTCTCCTGATGAACTTTCTAGACATTGCCAATAATGCTATCTAATAATATTATTCAAATAATATGAATTATTGATCGATAATGGAAAATCTTGTGTGCGATGATAATTATTGAAACAACAATAATATAAACTATCAACGCAGACAATTATTGAATCAATAAAATAAAATATTGAGCGATAACTCTTGTAACAATAATTATTGAGTAGTGCCTTCTTACGTAAGAATCAATAATTCAACAATCTTGTCTGCAATACCGGTGTCTTCTTTGTGCAACCACACATATTCTTGTATTTTAACCACCGGTAACCCAACGATGTTAATTGATAACAATTACAATCCGTTATTTATAAAAATTCATATTTTGTTGTTTTCCTTCATCCAACCATTTTTTCCATTATGGGGCCCTGAATGGTATTATGCGTCGTCAAATAAATATTCCCAAAACAATAAGAATATTCCACGACCAAACGAAATATTTTATAACCACTTGCTTATTTTGCAAAACTTGATAACCAAAGCATTATATCAAATTAACATATAACCAGAATAATGAATTTTATTTTATTATAATAAGTTGGGGTCTTCACCCAAACATCCTATGTTATATCAAATTAACATCTTATTAATTTAGAATAATGAATAGAAAAAGGATTTAAAAAGTTTATGTTCGATAAGTTGTTGGATGAAAAAGTTTATTATTTAACTTGGAGTGGTTCCTAACATACAAGGACCAGTGCATGTATATTCTGACACAACGAGGTTGTTGCACAAGCCAAGGAACCCAAGTCTCATTAAAAATCCAAGCATGTTGTAGACACTCAAAATTTTGCATTCCTGTTACTAACCTTGCAGGAGGGTAAAATCGTCTTCCAGAGATAACCCTGGAGGTCAAATCAGCTCAATCCTAGAGATAACTCCGGGATACTCAGTTTTCCATCTCGGAGGCAACCCCGAGATACTCAGTTTCAGTCCTGGAGACAAACCCGGGAGTTTCAGTTCCAACCTCGGAGACAACCCCGAGGAGTGCAGTTGCATTTCTGGAGATAACCTTGGAAAAGTTCATTTTAATCCCTGGAAGTCAGCTTCTGTAACGCCCCCAAAATTAGGTATACATCACCCATCTTGGGTCGCCACTTATATGGTACATAAATTCAAATACAACTTACTAATATAAGCGCCGTAGTACAATATGCAATCGACATAAACCGTGAGATTGAATACAAATATTGTCTACTAGATATTATACAAACTCAAAAGGAGTCCTCATTACGACTATTATCACACTATTTCACGTAATAGTGAGGACTACTAATGCTATCCTCTGGACCATTACTTACGTTCCCAGACTCGTCTCAGCCTATGTTCTCATTTCACGAAGAAACAAGTGAAAGAAAGGGTGAGCTCAACTAGCCCAAGAATGAAATATTATGACTAAGATAATGCGTAAGAATAAATTATCATTAGCCTTGTGATGTTAAACCGATAAAATATAATAGACAACCGGTTTAAGCTGCGGTGAATAAGAAATCCATTAAAAGAGTCAAGTAGAGAATAAAGTCTACTATCTTTTAGGTTTTAAAAGGTTTTCATCAATTTTTATCGCTGAGACTCAGCTTAATAAATAAACCACCACATCTAATTATCCCTGTACCACGGTCAAGGATTTTCATCAAATTATCAATGGTCATGACTATACCGAATCACCCCTGGTCATAATCATACCAAAAACTATCCATCAACTGCATTCACAGCCAATCGAGGACTTTTGTCACATCATTTATATCAAGTCATGATTATACCGAATGATCCCTGGTCATAATCATACTAAGTTCATCTATGCACGTAAGCCAAAGATAACATAATATAACATGAGGATGATGACAATGACATAATAATTCAATAAAACAAGTTCAAGAATTATTTAATCCATGAATTATTAACGTCCAAATTGTCAACATAATCTTTTTTAGTGAGAGTAAAATTCAAGAATGATCGGAAGAATATTTCCGTGAAAAGATCTTTGGATGAAACGCAAATATCAAGGATATTCTACTAATTTCATGGAGTATAGAAGTCAAAGTTTTAACCAATTGGGTATAATAAAGAATGAAATAACAAAAGAAATCACCATGTATGCGGTACTTCAGCATGGCGGTGTTATTCAACAGAATAATAATAACGGAACCGAAGTCGTGAAATTCACACACAAGCGGGATGTTCCAACAGAATAATAAAGATGGAACCGGATCCGGTTGTAAAACACATGATATAGGATATTCAACAGAATGATAAAGATTTTAACCCGGTCCGGTGTAAAACACACGCAGACGGGATGTTCCAATGAATAATAATAAAGAGGCGGAACCGTGTCCTTGTAAAACACATGAGATGGATGTTCCAATGTAATAATAGAAGAATGTCACCAAGTATAGGGTAAACCACAGATACAAGTTATTCCAATGAAATAATAAGCAATGGAATAACATAAGGATTTCACCAAGTATAGGGTATGCTGCGTGATACAAAAGTTATGTATAGGGTATGCCACTTTTACAAGTTATTCCAATGAATAATAATGAATGGAATAATGAAGTTCTCTTCAAGAAGAAAGAATAACACCCCTCTACCGTAAAAAGAACTGAATATAGAAGTAGTGAAGTAAGTAGCGAATACTCTTCTTCTTTCTATAATTTTCTCTCTATAGCTTCTTTCTATAATTTCTCTCTCTAGAGTTTCAATGAATTAAATAAGAAAATAATGAAGGAATGAGCTTCTATTTATAGGAAAATGGAATGCATAAGAACTAATCCATGAACGGTCCAGTTTGATTTATTTTAATCGACGGTCCATATTTAAAGAAAAATCTTTTAAATAAAATATAATATATTCTATTTATATAAAAACATTTTACTATGCAAACACTATGTAAAACACTATGCAAAACACTATGCAACACTATGCATAATAAAATATAATATATTCTATTTATAGAATAACTTTAATAAAGTATTCTATTTTATATAAAAAAAGATGTTTACATTTTATTACGTTAATAATACAAATAAAACAAAAACGTCATTATCGCTATAATAATTCATATTATTAATCGACAATAATGGAATCAAAATCGAGTGACTTCTCACATAAGCATCGATAATCAATACTGGTATATGCTACTATGCAACTACACGTATTCTTTGTACTTTTTACTACCGAGTAGTTCAACGATATCAACGGTAAAACTTCCGTCGTTATTTCAATAAAATATTTTTGTCGTTTTCTCAATCAAATGATAATTACATTATGGGGTCCACCAATGATTGAGTAGTTGTATGCGAATATTCCCTGCTAAACCAAATATTCCCAGGCAATCGAATATAATATAACCACTTGCATACTTTTGCAAAATTTATAAATACTACCCACAACTATAATATTATCTCAAATTCACACCATAATATTAAAAATTATTTCGACAAAATTTAAATCTTTATTGATAAAATCTGGGGTCTCACAATCTCCCTCCTTATGGAATTTAAGCCCTCGAAATTAGAATATGCGTACTGATATGATAAAGAGATGAGGATACCTTGAATTCCTTTATCGTTGAAAACATTAAATTCATTTTTGCAATCCGGCGAAGATATTCATTAACAATTCATCTTTGCACTACTAAAGCCAAAGTATACAACTATAAAACCAATAATCTTTGAAACTCGACAATAGTATCACGACCACGAATTATCCATGCACTTCTTGGCCAAGGATATTCGTGTTTTTTCAATTACTGGTCATGATTATACTCGAATAATCCGTGGTCATAATCATACCAAGTCTATCAATGCACTACTGACCAAGATGACTTTTACCACATCCATGAATTAATATTTCATTCTTTGAGACTCAAATCAATAATTAATCCACATCATCGAATTATCCACGCACTACGGGCCAAGGATATTCATTAGTATCACGACCACGAATTATCCATGCACTACTACCAAAGATAATCGTGTATTCATTAATATCACGACCACAAATTATCCATGCACTACGGCCAAAGATAATCGTGTATTCATTAGTATCACGACCACAAATTATCCATGCACTACTACCAAAGATAATTGTGTATTCATTAAGATCACGACCACAAATTATCCATGCACTACTACCCGAAGATAATTGTGTATTCATTAAGATCCGTCCACAAATTATCCATGCACTACTGCCGAAAGATAATTGTGTATTCATTAATATCACGACCACAAATTATCCATGCACTACTACCAAAGATAATTGTGTATTCATTAGTATCACGACCACAAATTATCCATGCACTACGGCCGAAGATAATTGTGTATTCATTAAGTATCACGACCACAAATTATCCATGCACTACTACCAAAGATAATTGTGTATTCATTAGTATCACGACCACAAATTATCCATGCACTCGAAAAGATAATTGTGTATTCATTAATATCACGACCACAAATTATCCATGCACTACTGAAAAGATAATTGTGTATTCATTAGTATCACGACCACAAATTATCCATGCACTACTACCCAAAGATAATTGTGTATTCATTAGTATCACGACCACAAATTATCCATGCACTTCACGACCAAAGATAATTGTGTTTTCAATTACTGGTTATGATTATACCCAAACAATCCCCTCAGTCATAATCATACCAAGTCCATCTATACCTTACAAGCCACGATGACTTTCAACATAATATAAGCGTGAGGATAATGATATAAAGAATCAATCAAATGAGATAAAGAATAAATATTAAACATTTATAATATAATTTATCCGAGATTCAAGAATATCCCCATGTTATCAATCACTTAATAATCTCATAATCTAATATCATTAATATTATAACAATATTTTAATCACTTCTTAAATTTATAAACAATTTATCTTAACTGTTTACGCTTTACCATATAATGCATTTAATCATTCAAAAATGCCATACTCATAAGATATCATCACCAATTATCAAATCTCTCAAAAAATATGCATATACTCTATATAGGATTCTCTAGCCATAAAATCCTATTTTCAACTTTGTTACTTCACATAACATATTTAACTCATATGTTCGTAACTAAACTATTTTCATGAAAAATACCAAATCAGTCCCAAAAATATTTCTTTTCTGGGATTTAGCATAATATAGTCCCATGATGAAAATATATTTTTCTCGGAATTTTTAAAATTCATTTACTATTTTTCAAAAATCAATTTCTAATTAATTCCTTAAGAAATTAGCTACCTCAAGTTTAACTCCAAAAATTCCCAAATCTTGGCAGGACCTTACACATGTTATCTTGAGCTTCCAGTTTAAATTTCATGGTCATCGGAGTTATAGAACTCCGGTTATAGCGTTTTTCGTCGGAAAAACCTAAATATTGAAATAGTCATAACTTGCTCATTTTAAGTCAGAATGAGCTCATTTTTGGACAGGAGGTACTTTATACCATATACTTTCATGTCCCAAAAATCCAGAATTTTTCTCATAATTTAAGTGGCCAAAACAGCCCCTCTAAAATCATGGCAGCAACTTTTTCGGTTTTTGCAGCTTTGCACTCCTTTGCTAAAATCAGTCCACACAAAAATCTACAACACATTTTCCAGTAATTCCACTTGAATTAGTTAGGTAACTCATAGATCTAACTCTAGGTCTTGACCACATTCAAAAATTTAAAATATAATAGGAGATATGGTCTATTGAATTTCATGTTACGTTTTTCACCAAAATCTGATTTTCAACTCTTTGTGATTTTTAAGAAACTTTCATGTTTTTACATACTAACCAACATAACTCATCATAAAACTTACTAATACCACGAATACCCATGATTTTCATTAGTCCAATGCTTTTATTATGACTTTCATCATAAACCACGTAAATTGCTCATTTAGTTGAAGAAATATTTGAGGTTTAAGAAATGGGTTTTTGTCTTTGGGGTCAATACAAAATTCGATTTCACGCTCTAAGTAGGCTAAGAAGTCTTCAAGAATAGGCCAGGAAATTTATTAATAATAGAAATATCATTCAAAACTGTGAGTCTCATCTAAGACTTGGATAGTACGTCACATTGATACCAACTGTGACTTCTATCCCTTAACCTAGATAGCACCTCACAATGATACCTATAAACTTGCCATCTTCATTCACGATGTCGCCTCTGAGAAAAGTCCGGCCGATGCATTCCACACAAGGAAGTCAACAACGAAAGGTTCGGGGCTCTTTACTTATGGCTTGATATGACAATAATTGACTTTAGTAGTTTGGTTATGAATATAAAAGCTAACAACCTTACGAAAAGAATGAATGGGTAGTTAACCAATTGATTCCTAAAATACCATCAAAGGCAAATATTTTCAAAGAGATAATATCGACAGGTAACGTGAAAGTGTTTATTTGAAACAACAAGATTAATAAACAGTGGAGGTAACGAAGGTTTCTCCCAACGAAGTTTCAACCAATAAGTTAAAGTCTAACTTCTCCGGAGTCAAATTTAAATGTTGAACGCAAGCAAGCGAGATAAAAGAATGGGTAGAACCGGTATCTTATAAGGTATAGACTTCGCAAGAATTTATAATTAACTAACCCGTGCTAACTTCGTTCGAGTCACTTTCTTTTTAAGAAGTCATGAAAAACGCTCTTCATGAAACCACCGACTTTGTTTTATCCGTATCCGCCTTTGGTGCCACCGTCCCAGCTGGACTTGACTTTGGTGCACGACAAAATCGAGCTAAATGACCTTCTCTTCTTGAAATTTCCACTTCTATTATCTTGGCCATGATTACCACCGAAGTGGTTACCATTCTTGGCATGATAATTTCTCCCACGATGGTCATCATTGTTCCGATGGTCGTTACCGCCGGTATGATTATTATCGTGTTGTTGGTCGTTACCTTTTGGTTGAGCTGACTCATTATCGCTCTCCAATAACCGAGCCCTATTCACAACATCTAAATACAAACAACATCGCCACAAAACAAGGGTTAATTAACATGCAACATATTATCACTATACTCTCGATGACCAATCAAATACCAAATAAACTTAGGTAGGTCATACTAGCGAAGAATTCCCGTCTCTCCCTCCTAGTACTATTCTCACATCTTAGCCGGGATCATATCCCTAAGCTCGATACTAACTATAACGCCCCCAAAATTAGGTATACATCACCCATCTTGGGTGCCACTTATATGGTACATAAATTCAAATACAACTTATTAATATAAGCGTAGGTATGCAATACGACATAAACCGTGAGATTGAATACAAATATTGTCTACTAGATATTATACAAACTCAAAAGGAGTCCTCATTACAACTATTATCACACTATTTCACGAGAATAGTGAGGACTACTAATGCTATCCTCGGACCATTACTTACGTTCCCGAGTCGTCCCAAATATGTTCTCATTTCAAGAGAAACGGTGAAAAGAAAGGGTGAGCTCAACTAGCCCAAAGAAGAAATATTATGACTAAGATAATGCGAAATAAATTATCATTAGCCTTCAACAATGTTAAACCGATAAAATACAATAGACAACCCGTTTAATCATAATGAATAAGCAATCCATTAAAAGAGTCAAGTAGAGAATAAAGTCTACTATCTTTTAGGTTTTAAAAGGTTTTCATCAATTTTTATCACGAGACTCGACAATAAATAAACCACCACATCTAATTATCCACGTACCACGGTCAAGGATTTTCATCAAATTATCAATGGTCATGACTATACTTAGAATCACCCCGGTCATAATCATACCAAAACTATCCATCATCGCATTACTGTGCCACCGAGGACTTTTGTCACATCATTTATATCAAGTCATGATTATCTTAGAATGATCCATGGTCATAATCATACTATGTTCATCTATGCACGTAAGCTAAAGATAACATAATATAACATGAGGATGATGACAATGACATAATAATTCAATAAAACAAGTTCAAGAATTATTTAATCCATGAATTATTAACGTCCAAATTGTCAACATAATACTTGTTTAAGTAGAGTAAAATTCAAGAATGATCGGAAGAATATTTCCGTGAAAAGATCTTTGGATGAAATGCAAATATCAAGGATATTCTACTAATTTCATGGAGTATAGAAGTCAAAGTTTTAACCAACCGGGTATAATAAAGAATGGAATAACAAAAGAAATCACCATGCATGCGGTACTTACATATAGACGAGTTATTCAACGAGAATAATAATAACGGAACCAGGTCGTGAAATTCACACCGAAGCGGGATGTTCCAACAGAATAATAAAAGATGGAACCCGGTCCGGTGTAAAACACACGAGATAGGATATTCCAACGAGAATGATAAAGATTTTAACCGAGTCCTGTAAAACACATGATGTGATGTTCCAAATGTAATAATAAAGAAAGCGGAACCGGTCCGGTGTAAAACACATGCATGGATGTTCCAATGAATAATAGAAGAATGTCACCAAGTATAGGGTAAACCACGTGTCATCGAGTTATTCCAATGAAATAATAAGCAATGGAATAACATAAGGATTTCACCAAGTATAGGGTATGCACATGATCTGAGGTTATATGTATAGGGTATGCCACTTTTTACGAGTTATTCAAATGAATAATAATGAATGGAATAATGAAGTTCTCTTCAAGAAGAAAGAATAACACCCCTTACTAGTAAAAAGAACCTGAATATAGAAGTAGTGAAGTAGCGAGAATACTCTTCTTTTTCTATAATTTTCTCTCTATAGCTTCTTTTCTATAATTTCTCTCTGTAGAGTTTCAATGAATTAAGTAAGAAAATAATGAAGGAATGAGCTTATTTATAGGAAAATGGAATGCATAGTAACTATTCCATGAACGGTCCAGATTGATTTACTTTAATCGACGGTCCATATTTAAAGAAAAATCTTTTAAATAAAATATAATATATTCTATTTATATAAAAACATTTTACTATGCAAACACTATGCAAAAACACTATGCAAAACATTATGCAATACTATGCATAATAAAATATAATATATTCTATTTATAGAATAACTTTAATAAAGTATTCTATTTTATATAAAAAGATGTTTACATTTTATTACGTTAATAATACAAATAAAACAAAAACGTCATTATCGCTATAATAATTCATATTATTAATCGAAATGATAATGGAATCAAACCGAGTGACTTCTCACATAAGCATCAATAATCAATACCGGTAGTGTACTATATGCAACCACACGTACATCTTGTATTTTTTAATACCGAGTAGTTCAACAATATCAATCGGTAAAACTTCCGTCGTTATTTCAATAAAATATTTTTGTCGTTTTCTCAATCCGACAATAATTACATTATATGGGGTCCACTAATGATTGAGTAGTTGTCTGCGAATATTCCTCGCTAAACCAGAATATTCCCCACCAATCGAATATAATATAACCACTTGCATACTTTGCAAAATTTATAAATACTACCCACAACTATAATATTATCTCAAATTCACACCATAATATTAAAAATTATTTCGACAAAATTTAAATCTTTATTGATAAAATCTGGGGTCTCACAGCTTCAACCTCGGAGATGACCCCGAGGCACTTAGTCCCAACCCCAGAGATAATCCCGGGAGGTCAGGCACACCTTAGAGACAACCTTAAGGACATTTAGTACTCACAGCAGCCCAATCTCAGAGATAATCCTGAGCAACGACTGCTAAATCAACTCAGAGCTAGAGATAACCTTGGTGAGGGACAAAATTGTCATTTTGCCACCTCGATCCCACATTCACGCCATCTCAACAACAATTCAACCCATATTCTACACAGAAGTATCCCACAAGAACTATAGCTCAAAATCCCGAGCGACTACTGCACAAGACAACACACCGGATATAATTTGAAGACCTGAAGATCTGGCCATGGACCCATCTTCCCAGATTCGTACTGTAACGGGTTGAATTTATTGAGTCGTGATTCTGGGGACAGAATCCTTTTAAGCGGGGAAAGATGTGACGAACGAGATTTTTGTAATTTAATTTTAATATTTATTAAATTAAATAAATATTTTTTGATGATTTAATTCTTGGATTAAATAATTATTTGATGCAATTGTGGTAGATTAATTTAATTATATGTGTTTCATTTATTAAATTAATGTGGAGAATAATTATTATTCAAATATGTAATTATGTGAGCTTATCAAATTAAATGAAATATTTAATTCAGCATGATGTTATTTAATTAATTTAATTATTAATTAGAGAGTTAATAATTTGACATTATTTATTAATGAGAAAATTAATAATGTGACTATGTGAAATTATGAGAAATTATTATATTTTATTTAAAATAAATTAAATAAGATATTGATTTATTTTATGAAGGAGTGTGACATTAATAAAACTATATGATAAAGTTTTATTAAATTAAATATTTTTTCAAATCTATTTTGCTAGCCAAACAAGGCCCTATGGGGAGTTGGAACAGTTACCCATTATTGGGTTAACTGACCACTCAGTGCGTCAGTTCTCTTATTATATCATACGTCTTCTTTTCTTTCTTCATTTTTCCTAAGTCTAGAAAAGTAGAAAGCAGAGAGAGTTTCGAGAGAGATTGAGAAGTGTTGAGAAAGAATTTTGATTGAAGAAGAGTTGAGAAGAAATTATTCCTACTAATCTATACTTATTCTCACGGTAATCTCCTCTTCCCAAATTCTAAATTTCACGTCATTAGTTTTTATAAAATGGCTTTCATACATTTTGTAAAATCTACGTAATTGAGAAAGGGTTTGGTTATGAGTTTATATATGGGTTAAGATGTATCAAATCGTATTTGATTATATATATATTATATGAATTATCATGTCATCGGTTTCATAATACTATGAATTGCTATTTCAAAATTTACAGAGTATGGGTTTTGGCCTTATAGCCTTATCGTGATATTTTATGTATTGATCGTATGTTATCACTAAATTTTACACTCGTATATTATTATGCATGTTAATCTGAAGAGACAAAAGTTTAAATAAACGGATTCGATTGTTATAATGAATCCAGTAGTGACAATTTTCATGTTTTATTTTCAAAACCTTGAAACATCAAGAACGATTGAAAGTAAATGTGTTGATTTTGCAAATTATGTGTTGTAACTTGTTAAAAATCATGCTAGATGGGTTAAGTAATGATTATATATGTATTACAATGATTGGGTAAGTCTAAATTAGTAAAAAAATAACTAATTGGAAGTTATGGCCATATTAATGTATAATTTTACGTGTGATTGATTTTTGGCCTAATTTAGCCTTGTTATGTTCAAGGAATGAGCAGAATCTATGAAATCTGCTGAGAAAATGAACATGGGTAATCCATTTCAAATGAAGCGTTACTAAAACTAAATTACCCCACCCCTGATTAAAAAAAAAATTAAAAAAATAAAAATAAATAAATAAATAAATAAAATAAAATAAAATAAAAAAATATTTGATGAAAATTATTATTAAAATATTTATAAAATAAATTAAATATTTTAATTGAGATATTTATGGAATAAAATAAATATTCGATGAAAATTATTATTAAAATATTTATAAAATAAATTAAATATTTTAATTGAGATATTTATGGAATAAAATAAATATTCGATGAAAATTATTATTAAAATATTTATAAAATAAATTAAATATTTTAATTAAGATATTTATGGAATAAAATAAATATTCGATGAAAATTATTATTAAAATATTTATAAAATAAATTAAATATTTTAATTGAGATATTAATGGAATAAAATAAATATTCGATGAAAATTATTATTAAAATATTTATAAAATAAATTAAATATTTTAATTGAGATATTATGGAATAAAATAAATATTAGATGAAAATTATTATTAAAATATTTATAAAATAAATTAAATATTTTAATTGAGATATTATGGAATAAAATAAATATTCGATAAAAATTATTATTAAAATATTTATAAAATAAATTAAATATTTTAATTGAGATATTATGGAATAAATTAAATATTCGATGGAAATTATTATGAAATAATTTATTCGAGTGTAATAATAGTAAGAGAATGAAAATATTCTAATTTAATTAAGTAATTAAATTAGAAGGGCAATGATTTGTTAAATAAAGTGGAGTTTATATTAAATAATTAAGTGAAAATGTAACTAATGAATGTCGTGAATACATATGGTATGTGTGTAGGATTTGTGGTGAACGGAAGTAGTAATCGTTTAGCATACGCACGAGGCAAGTTTCATAACCCTACTTGTCATTATTGTTCATGTTATTAGTTACCTCGAGTAAATTATCATTACTATTATTCAAGTTCAATTGTTATATTAAAGATTTATTATCTTTTCAAGCATGATTCAGTTATACAATAATTGTTCTATTGTATACTTCTTGAGATTATTATTCAAATTGAATATCATTATTGTTGAACCTTATTAGACTAGTGAACTTTATTGATTCAACTAGTCCTTAGTTGATGAACGTTCTAAATTTCAAACCCTTATTGAATTATCCAAACCAAACTTCCTTTGGTGCGGACTCGAATGTCAAATGAGATGAACAACCTGCAAAGGGATTTACTTATCGTTAAGCGTTAAGATATTATGCACGATGTATGGTACTAAAATTTGATCCCCCAAAGTGCGAGAAAAAAGGTCCATAGTCTTATATCGTTAAAGGTTTCAAGTATAACCCGCTGTTAACCTTGGACATAGTTCAAGGTCTTATGACCCTCGAAATTCTTTTGATTCTTGTTATTCATTCTTGATTCAAAAGTTGAGCTTTTATTCAGATGTCTTTGATTCACTCGCATGTTATTATACTGTTATTTCATTGTTATACTTGTGGGCAATAATGCTCACTCTTGCCTTACAATAACATTGCAGTTAAGAACGAAAGAACTGACGAACCTTCCACTAGTAAAGGCAAGGGCAAAGTTAGCAAGTGTTGAAGACTTGTTATTTTATTTGATGATGTATTTATGTTAGAGTTGAGTTAATGATGTTGTTTAAGACTTATTGTTTATATTTCCACACAGATGTTTAAGGTTAGTTCAACCTGGGATTATGTTTATGATTCAGATGTTGTAACCCTATAAGGGGAAGATTTTTATTTCTATCTATTGCATGGTTTGCATTTATTATGGGTAGATAGATAGATGATATTTGTATAGTGAACACCAAATCCCGTGGAATCGAAGTACCCGGATTTGGGGGTGTCCTGAGTTAGTATCAAAGTCATAGGTTATGAACCTTAGGTGGGGAACAACCTTAGGTAGTAGCCTTATAGAAAGAAGATAGTGATGGAAAACTCTTATCGAGTTATAAGAAATGAATTTATGTAATTCATTGATGATAATAAAAAGACCTTATGTGTTTATGTGTTAAAGTATGCGTTAGATGATCGACTTAGTAACTAAAACTTAAAATTTTGTTGTCGGGATGTCGAATGTTGGAGAAGCTAGTCAAGTCGGGAGAAGAAGAACTCCGTGTACCTATAGTACCAACAGGGAGGAGGAGCCAGAGACATTCATGTCTCGGTAGGGAGCAAATTGGTACAGAGGAGTCATCTCCATTGATCACCGTTGTTGGTCAGGAGCATGAGCCCGAGACTGATCCTGAGGAGGATCCTGAGGAGGAATTTGTTGAGGAATAGGAAGAGGAAGAAGAAGAGTTACCACGGTACACCGTTGATGCGGAGATGTATGACACGTTATCTGATCGTAACGTGGAGTTACTGAGACGAGGTCCGAGGATTTGGTAATGACGATTATTCAATATATTACTCTAGGGGAGAAGGAGAGAGAGATTTCGACTCTTCACTCTCGACTGGCAAATGTGGAATGGGATTTGGTCCATAAGAAGGGACAAACTAAAGATAAGATAGAGGAGATAGAAAAGTCAAGAAGGAACCAAGGAAACTCTCAAAGAAAGGCGAACATAGCGAAGAGGGATGGGTAAGAGAATCGCGTCGAAGTGATCGTGCGTAAGATGATAGTCGTGCAAAGAAAAAAGCTTGAAGAGACATATTCTACACTTAATCATGCAATGGATGAGGCTCAAGATCGAGTTTTGAGGTACTCCATTCAGTTCGAAGGACTTCCATCGTATATGCTGGATCGCAGGACGATGTCTCGTATCATGGATGAGGAGCGTGGCAAGGCTATTCAAAGACCTTGATGAGCGATGATAGAATTTGTTTAATTATGTGAAAGACTTAATTAGTTTTTATATGTAAATTCTGACGTGTTTATGAACGAAAGAATATTTGAATGTTTTAAATCATGTGGACTCTTTATTCCAGGATAGTTGATGTAAATAGCAGTTATGCTATCATTTAATGTTAAAACTTTGATTTGAATGCAAATATATCAAGTTGTTTGAGATGATGTGTTAAGTGATATGTTAAATTGTTGAGTAATGCCTTAACTATTTAGAGAAATAAATAAAGTTCTAATAAAGCGTTTATTTAACAGAAAAATGCCGCCAAGGAGAAGACAACAACGTCAACCGGCTTAGAAAGAGTCAACCAATAATAACAATTATGCCAACGCTAATCCCGTGCAACAATTGGTGAACTTACTGACTGGAGCCATGAATAACCAACCTCAAGCTCCACCAAACACAATGTTTAAGGACTTTAAGGCGGTGGGACCGCCAGAGTTCAAAGGTTCCATGAACCCAATCGAGGCTCAAACATGGGTTATGGAAATGGAGAAGCTTTTCAACGTTGCTAGGGTTAGAGAAGACCAGAAGACCGCTTTTGCAACGTTTATGCTGAAGTCTGAGGCTAGCTACTGGTGGCAAGTAAACAAAGTGAGAGGAGGTGAAGGTATAATTATGTGGGAGAGATTTAAAGAGATGTTTTTTGAAATGTATTTCCCAACTAGTTCACAGAACCAGATGGAGGTTCAATTTCTAGAGTTGAAGCAGGGAAATATGAGCGTGCTTGACTATGCGGCTAAATTCAACGAATTGACAAGGTTTGCCCCGTATCAAGTTCACACGGATAAGAGGAAGGCGAGACGGCTTGAGCAAGGACTATAGCCTTGGGTGTACAACAAGGTATCAATGTTTCAGCTAAACACGTTTCTTTGAGTCTCGAAAAGGCCATCCTCATTTGAAGGAGGAAGCGATCACAGTGACCAAGTACAATCAAGATCAAAAGAAGAAGAAGAGTGAAGGTGAAGGAAATAACAAGGTCAGTGGAAGTGGCACAGGAGGTGGAAATTTCAATCAGAAGAAAAGGTGGAACGACAGCTCATCATCGGGGAATCAGCAAGGTAGTCAGAAGAAAAGAATCGAAGCATGCCCGACTTGTGGGAAAGCCCATCTGGGAGTTTGTATGAAAGGAAAAATAATGTGCTACAATTGTGGACAGGAAGGCCACATAGCACCAAATGAAAGTAGTATGCACACAAGCCAATCATGTTTGATGATAAAGCATATACTTTGTAACAATCTTATTCATTTATTAATAAAAAGTATTAATTTATTAAAGGCTTTTAATTATCTACATGATGCTGTTTTATAATATGTGATAAACCCATAGTTTTAAGCAATGCTTTTAGAATAATGATGATGATCATTCTAATGAGATCTAAATTCTTAGAAAGCTTAAAACTAAAATAGTTCCCAATCATTGGATTACTAAATTGGGGATTAGTGAATCCGGATAGATTGGTACATACGTTGCTTGCTCATTGGATGAGGATGATTGATCTCATGATCATTTGTGTGGAACACTAAAGCAAGTATGTAGGTGCTTATTAGAGAATAAGTTCACCGAGCGTGGCTCGCTAAGGAATACCTAATGGAGTTTTATTTGCTGTCAATAGGAATTCCTGTAGTGATAGTAGTCAAGTGATCCTTGGACTTGAGATCATCATAGTATCTTGTGTATGATGAGTTATACTTTGACTTATTCCTTAAGACCCTTAGGGTATATCAAAGGGTATGCTTGGGTATAATAAGTTGTACATGGAGATAATGTATGATCAATAAAGAATCTACCACTTCTAATAAAAGAAGAGAATGTCTATGTGATTCGATAAATGACAACCTAGTAGTCCTTGGCGGCGAGAATGAAATTAGAAAGGAGTTTCTAATTTGCATTATTTGAGTTGTGCATTTAAGGATCGAAATACATATAATTAAATAAAATAAGACTTGTGATAATTCCATGTCTTATATTTAATTGGGACATTGTATGGTGGAAGGATTGAATTATGCGGTAACTATTTACTCAAAGGTTCTTTAATGATTAATGTTGAAATCTATATTATCCGGAAAGTCGTTGATCATTAGGGAGGCTTATCCTATTGTAGAATAAATATTATTTAAATAAATTAATTGTTTAATTTATTTATTTAAATAAGATTAGAATTGTTCTAATTGATTTATTCTCAATAGGTTTAATATGGAGAACCTAAAGGGTCACACCATAAAAGGAAGAATAATTATTTAAGAAGTTAATGGCATAATCGTAATAATATATTTATGTATATTTAATTTAATCTATGGTGATAGAATAAATTAAATAGCTTAATATTTATTATTTAATATTTTAGAAATATTAAATATAAATTAATAAGAGGAGTCTTATTAATATTATTACAATTATTATTATTTTAATTTCTAAAAGAGTTTAGGAATTAATTTAATATAAGTACTCTCATTTATTCCTAATAAGATTAGGAGGTTAAATTAATTAAAAGAGTTTAATTAATTATCCCTAATAAGATTAGGGAGCTTAATTAATTAAAAGAATTTAATTAATTAAATAAACCCAATTCCTTAATTGTTAAGGTGGGTTGCCCACATCTATTAATAAGAGGAGTCTTATTATGGGTGTGTATGGGTTGTTGACTTTTTCAACATAATGACATAATTCCAATTGTTGGGAGAGTACACCTTTTCTATAGAGATAGAAAAACTAGGGTTTAGCCAACCACCCATCTTCTTGAATTTTCTTCTTCCTTGGTGGATCACCTCTGAGAGGCCAAACATTTGGGTGGCTAACGTTGATCGAAGGAAGGAACCAAACCCGGTGGATTCAAGATTGAGCGCGAAAGGATTTGGAGGTGAACTTGTACACGAGGAAGCTCGATCTTCAAGGGTATGATTTTATTCTTTATCTTTTCGTTTAATTAATAATTGTGCATAAAGGATGATCCGGTTTATATGGTTTGTAAATTTTTTTAAACTCGATTTTTACTCGCTTAGCTAATTTTATGCAATTTGATTGCGTTATGAATATTACAAACCTAATAAAGTGGCATCGAGCCAAACCTTTATGCGAATTATTAATTGTTTTAATTTGATATGTATATTGATATGTGTTTAGAACAATTTAATTTGGGCATAATTTTATTGTATAAAATTTAAAAAAAAAAAAAAAAAAAAATTGGTAATCCATTTTTTTTTATTTATCGAATACATGTAAAAAAAAAAAAAGGCTACGGATTACAGCTGTGCACGAATTGGTCATGCGAATATTGGGAAGGCACGGAAATCAAGGAATTTTCTTTTAATGCTAGTGATGCATTCGGATAAGGAACTAAGGAAGCACGTGAAAACCAACAGAAATCCATGCAATATCTTGTTTTTTTTTTTCAAAAACCGTGCATAGCATGTGACATAAAAAAAAAAAAAAAAAAAAAAAAAAAAAAACTTGGCTGTGCACGTTTTTTCCGAAAAAAAAGAGAGGAAGGAATCAGGTTATTATATATATATATATGTATAATATATATATATATATATATTATCCGCTTTTATTATATATATATATATAATAACGGTTTTGATTATTATTATTATTATATATATATAATTTCATTTATTTTATAATTAAGATAAAAAATTTATTTTAATTTTAAAATAAAGATTTATTTTAATATTAAAATAAAAGAGTTTATTTTAATATTAAAATTAAATTTCATGCTAACTAATTAGAGTTGGAATTGGATTCCATGATAACTAATTGGAGTTGAAATTGGATTTCATATTTCCTTAAATAAAGGAGTTTATTTAGATATGAAATAGATTTCATATTATTCAAAATAAAAGAGTTTATTTGTGAATAGGAAGAGAATCCTAATTTCCTTAAATAAAAGAGTTTATTTAGATATGAAATAGATTTCATATTATTCAAAATAAAAGAGTTTATTTGTGAATAGGAAAGAAAATCCGTATTTCCTTAAATAAAGGAGTTTATTTAAATATGAAATAAGATTTCATATTATTCAAAATAAAGGAGTTTATTTGTGAATAGGAAAGAATATCCGTGTTTCCTTAATTAAAGATTTTTTTTACATGGAATTGGATTCCATAATTAATTAAAATAAAGGAGTTTATTTTGATTAAAGATTTTGATTAAAATAAAATAGTTTATTTTATTCAAAATAGGATAAATTAAAATAAAATAGTTTTATTTTGATTTAAATTTGGATTAAAATAAAGGAGTTTATTTTGATTCAAAAATAGATTTTATACTAACTAAATTTGCCCATTAAATGATATCAATATATATATTAAATGTTTATTATTCATGAGATGAATGTTATTTATTGATGCGTATGGTGATGTGTATGATAATAAATGGGATTGATTATGGACTATTGACCAATGCGATTGGATTTTATTTTAGTTGGATGCATGAATGTATGGGTTTTATTAAATGGGAATTACTGCGTGCCTCGTCCTCTCTAATTTTTTCTTAATGTAAATTCTATCTCCCTCTATGTACTTCCCTTGATTTGTTGATCAAGGTTTCTATTTATTTTAAAATAGTATTGTAATAGGAATAGTTAGAATTAATTTTGAAAAATTGGAGATCAAGGAAGCAAGGCGCTTGAAGACCCGTTTGTAATGGAGCCGGTTTAAATGTAATAGTTATATTTAAATATTATTTCTTGCACCCTAGGGTTTGACCTTTTGGTTCACTTGGTGGCTCTAGTGAACCAAACTAGAATAAAAGTCCATAATCAATCCGAGTAGAATATAGTATTCTATATGTGCATGCTTATACTATATATATATATATATATATATATGCAAACATGCTTCGCATGTTTATTAATATAATGGCGTATTTTATATATATATGTATAAATGCATGCGCTTAAACAAGATGAGACAAATTAATAACAAACCTCTCAATTATTATATTAAGTCCTAAGCGTTCAAAGATATTTGGAATATCGAGCGTCAAGCCTTCTAGCATGATAAAATTAATAGAGTATTAAATATTTAATATGAGTTTGTTGTGTCACCACAAGGCAAGTATTAAGTATTTAAGATGTTAATTTATCACATTTGATGCTTATAAAGAAAATTGAACAATATTGTTTTGTTGTGTCACCACAAGGATGATATTTTTTTTTTGAATATATGGAGTGCTAGGTTGGACTTAACTTGGATAATTTTGATTCGGATGTGCCACCACTTGATCAAAATAATCTAAGAGGCAAAATACAAGGAGTTGCATAGTTGATGTAATTGACAAAAGTTGTCTACCTATTTATTTATATATAGTTTGTTGTGTCACCACAAGGTTATATACATTTGAAATGGGATCCTTATTCTCACTAGCAAATCTTTAATTAGATTTTGCCGAACTATATATGTGAGGGTAATATAGTTTGAAGAAAATAGTGGGAGATACCAATTTAAAACAAGACCTAATTTATTTTGGTAATTAATAAAAGAATGTATGTTAAAATGTTGTTAATTACAAATTCATCTATAGAATTTTACAATGTCTAAATTACTATCACTGCGAAGCATATTAGATGCTAAATTAACGGGAATAAAGAATTAAACGGATTGGTTAAGGAATTTGAGAATAGTTCTCATAGCTGAAAAGCTATCTTATGTCCTTAATACGCCTATCCCTGCAATGGTTGCAGATAATGCCTCTGAGGAAGACATTGCTACTTTTAGAAAGTGGCAAAATGATGCACAGTTGGCTCAATGCATCATGCTCGCATCCATGAGTAACGAGCTTCAGCGTCAGCATGAAACTATGGATGCACCTACTATATTCCTGCACAACAAGTAGTTGATGGTGAGGAAAGTAGGACTGATAGATATCAGATATCTAAGGAGCCCTTCCGATCTAGAATGGCCAATGGCACTACAGTACAGACAAAAGTCCTTAACATTATCAATTTGATTGATCAATTAGGACAACGGGTTTTGTCATGGATGGAGAGTTGAGCCAAGATTTGATCTTGCACTCACTCCCAGATTCCTTTCACAATTGTTGTGAATTTTTCATATGAACAAGCTAGATATCAGTCTCGCTGATTTGCTTAACATGTTGAAAATATTGAGAGTGACTTTCCAACCAAGAAAAAAACAAAGTCGTCTTGGTAGGGGCCAAAGGATCTTTTGAAAGAAGAACGATTCAAAGAAGGTAAATAGAAAGGCATAAACAAAGGATAATAAGAACAAAACTGATATGGATAGCAAAGGAGTTTGCTTCCACTGCAATAAGCCTGGACACTGGAAAGAAACTGCGAGAAGCATCTTGCAGAGGCTAACCAAAGAAGCTTAGTGAAGTTTCGGTTACAAATGCAATTTTGTTCATGATTTAAATAAATTTTTCTTTAAGTCAAGGTTCTACTTGGGTATTGGATACCGACTTTGGTTATCATAAATATAGATTTATGAAGGGACCAAGCAGAAGTAGAAAGCTAAACAAATATAAGTAATACTATGTGTGGAAAATGAAGCAAAGGTTGCTGCATTAGCCATAGAAACTTATAGTTTAGCAATGCCTACGGCAAATCTATTAAGTCAATAAGTTGTTATTGTATTCCAATTCTTGTTAAAAATACTATTTCCATTTTATTGTTGGACAATGAAATCTTTGGTATTATAATTAAGAACAATTGTTGTTCTATTTATAATAATAATGTTTTGTATAAACTGGAATATTACTTAATAAATTTTGTATACTTGACTTACATGAAAATAATTTTGCATATTGAACAAATTAGTATAAGAAAAGGAGATGATCATTCAAAGAGTTGAATGTGTGTATTTGTTGAAATACAAGTGTGAATTATTTGAAAGGTTCAAAGAATTCAGAAGTGAAACAAATTGGCAAAGTATTAAGATTCTTTGATTAGATCAAGGAATAAATACTTGTGCAATAAGTTTCTAAATCATCTCTAATGGTTTTCTCATAATGGAAACATCCCGATCTGCATAATTGATTGATGTATCTGAATGAAAATTCGTACCTTGTTGGACATGGTGCGGTCCATAATGATTTTACCGAAGCATTCGGATCCTTCAGGATCATGTCCTAGAAATGGTCATATATCTACTGGAAAAGGTAACCTCAAAATCAGCCCCCAAGACTCCATAAAAGTTATGGATGGGGAGGATTCCTAATCTTAAGTATGTTAAGATAAGGGGTTGTCCAACTTATGTGAAAAGGTTTCAAAGGATAAGCTTGGGACAAGATTTGACAAGTCTGATTTGTGGGACATCCTAAAGTAAGTTTAGGGTAAATGTTCTATAATCCTACTTAGCAAAAGGTGTTTGTTACGAAACACACTTCCTTCTAAGATAAAGGTGTTTATCATTGAAAGGGCTAATGGGAGGATAATAGATCTTGAAAGTTCAAGAACCACAAAACATTATAAGTCAAATAAGAGGAACATGTAGATAGACCTATTGTACCACAACCGAATCGTAAATCTGGAATAGTACCAAAGATACCTAGGAGGTATGGATTCATCATGGATGATGATGATGAGGTACACATCATAGAAGATGATGATCCAGAGTTACATTCGATGAGGTAAGACTTCTAGTGTGTACAAAAGGGTCAGTGGGAGCATTGTGAAATTTCTAGTATTATATGTTGATATACTACGGATGAGGAATTACATACCAATGCTACAATCGATAAAAAGATAAAGTTGTCTAAACATTCCTCCATGAATGATTTGGAAGAGTATCTTAATTGGGGATATAAATCTATATAGATAGATTTAAAAGGATGCTCGACTTTACCCAAGGAACGATATTCATTTGATGCTAAAGTCGCTTAGCATGGCAAACTCAAAAGATGTCTCATGTCGATGAGCTATGGAGTGTATCTCTTAATAGTCCCCATAGACTCCAAAGAAGAGATCGCATGAGTGACAATCATGTATGCAATGAAATATACGAGACACGATGTTGATCGGTCATATTACGGAGAAGTTCACTTTGTGAGTCGGTGAAAAACATCTTAAAGTTCTTAACCAAAGACTAAGGATGTGATCATATACATGGTGGGTCGAATTAAAACTAGAGGCTTAACAGACTCAAGTTTTTCGAGACGGAGACACAAGACGACAAAAAATCCACTTTAAGGTAAAGCGTTATCTTGAATAGTGGTGCGATGAATTAGAAAGGTTCCAAGCAAAGAAAGAGTTCTTTGGTTTAGTAATAAAGACAAAGTATATAGCTATAAATGAAGGCTCGCAAGTTGATTGTTTGGATTAAAAGTTCATTCTGAGAACTAGGAATAGTTCCTAAGTCTCATCTTGGATCTAAACATGTGTTGTGGCATTTTCATTTGATTATTAGAATCATTGAAAGATGGGAAATCACTATAGAGATAGTGGACTCTCAAGAACAACATTACATATCCATTAACTAAAGCTTATCCAACAAAGCAGGATAATCGTCACTAGAGAAGAAAGAGTATAAGATACCATGACGATTGGCTTTAGTGCAAGTGGGAGATTGAAAGTAGTATGCACACAAGCCAATCATGTTTGATGATAAAGCATATACTTTATAACAATCTTATTCATTTATTAATAAAAAGTATTAATTTATTAAAGGCTTTTAATTATCTACATGATCTTTGTTTTATAATATGTGATAAACCCATAGTTTTAAAGCAATGCTTTTAGAATAATGATGATGATCATTCTAATGAGATCTAAATTCTTAGAAAGCTTAAAACTAAAATAGTTCCCAATCATTGGATTACTAAATTGGGGATTAGTGAATCCGGATAGATTGAAATACATCGTTTAACTTGCTCATTGGATGAGGATGATTGATCTCATGATCATTTGTGTGGAGACACTAAAGCAAGTATGTAGGTGCTTATTAGAGAATAAGTTCATTTGAGCGTGGCTCGCTAAGGAATACCTAATGGAGTTTTATTTGCTGTCGATAGGAATTCTGTAGTGATAGTAGTCAAGTGATCCTTGGACTTGAGATCATCATAGTATCTTGTGTATGATGAGTTATACTTTGACTTATTCCTTAAGACCCTTAGGGTATATCAAAGGTATGCTTGGGTATAATAAGTTGTACATGGAGATAATGTATGATCGATAAAGAATCTACCACTTCTAATAAAAGAAGAGAATGTCCTATGTGATTCGATAAATGACAACCTAGTAGTCCTTGGCCAAAGGCGAGAATGAAATTAGAAAGGAGTTTCTAATTTGCATTATTTGGAGTTGTGCATTTAAGGATCGAAATACATATAATTAAATAAAATAAGACTTGACAAATAATTCCATGTCTTATATTTAATTGGGACATTGTATGGTGGAAGGATTGAATTGTCGGTAACTATTTACTCAAAGGTTCTTTAATGATTAATGTTGAAATCTATATTATCCGGAAAGTCGTTGATCGCTTGGGAGAGCTTATCCTATTGTAGAATAAATATTATTTAAATAAATTAATTGTTTAATTTATTTATTTAAATAAGATTAGAATTGTTCTAATTGATTTATTCTCAATAGGTTTAATATGGAGAACCTAAAGGGTCACACCATAAAAGGAAGAATAATTATTTAAGAAGTTAATGGCATAATCGTAATAATATATTATGTATATTTAATTTAATCTATGGTGATAGAATAAATTAAATAGCTTAATATTATTATTTAATATTTTAGAAATATTAAATATAAATTAATAAGAGGAGTCTTATTAATATTATTACAATTATTATTATTTTAATTTCTAAAGAGTTTAGGAATTAATTTAATATAAGTACTCTCATTTATTCCTAATAAGATTAGGAGGTTAAATTAATTAAAAGAGTTTAATTAATTATCCTAATAAGATTAGGGAGCTTAATTAATTAAAAGAATTTAATTAATTAAATAAACCCAATTCCTTAATTGTTAAGGTGGGTTGCCCACATCTATTAATAAGAGGTCTTATTATGGGTGTGTATGGGTTGTTGACTTTTTCAACATACGACGTAATTCCAATTGTTGGGAGAGTACACCTTTCTATAGAGATAGAAAAACTAGGGTTTAGCCAACCACCCATCTTCTTGAATTTTCTTCTTCCTTGGTGGATCACCTCTAGAGGCCAAACATTTGGGTGGCTAACGTTGATCAAAGGAAGGAACCAAACCTGTGGATTCAAGATTGAGCGCGAAAGGATTTGGAGGTGAACTTGTACACGAGGAAGCTCGATCTTCAAGGTATGATTTTATTCTTTATCTTTTCGTTTAATTAATAATTGTGCATAAAGGATGATCCGGGTATATGGTTTGTAAATTTTTAAACTCTGATTTTTACTAAACTTCGCTAATTTTATGCAATTTGATTGCGTTATGAATATTACAAACCTAACACCAAACTGTCCAAACCTAAAGAAGGGTGCTTATTTTACTTGTGGTTCGAAGGACCATCTGGCAAGAGATTATCCCAAGAAGGGATCGGGAGGGTCAGGATCAGGAGGAAACCGGAGAAATAACAGTGGAAATGCCTTAACCATCACCGGACCAACCGCAACAAACCGACTAACTGCCCGGACTTTCAATATGACGGTGCAGGATGCAATCCAGTCTCGTGATGTGGTGTCAGGTATCATTCCGATCAATGAAATTAATGCTTATGTTTTATTTGATTCGGTGCTACTTGTTCCTTTATATCCAAAGACTTTGCTAATAGTTTAGATTTGCTTATGGATGAGTTGGAATATCTCATGAATATAGAAATTGCGAATAGGAGATAATTCACATTAAGTAATGCGTGTTTAAGAACCGTAGAGTGGATATTAAGGGTAATATCATGAACGTAGATCTTATCCCTATTCGACTTGGGAATTTGACGTTATTTTGGGAATGGATCGGTTATTCAATTCACGAGGTAAGTAATTGATTGCCAAAAAGCGTATTAACCTTATGACTCCATCAAAGGTTGTGTTTTATGGTAGCAAGTCGCTGAGAACAAGTGAGTTGTCGATGATGATGCGAGCCGTGAAGTTGTTAAGACAAGGCCGTAGGATACTTAGCTTACATAGTCGATAGTCGAAAAAGAGAATCCGAAGGTAGAAGAAATACCAATTGTGAGGGACTTCAATCGACGTATTTCCAGACGATTTACCGGACTTCCACCGGATAGAGAGTAGATTTATGAATTGATTTGGCGCCGTAATCGCTCCAATATCGAAGGCACCATACCGAATGGCACCGATGAGATGAAGGAATTAATGGTACAACTACAAGAATTGTTGGACAAGAAGTACATTCAACCGAGCGATCGCCGTGGGAGTGCTGCGGTGTTGTTTGTAAAAAGAAGGATGGATCGATGCGACTCTGCATTGACTACGAGAGAACCAATAAGGTCACGATTAAGAACGGATATCCATTACCAAGGATCGACGACTGTTTGATCAATTGAAGGGAGCGAGTACTTTTCCAAGATAGACTTGAGAAGCGGTTATCATCAATTGAAGGTGAGGCCGAGGATGTACCAAAGACTGCGTTCGTAACACGATCTGATTACTTACTGAATTTGTAGTAATGTCATTTGGTCTTCTGAATGCTCTGTAGCATTTATATGGACTAATGAATGGTGTGTTCAAGCCATTTTGGACAAGTTCAGTAGTGGTATTTATAGATAACATTTTGGTCTATTCGAAAACCAAAGAAGAACACGAAGAGCATTTGAGATTAACGTTGGAAGTATTGAGAAGGAAAAGTTGTATGCCAAGTTTTGAAATGCGAATTTTGGATTGAACGAGTGCAATTTCTTGGGCACGTGATCGATAAAAGCGGAATTTCGTAGATCCATCCAAAGTCGAAGCCGTGATTAACTTTCGGATTAGCCGAGGGCGCCGCCGTCGAAGTCACGAAGTTTTCTTGGATTAGCGGGGATATTATAGAAGGTTCATACAAGACTTTTCCAAGATCGCAACTCAGTTAACGAATTTAACTCGAAAAAGTCAGTGAAATTTGTTTGGACGGATAAGTGTGAGGAAAGTTTTCAAGAATTAAAGAAGAGGTTGAGTACGACCCCTGTGTTATCTCTTCCGGAGGATACAAGAAATTTTGTTGTTTATAGTGATGCATCGCATAAAGGACTTGGTACATGTCTTTGATGCAAAACGACAAAGTCATTAACGTATGCATCACGACAATTGAAGGATTACGAGAAGGGTTACCCGACCCATGATTTGGAGTTAGCTGCAGTTGTTTTTGCTCTAAAAATTTGGAGGCACTATCTATACGGGGAGAAGTGTGAAATATATACGGACCACAAGAGTCTGAAATATACTTTTACACAGAAGGATTTGAACATGCGTCAAAGAAGATGGTTGGAATTAATTAAGGATTACGATTGTGAGATTTTATACCATCCGGGAAAAGCAAATGTGGTTGCCGATGCCTTAAGTAGAAAGGGTCGTGAGAAATTGATGATGTTAACTGCTCAGGAGGAGCTAATTACAGAAATGGAGAAACTGGTGTTGGAAGTGAAGTATCCTATGGAGATCGATGAGAAGCTATTTCAGATGCAATCTGGTACAACTCTATTAGATAAAGTAAAGGAGGCTCAGCTTCAGGACGAAGAATGTAAAAAGGCGACAAAGAAGACATCTGAAGGAACCGAACCAAGATTTAAGATGGATAAGGAAGGAATACTGAGATTTGAAAATAGAATCTGGATTCCGCCAGTACAAGAAATTAAGGAAGAAATTCTGAGTGAGGCTCATAGTTCGAGATATTCGATACCCAGGTAGTACAAAGATGTATCAAGATCTTTGACAACATTTTTGGTGGCCGAATTTGAAATGCGATGTTGTAGAATGTGTTGCCAAGTGTCTGACCTGTTAGAAAGTAAAAGCAGAACATCAGAGGCCAAGTGGATTGCTACAACCGTTAGAAATCCCAGAATGGAAATGGGAACATATTACAATGGACTTCGTGGTTGGCCTTCCGACGACTCAGAAAGGCTATGCCGCAGTAAGGGTTATCGTTGACCGACTGACGAAATCCGCACACTTCCTTCCAATCAAAATCAGATTTAACTTAGATCAATTGGCAAGGTTATATGTGAAAGAGATTGTTTCGAGACACGGAGTGCTGGTGTCAATTGTTTCTGATAGAGATCCGCGCTTCACATCAAATTTCTGGAACGTCTTGAGAATGCATGGGTACGCAATTGCGAATGAGTACAAACTTACCACCCTCAAACAGACAGACAGAGTGAGAGAACGATTCAAACATTAGAAGATATCTTTGAGAGCACGTGTGATGGACTTCAAAGGAAATTGGGATGATCACCTACCGTTAGTAGAGTTCGGCTACAACAACAGCTACCACGCTAGTATTGGCATGCCGCCTTCTGAAGCGTTATCTGGCGAAAAGTCGTAACTCCGTTTTTTGGGATGAAGTTGGTGAAAGACAATTGCTAGGGCCGAGAATTGGTACAATGAGACGCGAAATAGTCAAAGTGATCCGAGCACGACTGGTAGCGGCTCAAGATCGACAGAAGAAATACGCTGATCCACATCGTAAATATATCGAGTTTGAATCAGGTAGTTATGTTTTCTTGAAGGTCTCTCCCTGGAAGGGGAAGATCAAGTTCGGAAAGAAAGGGAAATTGAGCCGAAGATTTATTGGACCCTTTGAAGTACTGAGAAGAATAGGAGAAGTTGCGTACGAGGTAGCCTTACCTCCATCACTCGAGAATGTCCACAACGTATTCCATGTTTTTGTATTACGACCATACAAAGCTGATTACAAGCATGTAATTGAATACGAACCCCTGCATTTTGAGAAAGACTTGTCTTACAAAGAAATTCCTGTCCAAATTATCGACCGAAAAGAACAAGTTCTCAGAAATAAAGTTATACCTTCTGTTAAGGTAATTTGGAGGAACCACCACGCTAACGAAGCTACGTGGGAACTCGAAGAGAATATGATGAAGAATTACCCTCATTTATTTACTTAATTATGTATAACCATTCGGGATAGAATCTTTGTAAGGGGGGGAGAATGTAACGGGTTGAATTTATTGAGTCGTGATTACGGGGATGTAATCCTTTTAAGGGGGAAAGATGTGATGAAACGAAATTTTGTAATTTAATTTTAATATTTATTGAATTAAATAAATATTTTCGATGATTTAATTATTGGATTAAATAATTATTTGATGTAATTGTGGTAGATTAATTTAATTATATGTGTTACATTTATTAAATTAATGTGAGAATAATTATTATTCAAATATGTAATTATGTGAGCTTATCGAATTAAATGAAATATTTAATTAAGCATGATGTTATTTAATTAATTTAATTATTAATTAGAGAGATAATAATTTGACATTATTTATTAATGAGAAAATTTATAATGTGACTACGTGAAATTATGAGAAATTATTATATTTTATTTAAAATAAATTAAATAAGATATTGATTTATTTTATGAAGGAGTGTGACATTAATAAAACTATATGATAAAGTTTTATTAAATTAAATGTTTTTTTAAATCTATTTTGCTAGCCAAACAAGGCCCTATGGGGAGTTGGAACAGTTACTCATTATTGGGTTAACTGACCACTCAGTGCGTCAGTTCTCTTATTATATAATACGTCTTCTTTTTTTTCTTCATTTTTCCTAAGTCTAGAAAAGTAGAAACAGAGAGAGTTTCAAAGAGAGATTGAGAAGTGTTGAGAAAGAATTTTGATTAAAGAAGAGTTGAGAAGAAATTATTTCCTACTAATCTATACTTATTCTCAGGGTAATCTCCTCTTCCCAAATTCTAAATTTCACGTCATTAGTTTTTATAAAAATGGCTTTCATACATTTTGTAAAATCTCTGTAATTGAGAAAGGGTTTGATTATGAGTTTATATATGGGTTAAGATGTATCAAATCGTATTTGATTATATATATATTATGTGAATTATCATGTAATCAGTTTCATAATACTATGAATTGCTATTTCAAAAATTTACAGAGAATGGGTTTTGGCCTTATGGCCTTATACGTGATATTTTATGTATTGATCGTTTGTTATTCCTAAATTTTACACTCGTATATTATTATGCATGTTGATACGAAGAGACCAAAGTTTAAATAAACGGATTCGGTGTTATAATGAATCCGTAGTGACAATTTTCATGTTTTATTTTCAAAACCTTCAAGAACATCAAGAACAGTGAAAGTAAATGTGTTGATTTTGCAAATTATGTGTTGTAACTTGTTAAAAATCATGCTAGATGGGTTAAGTAATGATTATATATGTATTACAATGATTGGGTAAGTCTAAATTAGTAAAAAATAACTAATTGGAAGTTATGACCATATTCATGTATAATTTTACGTGTGATTGATTTTTTAGCCTAATTTGGCCTTATTATATGTTCGCAAACTACGACTATCAGAAAATGAACTCAGGTAACCCTCTCCGTTTCATCATTACTAAACTAAATTACCACTTCCTACGTGATCAAAAAAAAATTAAAAAATTAAAAATAAATAAATAAATAAAAAAAAAAATAAAATAAAAAAAAATATTGATGAAAATTATTATTAAAATATTTATAAAATAAATTAAATATTTTAATTGAGATATTTATGGAATAAAATAAATATTCGATGAAAATTATTATTAAAATATTTATAAAATAAATTAAATATTTTAATTGAGATATTTATGGAATAAAATAAATATTCGATGAAAATTATTATTAAAATATTTATAAAATAAATTAAATATTTTAATTGAGATATTAATGGAATAAAATAAATATTCGATGAAAATTATTATTAAAATATTTATAAAATAAATTAAATATTTTAATTGAGATATTATGGAATAAAATAAATATTCGATGAAAATTATTATTAAAATATTTATAAAATAAATTAAATATTTTAATTGAGATATTATGGAATAAAATAAATATTCGATGAAAATTATTATTAAAATATTTATAAAATAAATTAAATATTTTAATTGAGATATTATGGAATAAATTAAATATTCGATGGAAATTATTATGAAATAATTTATTCGAGTGTAATAATAGTAAGAGAATGAAAATATTCTAATTTAATTAAGTAATTAAATTAGAAGGGTAATGATTTGTTAAATAAAGTGGAGTTTATATTAAATAATTAAGTGAAAATGTAACTAATGAATGTCGTGAATACATATGGTATGTGTGTAGGATTTGTGGTGAACGGAAGTAGTAATCGTTTAGCATACGCACGAGGCAAGTTTCCTAACCCTACTTGTCATTATTGTTCATGTTATTAGTTACCTCGAGTAAATTATCATTACTATTATTCAAGTTCAATTGTTATATTAAAGATTTATTATCTTTTCAAGCATGATTCAGTTATACAATAATTGTTCTATTGTATACTTCTTGAGATTATTATTCAAATTGAATATCATTATTGTTGAACCTTATTAGACTAGTGAACTTTATTGATTCAACTAGTCCTTAGTTGATGAACGCTCTAAATTTCAGAACCCTTATTGAATTATCCAAACCAAACTTCCTTTGGTGCAGACTCGAATGTCAAACTGAGATGAACAACCCTGTAAAGGGATTGACTTATGCGTTAGCGTTAAGATATTGTGCACAGTATGGTACTAAGGGCTGATCTCCCTAAGTACGAGAAGAAAGGTCCATAGTCTTATGACTGTTAAAGGTTTCAAGTATAACCCTTGTTAACCTAGGACATAGTTCAAGGTCTTATGACCCTCAGAATTCTTTTGATTCTTGTTATTTATTCTTGATTCAAAAGTTGAGCTTTTATTCAGATGTCTTTGATTCACTCGCATGTTATTATACTGTTATTTCATTGTTATACTTGTGGGCAATAGTGCTCACTCTTGCCTTATAATAACATTGCAGTTAAGAACGAAAGAACTGACGAACCTTCCACTAGTAAAGACAAGGGCAAAGTTAGCAAGTGTTGAAGACTTGTTATTTTATTTGATGATGTATTTATGTTAGAGTTGAGTTAATGATGTTGTTTAAGACTTATTGTTTATATTTCCGCACAGATGTTTAAGGTTAGTTCAACCTGGGATTATGTTTATGATTCAGATGTTGTAACCCTATAAGGGGAAGATTTTTATTTCTATCTATTGCATGGTTTGCATTTATTATGGGTAGATAGATAGATGATATTTGTATAGTGAACACCAAATCCCGTGGAATTGAAGAACCCGAATTTGGGGGTGTCACACGTACAACCTCTTATCCCATGGCATTGTGTAGCTCTCAATAATAGCATTCCGAAAAGATATTATATGCCTCAATCGGATGCCCGAATTGAAAGTTATGAAGGTTCAAGCGGATAACGTGTTGTATGCGGATAACGTGTTGGCGGAGCCAACGGAGCCCGAGGCACCCCGGGTAGCCACAGGTGGACCTATGCTTGCCGCAGGTACACATGTGGCTCCCCCTCTATAAATAGAGGGCTTGGGGTGGCCATTTGAAGAAGAGAAAAGGCGAGGAAGCCCTGTCCATTTTGTTTTGTACACACTTTAAAGTGAGTGTTTGAAAGTAGTATGCACACAAGCCAATCATGTTTGATGATAAATCATATACTTTGTAACAATCTTATTCATTTATTAATAAAAAGTATTAATTTATTAAAGGCTTTTAATTATTTACATGATGCTGTTTTATAATATGTGATAAATCCATAGTTTTAAGCAATGCTTTTAGAATAATGATGATGATCATTTTAATGAGATCTAAATTCTTAGAAAGCTTAAAACTAAAATAGTTCCCAATCATTGGATTACTAAATTGGGGATTAGTGAATCCGGATATATTGGTACACACGTTGCTTGCTCATTGGATGAGGATGATTGATCTCATGATCATTTGTGTGGAGACACTAAAGCAAGTATGTAGGTGCTTATTAGAGAATAAGTTCATCGAATATGTGGCTCGCTAAGGAATACCTAATGGAGTTTTATTTGCTGTCAATAGGAATTCTGTAGTGATAGTAGTACAAGTGATCCTTGGACTTGAGATCATCATAGTATCTTGTGTATGATGAGTTATACTTTGACTTATTCCTTAAGACCCTTAGGGTATATCAAAGGGTATGGTTGGGTATAACAAGTTTGTACATGGAGATAATATATGATCAATAAAGAATCTACCACTTATTAAAAGAAGAGAATGTCCTATGTGATTCGATAAATGACAACCCAAAGAGTCCTTGGCGTTAAGGCAAAATGAAATTAGAAAGGAGTTTCTAATTTGCATTATTTGAGTTGTGCATTTAAGAGTCGAAATACATATAATTAAATAAAATAAGATGACAATAATTCCATGTCTTATATTTAATTAAGGACATTGTATGGTGGAAGGATTGAATTATACGGAACTATTTACTCAAATGTTCTTTTATGATTAATGTTGAAATCTATATTATCCGGAAAGTCGCTGATCGTTAGGGAGGCTTATCCCTATTGTAGAATAAATATTATTTATTTAAATAAATTAATTATTTAATTTATTTATTTAAATAAGATTAGAATTGTTCTAATTGATTTATTCACAACCGGTTTAATATGGAGAACCTAAAGGGTCACACCATAAAAGGAAGAATAATTATTTAAGAAGTTAATGACATAATTGTAATAATATGTTATGTATATTTAATTTAATCTATGGTGATAGAATAGATTAAATAGCTTAATATTTATTATTTAATATTTTAGAAATATTAAATATAAATTAATAAGAGGAGTCTTATTAATATTATTACAATTATTATTATTATTTTAATTTCTAAAAGAGTTTAGGAATTAATTTAATATAAGTACTCTCATTTATTCCTAATTGGATTAGGAAGGAAAATTAGTTAAAGGAGTTTAATTAATTATCCCTAATAAGATTAGGGAGCCCCTTTAATTAAAAAAGGGTTTAATTAAATAATACCTTATTTTAATAGGGTTACTTGATATCTTTATAAGAGGAGTCTTATATCAGATATTAAGACTACGTTATTTTTCCAATGGTTGGAGAGTACGCTCCTTTTCTATAGAGATAGAAAAACTAGGGTTTAGCCAACCAACCATCTTCTTGAATCTTTCTTCTTCCTTAGTGGATCACCTCTAGAGGCCAAACACTTGGGTGGCTAACGTTCATCAAAGGAAGGAACCAAACCCGGTGGATTCAAGTTGAACGCGAAAAGGATTGGAGGTGAACTTGTACCTGAGGAAGCTCGATCTTCAAGGGTGTGATTCTTATTCGTTATCTTTTTCGTTTAATTAATAATTGTGCATAAAGGGTGATCCGGGTATATGGTTTGTTTAATTTTAAAACTCTGATTTTTACACGTTTTCGCATTATTTTTGCAATTTGATTGCGTTCTTGAATATTACAAACCCAACAGTGGTATCAGAGCCAAACCTTTATGCGAATTATTAATTATTTTAATTTGATATGTATATTGATATGTGTTTAGAATAATTTAATTGGGCATAATTTTGTTATATAAAATTAATTAAAAAAAAAACGTCAATTCGCGAAACTTGTTTGAAGTTCCATGTTTTGTTTCTTTTTTTTAAACTGATACATAGCAGGATAACAAGTATCACTTAGTATTACTAATATATATGGACATCCTGTTTTAACGTGATATGTATCAAGGGAACAGATGTCACGGATTTCCTATAATGTATATACATAAAAGGGATTCATGATTCTCATTCACATGGCCTGATTTCGGTAATATATATATATATATATATATATATTAATAATTTTATAATTAAAATAAAGTTTATTTTAATTTTAAAATAAAAGTTTATTTTAATTTTAAAATTAGATTTCATGCTAACTAATTAGAGTTGGAATTTGATTCCATGATAACTAATTGGAGTTGAAATTAGATTGCCTAATTTCCTTAAATAAAGGAGTTTATTTAGATATGAAATAAGATTTCATATTATTCAAAATAAAAGAGTTTATTTGTGAATAGGAAAAAGAATCGATCTTTCCTTAAATAAAGGAGTTTATTTAGATATGAAATAAGATTTCATATTATTCAAAATAAAGGAGTTTATTTATGAATAGAAAAGAGAATCATGTTTCCTTTAATAAATGAGTTTATTTTTTTGGAATTGGATTCCATAATTAATTAAAATAAAGGAGTTTATTTTGATTAAAATTTTGATTAAAATAAAATAGTTTATTTTATTCAAAATTGAATAAATTAAAATAAAATAGTTTTATTTTGATTTAAATTTGGATTAAAATAAAGGAGTTTATTTTGATTCAAAATTAGATTTTATACTAACTAAATTTGCCCATTAAATGATATCAATATATATATTAAATGTTTATTATTCATGAGATGAATGTTATTTATTGATGCATATGATGATGTGTATGATAATAAATGGGATTGATTATGGACTATTGACCAATGTGATTGGATTTTATTTTAGTTGGATGCATGAATGTATGAGTTTTATTAAATGGGGTCTGCGTACCTTGTCTTCTCTAATTTTTCTTAATGTAAATTCTATCTCTCTCCTATGTACTTCCCCTTGACTGCTGATCAAGGTTTCTATTTATTTTAAATAGTTTTGTAATAGGAATAGTTAGAATTATTTTGAAGAATTGGAGATCAAGGGACAAGAAGCGCATGAAGATCCGTTTATAATGGAGCCCAGGTTTAAATGTAATAGTTATATTTAAATATTAATTCTTGCACCCCTAGGGTTTGACCTTTTGGTTCACTTGGTGGCTCTAGTGAACCAAACTAGAATAAAAGTCCATAATCAATCCGGGTAGAATATAGTATTCTATATGTGCATGCTTATACTATATATATTATATATTATGCAAACATGCTTCACATGTTCATTAATATGACGCTTATTTTATATATATATGTGCATGCGCGCTAAACAAGATGAGACATTTTAATAATAAATCCCTCAACTTTTTTTATATTAAGTCCTAAGCGTTCAAAGATATTTGGAATATCGAACGTCGCCTTCTAGCATGATAAAATTAATAGAGTATTAAATATTTAATATGAGTTTGTTGTGTCACCACAAGGCAAGTATTAAATATTTAAGATGTTAATTTATCACATTTGATGCTTATAAAGAAAATTGAACAATATTATTTTGTTGTGTCACCACAAGGATGATATTTTTCTTTTTTGAATATATGGAGTGCTAGGTTGGACTTAACTTGGATAATTTTGATTCGGATGTGCCACCACTTGATCAAAATAATCTAAGAGGCAAAATACAAGGAGTTGCATAGTTGATGTAATTGACAAGAGTTGTCTACCTATTTATTTATATATAGTTTGTTGTGTCACCACAAGGCTATATACATTTGAAATGGGATCCTTATTCTCACTAGCAGATCTTTAATTATATTTTGTCGAACTATATATATTGAGGGTAATATAGTTTGAAGAAAATAGTGGGAGATACCAATTTAAAACAAGACCTAATTTATTTTGGTAATTAATAAAAGAATGTATGTTAAAATGTTGTTATTATATATTCATTTACAGATTTTTACAATGTCTAAATTACTATCACTGCGAAACATATTAGATGTTATTTAACCGGACCGTATTAAACGGATTGGTTAAGGAATTGAGAATAGTTCTCATGGCTGAAAAGCTATCTTATGTCCTTAATACGCCTATCCCTGCAATGGTTGCAGACAATGCCTCTGAGGAAGAGATTGCTACTTTTAGAAAGTGGTAGGATGATGCACAGTTGGCTAAATGCATCATGCTCGCATCCATGAGTAACGAGCTTCAGCGTCAGCATGAAACTATAGATGCTCCTACTATATTCCTGTACATCAAGTAGTTGATGGTGAGGAAAGTAGGACTGATAGATATCAGATATCTAAGGAGCTCTTCCGATCTAGAATGACCGAAGGCACTACAGTACAGACACATGTCCTAATGATGATTAATTTGATTGAACAGTTAGAACAACGGGTTTTGTCATGGATGGAGAGTTGAGCCAAGATTTGATCTTATACTCACTCACTGACTCCTTTCATAATTATTGTGAATTTTTTATATGAACAAGCTAGATATTAGCTTAGTGATTTGCTTAACATGTTAAAAAATGTTGAGAGTCACTTTCCAACGACCATGTCTTACTGGTAGGGGCCAAAGGATCTTCTGAAAAGAAGAACGATTCAAAGAAGGTAAATAGAAATGCAAAAACAAAGAATAATAAGAATAAAACTGATATGGATAGCAAAGGAGTTTGCTTCCACTGCAATAAGCCCGAACACTGGAAAGTAACTGCGAGAAGCATCTTGCAGAGGCTAACCAAAGAAGCTTAGTGAAGTTTCGGTTATAAATACAAATTTGTTCATTATTTAAAATAAAATTTTCTTTAAGTCAAGGTTCTACTTGGGTATTGGATACCGACTTTGGTTATCATAAATATAGATTTATGAAGGGACCAAGAAGAAGTAAAAAGTTAAACAAATATAAGTAATCCTATGTTTGGGAAATGAAGCAAAGGTTGCTGCATTAGCCATAGAAACTTATAGTTTTGCATTGCCTACGGGCAATCTATTAAGTCAATAAGTTGTTATTGTATTCCAGTTCTCGTTGGAAACATTATTTTCATTTTGTTGTTGGACAATGAAATTTGATATTATAATTAAGAACAATTGTTGTTCTATTTATAATAATAATGTTTTGTAAAGAACCGGAATATCACTTAATGGATTTTGTATACTTGACTTACGTGAAAATAATTTTACAAATTGAACAAACTAGTATAAGAAAAGGAGATGATCATTCAAATAGTTAAATGTGTGTATTTGATGAAATACAAGTGTGAATTATTTGAAAAGTTCAAAGAATTCATAAGTGAAATAAATTGACAAAGTATTAAGATTCTTTGATTAGATCAAGGAATAAATACTTGAGCAATAAGTTTCTAGATCATCTCAAATGGTTTTCTCATAATGGACGCATCTCGATATGCAATAATTGATTGATGTATCTGAAAGGAAAAATCGTACCTTATTGGACATGGTACGATCCATAATTATTTTACCGACATTCCAGTATTCTTCTGGGATAATGTCCTAGAAATGGCTGCATATCTACGAAAAGGTAACCTCAAAATCCATTGAAGACTCCATAAAAGTTATGGATGGGGAGGATTCCTAATCTTAAATATGTTAAGATAAGGGTTTCCCAACTTATGTGAAAAGGTTTCAAAAGGATAAGCTTGGGACAAGATTTGACAAGTGTCGATTTGTGGGACATCCTAAAGTAAGTTTAGGGTATATGTTCTATAATTCTACTTAGCAAAAGGTGTTTGTTGTAAAACACGCTGCCTTCTAAGATAAAGGTGTTTATCATTGAAGGGCTAGTGGGAGGATAATAGATCTTGAAGAGTTCAAGAACCACAAAACACTATAAGTCAAATAAGAGGAACCTGTAGATAGACCTATTGTACCACAACCGAATCGTAAATCTGGAATAGTACTAAAGATACCTAGGAGGTATGGATTCATCATGGATGATGATGATGAGGTACGCATCATAGAAGATGATGATCCAGAGTTACATGCGATGATGTAAGACTTCTAGTGTGTACAAAAGGGTCAGTGGGAGCGTCGTGAAATTTCTAGTATTATATGTTGATATACTACGGATGAGGAATAACATACCAATGCTACAATCAGAAAAGATAAAGTTGTCTAAACATTCCTCCACGAATGATTTGGGAAGAGTATCTTAATTGGGGATAAAATCTATATAGATAGATTTTAGAGGATGCTCGACTTAACCCAAGGAATGTATATTCATTTGATGCTAAAGTCGTTTAGCATGGCAAGCTCCAAGAGATGTTTCATGATGATGAGCCATGGGTGTATCTCTCTTAATAGTCCCCACAAACTCCAAAAGAGAGATCGCATGAGTGACAATCATGTATGCAATGAAATATACGAGACCTCGATGTTGATCGATCATATTATGGAGAAGTTCACTATGAGTCGGTGAAAAACATCTTAAAGTGCTTAACCCAAGCACTAAGGATGTGATCATATTCATGGTGGGTCTAAATTAAAACTAGAGGGCTTAATGAGACTCAAGTTTTTCAAATGCGCACCAAGATGATGAAAAAATCCACTTTAAGGTAAAGCGTTATCTTGAACAGTGGTGCAGTGAATTGGAAAGGTTCCAAACAGCAAAGAGTTGCTGGTTTAGTGATAAAGACAAAGTATATAGCTATAAATGAAGCTACAAGTTGATTGTTTGGATTAAAAGTTTATTATAGAACTAGGAATAGTTCCTAAGTCTCATCTTGGTTCTAAACATGTGTTGTGGCACTTTCATTTGATTATTAGAATAATTGAAAGATGGGAAATCACTATAGAGATAGTGGACTCTCATGAACAACATTACATATCCATTAACTAAAGCTTATCCAACAGCAGGATAATCGTCACTTAGAGAAGAAGAGTATGAGATACCATGACGATTGGCTTTAGTGCAAGTGGGAGATTGAAAGTAGTATGCACACAAGCCAATCATGTTTGATGATAAAACATATACTTTGTAACAATCTTATTCATTTATTAATAAAAAGTATTAATTTATTAAAGGCTTTTAATTATCTACATGATCTTTGTTTTTATAATATGTGATAAACCCATAGTTTTAAGCAATGCTTTTAGAATAATGATGATGATCATTCTAATGAGATCTAAATTCTTAGAAAGCTTAAAACTAAAATAGTTCCCAATCATTGGATTACTAAATTGAGGATTAGTGAATCCGGATAGATTGTACACACGTTGCTTGCTTTCATTGGATGAGGATGATTGATCTCATGATCATTTGTGTGGAGACACTAAAGCAAGTATATAGGTGTTTATTAGAGAATAAGTTCAATTGAACGTGGCTCGCTAAGGAATACCTAATGGAGTTTTACTTGCTCAATAGGAATTCTCAGAGTGATAGTAGTACAAGTAATCCTTGGACTTGAGATCATCATAGTATCTTGTGTATGATGAGTTATACTTTGACTTATTCCTTAAGACCCTTAGGGTATATCAAAGGGTATGTTTGGGTATAACAAGTTATACATGGAGATAATATATGATCAATAAAGAATCTACCACTTATTAAAAGAAGAGAAATGTCTATGTGATTCGATAAATGACAACCCAATAGTCCTTGGCGTTATGGAATGAAATTAGAAAGGAGTTTCTAATTTGCATTATTTGAGTTGTGCATTTAAGAGTCGAAAATACATATAATTAAATAAAATAAGACTTGACAAGAATTCCATGTCTTATATTTAATTGGGACATTGTATGGTAGAAGGATTGAATTGTCTGAGTAACTATTTACTCAAATGTTCTTTTATGATTAATGTTGAAATCTATATTATCCGGAAAGTCGCTGATCGCTAGGGAGGCTTATCCTATTGTAGAATAAATATTATTTATTTAAATAAATTAATTACTTAATTTATTTATTTAAATAAGATTAGAATTGTTCTAATTGATTTATTCACAACCTAGTTTAATATGGAGAACCTAAAGGGTCACACCATAAAAGGAAGAATAATTATTTAAGAAGTTAATGACATAATCGTAAAAATATGTTATGTATATTTAATTTAATATATGGTGATAGAATAAATTAAATAGCTTAATATTTATTATTTAATATTTTAGAAATATTAAATATAAATTAATAAGAGGAGTCTTATTAATATTATTACAATTATTATTATTATTTTAATTTCTAAAAGAGTTTAGGAATTAATTTAATATAAGTACTCTCATTTATTCCTAATTGGATTAGGAAAAAATTAGTTAAAGGAGTTTAATTAATTATCCCTAATAAGATTAGGGAACCCCTTTAATTAAAAAGGGTTTAATTAAATAATACCTTATTTTAATAGGGTTACTTTATATCTTTATAAGAGGAGTCTTATATCAGATATTAAGACTCCGTTATTTTTCCAATGGTTGGAGAGTACGCTCCTTTTCTATAGAGATAGAAAAACTAGGGTTTAGCCAACCAACCATCTTCTTGAATCTTTTTTCTTCCTTGGTGGATAACCTCTAGATGCCAAACACTTGGGTGGCTAACGTTCATCAAAGGAAGGAACCAAACCCGGTGGATTCAAGTTGAACGCGAAAAGGATTGGAGGTGAACTTGTACCTGAGGAAGCTCGATCTTCAAGGGTGTGATTCTTATTCGTTATCTTTTTTGTTTAATTAATAATTGTGCATAAAGGGTGATCCAGGTATATGGTTTGTATAATTTTAAAACTCTGATTTTTACACGTTTTCGCATTATTTTTGCAATTTAATTGCGTTCTTGAATATTACAAACCCAACAGTGGTATCGGAGCCAAACCTTTATGCGAATTATTAATTATTTTTATTTGATATGTATATTGATATGTGTTTAGAATAATTTAATTGGGCATAATTTTGTTGTATAAAATTAATTAAAAAAACGTCAATTCGCGAAACTTGTTTGAAGTTCCATGTTTTGTTTCTTTTTTTTAAACTGATACATAGAAGGATAACAAGTATCACTTAGTATTACTAATATATATGGACATCCTGTTTTAACGTGATATGTATCAAGGGAACAGATGTCACGGATTTCCTATAATGTATATACATAAAAGGGATTCATGATTCTCATTCACATGGCCTGATTTCGGTAATATATATATATATATATATATATATTAATAATTTTATAATTAAAATAAAAGTTTATTTTAATTTTAAAATAAAAAGTTTATTTTAATTTTAAAATTAGATTTCATGCTAACTAATTAGAGTTGGAATTTGATTCCATGATAACTAATTGGAGTTGAAATTAGATTGCCTAATTTCCTTAAATAAAGGAGTTTATTTAGATATGAAATAAGATTTCATATTATTCAAAATAAAAGAGTTTATTTGTGAATAGGAAAAGAATCGATCTTTCCTTAAATAAAGGAGTTTATTTAGATATGAAATAAGATTTCATATTATTCAAAATAAAGGAGTTTATTTATGAATAGGAAAGAGAATCTGTGTTTCCTTTAATAAAGGAGTTTATTTTTTTTTTGGAATTGGATTCCATAATTTATTCTTGAACTTTTTTTATTGAATTTTTATGTTATTGTCATCATCTTCATGCTTATATTGTGATGAAAGTCATCTTTGGCTTACATGCATAGATGGACTTGGTATGATTACGACCAGGGATTATTCGGTATAATCATGACCTATAATGTTATAAATGATGTGGTAAAAGACCTCAGTAGCCTGTAGTGCATTGATGGACAATTTTTGGTATGATTATGACCAGGGATTATTCGGTATAGTCATGATCATTGATGATTTAATGAATATCCTTGGCCCGTAGTGCAGGGATGACTCGATGACGTAGTTTATTTATTAAGCTAAGTCTCAGCGATAAAAATTGATGAAAACATTTTAAATCATAGAAGATAGTAGATATCATGCTCTACTTGACTCTTCTAATGGATTGCTTATTTCACTTTGAGCTTAAACTTGATGTCTATTGTATTTTATTAGTTTAACATTGTTGAAGACTAATGATAATTTATTCTGCATTATCTTAGTCATAATATTTCTTACTGGGCTAGTTGAGCTCACCCTTTCTTTCACTGTTCTCTTCAGAAAATGAGAATATAGCTGGGACGAATCGGGGAACGGAGTGACGGTCCAGATGATAGCATTAGTAGTCCTCACTATTCTGTTAAATAGTGTGATAATAAATGTAATGAGGACTCCATTGAGTGTGGATATTATCTAGATGACAATATTTGTATTAAAACTCATAGCATATGTTTTGTCGTATTTTACACGATAATTGTATAATTAAGTTTTTATTTATAATTTGTACCATGTATTTGGCGACTCAAGATGGGTGATGTATACCTGTTTTGGGGGCGTCACAGTTGGTATCAAAGCTTAGGGATATGATCTCTGGCGGAGATGTGAGACAAGAACTAGGAGGGGAGAGACGGGGAATTCCTTCACTAGTATGACCTACCTAAGTTTATTTGGTATTTAATTGGTCGTTCAGAGTATAGGGATAATATGTGATATGTTAATTAACCCTTGTTTTGTGGTAGTATTTGAAAATGGCATCCAAAAATATTAAGATAAACAATGAAACACATGAGACCGTTGAGTCACCACAGATTAATGCCCAAGATAATGTGCAATAGGAAGACAATAATCTTCATATAAATAATAACACTGATGAAATGGTGAACGATGGGATGTTCAGAGGCTTTATGCAATTCATGCAACATCAGGCGAAAGCGGCTCCTGTCCAAAATACAGGTGGAAACACTGATAATTCTCGGACGGTCACCGCTAAGCAGTTCAAGGAGCTGGGACCACCGGAGTTTTTTGGAGAGCCAAAACCACTTAAGCGCGAGACGCGTGGATAAAGCGGATCAACAAGATATTTGATGTCTTGGGATGCTCAGGAGAAAAGGTTCCTTTGCCACCTTCATGTTATGAGCATAGCGCATTCTTCGGTGGAAATCAGAAGCGTACTCAACCTATCGCACTGAAGATGTCTTGGGAGAAGTTCTAAGAAGCTGTTCAACGACAAGTACTTTCCTGAAAGTATTCATCACTTGAAGGAGGTAGACTTCATCAAGCTTGAGCAAAACAATATGACCGTGGCGCAGTATGAAGCTAAGTTGTCGAGTTATCTTGGTTTGCATCCCACTTGGTTGATAATGAGGAGAGAATGGCGCGGATGTTTCTAAGAGGTTTGAAACCCGAGATTCGTCAATACCTAATCTCTCATAATCTGTGTTTGTATTCAGATGTTGTGAATAGGGCTCAGTTATTGGAGCTCGATAATGAGTCAACCCAACTAAAAAAGAGCAGCCGACAAGTCGATAATACTAGTGGTAGCAGTCATCGAAGTGGTGACAACAAACGTGGAGGGAATCAACATGCCAGAAATGATAATCACTTCGGTGGTAATCATGGCCATGACAATAAGAGTGGACATTTCAAGAAGAGGAGATTCAACAAGGATGGAAAGATGTCAGCACCGACACCTGTTTTTAAGGAAGGAGAACGACCACCAGTCGTATGTTACAAATGTGGAGGGGAAGGACACATAAGTCCAAACTGCACGACGCAGTCCAAAGCATGTTACAATTGTGGAAAAGAAGGTCACCTAGCCTGATTTTGTCATCCACCAAAGTCAAGTCCAGCTGGGATGGAGGCATCAAAGGGTGTCCTAGATAAGACAAAACTGGTAGTTCAAGGGAGAGCGTTTGTCGTAACCTCCCAAAAAGCGAGAAATCCGAATGAGGTGATCACAGGTAAGCTAATCATAAACTCTAGCGAAGTTTATATTTTATTTGATACCTGTTCTACCTAATCCTTTATTTCTCCTACTTGCGCTCAACGTTTAATTTTGACTTTGAAGAAATTAAACTTTGACTTATCTGTTGAAACTCCATTGGGAGAAACCTTCATTACATCCACGGTTTATAAGTCTTGTTTGATTCAAATTGGTAACCACACGTTATCTGTCGATCTTATTTCATTGAAAATACTTGCATTTGATGTGATTTTAGGGATTGATTGGTTAACTACTCATCATGCTAAAATCGATTGTTTTTGTAAGGTTGTTAGCTTTCATATTCCTAACCAACCTATTATGCGAATTCAAGTAACTAAACCACTAAAATCAATCATTGTCATATCAATTCATAAAGTTATTCATTTATTGAAAAACGGATGTCAAGCTTTCTTAGCCCATCTCACGGATTTAAATAAAGATACGTCAGATTTGAATGATATTTCTATTATTAATAAATTTCTTGACGTATTCCCTGAAGAACTTCCTGGCCTACCCCCAGAGCGTGAAATTGAATTTTGTATCGACCTTGAATTCGGTACAAAACCCATTTCCAAAGCCCCATATCGAATGGCTCCTATTGAACTTCAAGAGTTAAAAACCCAATTACAGGAATTGTTAGACATCGGTTTCATTCGTCCTAGTATGTCTCTTTGGGGTGCTCCTGTTCTATTCGTAAAGAAGAAAGATGGAAGTATGCAACTTTGTATTGATTATCGAGAGTTGAATCATGTCACCATCAAAAATAGGTACCCGTTGCCTCGCATTGATGACCTGTTTGACAAGGAGTCAAATTCTTTTCAAAGATTGATATTCATTTCGGATATCATTAGTTGAAGATTAAAATTGATGACATTCTAAAGACTGCTTTCAGAACTCGGTATGGACATTATTAATTCCTAGTCATGTCTTTTGGATTGACTAATGCTCCTGCTACCTTTATGGATATGATGAACCGAGTATTCAAGGAATATTTGGATCACTTTGTGGTTGTCTTTATTGATGACATCCTCATATACTCCAAAACCCGTGAAGACCATGATCAACACTTGAGGCTGATACTTCAAAAGCTAAATAGTGTGACGGTCCAGATGATAGCATTAGTAGTCCTCACTATTCTGTTAAATAGTGTGATAATAAATGTAATGAGGACTCCATTGAGTGTGAATATTGTCTAGATGACAATATTTGTATTAAAACTTATAGCATATGTTTTGTCGTATTTTACACGACAGTTGTATAATTAAGTTTTTATTTGTATTTTGTACCATGTATTTGGTGACTCAAGATGGGTGATGTATACCTATTTTGGGGCGTCACAATTATTATTATTATTATTATTATTATTATTATTATTATTATTATTATTATTATTATTATTATTATTATTATTATTTAGTTCCTAATTAGATTGGGAATTAAATTACAAACCCGATTCCTTAAGGGTTAAGGATTAAGGGTTAGTCTTTAAAATAAGAGGAATGTGACCCCCCCAAATCCGGGTTACCTGACCCCCGAGTTTGGTGCTCACGATCCACAATATAATTAACATCTAACTACCTATTCATTAATGAATAGAATTTTACACCACATTAACTGATATAGTTCATACATTCGTCCGAGTTTATCTAACCTTTATATTACAAACATACCCTTTAGATATACAAAAAGGGTTTACAAACATAACATAATAATAATGTTAATCATAATTATTCCAGCATAACACCTTTGCCTTTGTTCTTAACATCACCTCCAACTACTTCGTCCCTAGCTGAAATGTTTTATTTAGCAAGGGTGAGCAACAAATTTTCCCCGCAAGTTAAGACATACAATGGATGTATAAGAATTAAGAATAATAGACTATCTACTTTGATAGAATAACACCAAAGTTCGGAAAACTTTGAAATAGATGAACAATTTGTTCTTCTCTAACCAATCTTCTCGCAACCTATGCAACACAATAGTTCAATAAAGAAAGGGTAAAATGCTTTCAAAGTTTCTACGATATTCGATTAAATAATAATTTAGAAGTATTCTACAAAGTTTAAGCTGAATGATCTCAAATGATCTTGAAATTATCTTCTCGAGTAACTATCAAAGATTTACTTTGATATACCCAAATACAGGATGGAAATATTTCCCAGAGTTATGCTGAGTGATCACAAAGGATCTTGAACTTCTCTTCTCGAGTAACTATCAAAGATTTACTTTGATATACCCAGGTGTATCAGATAACCATAAAGATTAAATCATACCCCTCTAGAAGTACTTAGAGCGGCCAACTCCTTGTGTCAACATCGGGATTTTTTAATGTCCCTTTTCGTTACTTGTTCTTTGGTGTTCTCATGTTAATGTGAGATTTGTTTGAAAAAATAAGTGAAAAAGGTCCGACATGTGTAATGTCGACGATTTGACTTTAAGAGTCGCTAGTTGGTGTATTTAACTGGTTGCACCAACGCAACCGAAAAGGTTTGCACATTGACCCAGTGATGTGACACTGCTAAACGAGTCTGTGAAACCGAGATTCATTTGGTTTCGGGGGCTTGATTATGCGGAGGGAAGGTGCTAGGCACCCCCTGACATCCATGTTGCCACGGTGACCGCCACTTTTCAAAAAAAACTGTTATATGAATGTGTGTGTGTGTGCGTGTGTGTGTGTGTGGATCAATGTGCAATTATTTGAAAGTAGTGTGATGCCTCGTTCGTACCTATATACAAAGGGTTTGAATTTTATAGAAAAATTCAATTTTAAGAAGATATGGCAATGAAGTTTTGTAAAAAGAGATTTTTCAAACCCTGTGCTTAATAGGAATTGAGACCTTTTCATACTTCCATTTTATTATTAAAATGTTTGGCTTGTTTGCTTTTATTTTCGAGATGCGAAGCATCTTCGAGAAAATAATATACAGCAGTGCCGAACTCCTCATGGGCATGGCAGCCATCTGAGGAAATTCAAACACTATAAATAATGTACAAGCTGCTTACAGTTGAAAAATGTCCATCACGGGAACCGAATCTAGATTCAGTACACTGAATCTGTGATCACATGATTCCTAGGCTCACATGATACCGCAATTTGTATGGAAAATAGTAAGCAGTTATATATATAAAAGCTATAAATATATATATACAGACATGATCAACCACCACGAAGCAACTCTATGGGGGATCGGAAATATAAATATATAAAAGCGGTAAATATATATATATATATATGTATATATATATATATATATATATATGGACATGATCAACCACCACGAAGCGACTCCATGGGGGATCAGAAAAGTAAATAAAGCAATAAATGCAATCAACCGCCACAAAGTAAACTCCAAAGTGGGACAAAATATAAGCAAGAAAAGGTCATGAAGTAAACTTGGGCGACAAATATATATATATATATATATATATATATATATATATATATATATATATATAAGCGATAAAGCATACTTAGGATGTAAAATCCAGGGCTCATTAGATATGTCTAAAAACAATTATATATTTAAGTATATATATATAAAAGCAAGAAATGCAAATGCTGGATATAAAATCCAGGCTCATTAGATATGTCTGACAACAATTATATATATATATATATATATATATATATATATATATAAACAAGTAAACGCTCCAGACATAAGTCTAGGCTCAATAGAGGCATAACTCGATAATGTTAATCCATATATAAATATATATACATATATAAGTATATATATATATACAGACATAAATGAAAACCACGGACCGAAGTCCGGGCAAACGCACACCACACGACTCTCAATGTGTAAAACAATGTGTGCAAATATGAAAGGAAAGGCTTTATAGAGTGTGAGAAGGCTTAAAGTGGGCTGCCAATGTAGACTTCTATGACTCTATATGGATAAACACTCATCTCCCACCGGATAAAAATATAGCTATATGTGAGCTAACAGATGTTTAAAATGAGGAAACACTCAATATGGGGTGTGTACAGAGCAAATTTGACAGGGCTTCCTCGCCTTTTTTTTTCAATTGACCACCCCAAGCTCTATATTTATAGAGTTGGTGGGCCTTGATGCACTGCGGCACCCTGAATGCACTGCGGTAGCCAGCAGATGCACTCTCTTGGCACCGCAGATGCACTGTGGGTCATCCCGGGGTGCCCCGGGCTCTGCTGGTCCCGTCGTCTCGAAGTACGTGCACTCGTGCACTATAATGTCCACTCAAACTTGTAGAACTTCAATCCGAGCATCCGAATGAGGTATATACGACCTTCTTCGGACCGCTTATGTCGAGAGTTACTCAATGACATGGGATTAGAGGTTGTAAGAAGTCAGGAAGAGGGGACCATGCCCATAGTCTTTAAGCTTCAAATTCTATCCGGTGTGCTGCCACGCGTAATAGTCACTCAAGATTGTAACTCATTGGTTCTTGTAGGACATTGTTGTATGTATGTATGTATGAAGTGTTGAGACGACACGCATGTGTTGAGGTGGCAAGATGATATTTGACTCTCACCGGGGTTATTGCTGGTTTGAGTTGAAAGCAGACGTTACTCAGGGTTACATCTGAGATTGAATTGCTTGTTTGAATGTCGCAATGTCATCTGTGGGTGTGCCTGTCTGTCCGGTGTTAGCTCCGGGTCTAAGGTATGAGTACCTCGGCAGGAGGTCTGAGATTGAAGCTGATAGCATGCATTTGAAATAAGAATTTCCAGAGTTATCGCCGGAAGTGCAACAACATTCCTTGGGGTTATCGCCAAGGACGAAACTTGAGGTTATCTCTAAGGTTGGAAATGATCCTTCCGGTGTGTTTTTCGTGTATGGAAATGAGATTCTCGATGTGTGTTCCGGGGTTGAGATTGAGCTTTCGGTAGTATCCGAAATGGATGTGAGCTGTCTTCCAGGGTTATCTCCGAAAGACGAATCTGCCCTCCTGCAATGTTAGTAATAGGTGTGCAAAAAATTTCGAGTGTCTACAGATGCCCCTCTTTATCATATTCATGCAATGAAAGGCATGGATAGGATAAAGAATCCTAGACACTTGAAATACAACAAGATAAAACATGATGCTATGTGCAGAAACATGATGCAAATGCATGATGCATGATGAATGATTGTCGGTTCCCTGCTAATTCTGCCGGGAGGACAATCAGCAATGGCTTGGATATGCGATCCAAGTCTCCAAGGATGTTGACGTTGGGGCTATCACCAAAGTCTTGAATCCTAGACATAAACTTCTATTCCATAGAGGTGCCTCTTGTGTATAAGAGATTTGTGGGGATAAAGCTTTGTCTGTTTGAGGATGTTTATAACATATCCCATCATCATGTCGGAGGGCTGCCTCACCTCCGCTGATGTGTGTGTCACCGGATAGATCCCTACTGGGTGCATTGTCAAGGCTATTTGACCTTCATTGATGTGTGTGTCAATGATTGCATTGCGTTGTGACCCCCGCCGGGGAAGGTTGCTTCGATGGGTTTACTTGCCATCGGCTGATATGTCGTCAAGGTTGCTTGACCTTCATTGATGTGTGTATCAATGGTCGAGAATGTGCTGTAACCCCCGCCAGGGATACGTGGATGCTTAAAACTTCGGCGTTGTAACCCCCGCTAGGGATACTTCGTTAATTCATTACTTCGGCGTTGTAACTCCCGCCAGGGATACTTGTTAGGGTTGTGACCCTGCACTGACGGCATCGGACCTTTGTGAGGTATTACTGAGCATGATTTGTGAAAGCTGAGATCATCTTTATAGTATACCCTGCATTCAGGCGAATACCAATGACATATGGGAGTCTAATTCTAACCCGTAAAAAACTAGGATTTTAGGCTATTCCGCTCAATTGCGTAGCATTTTTATTCTTGATTTGGCCTTTTTAGCTTGTGAGACCTCTTTTACAACTCTAACTTGAGCGAGCTGAAGGTGTGGGACCCACACAAGGGTGCTGCACCTGTAGCACTCGCAGGTGGACCTGCGGCCAACCGTGGGTATGTATTCCCTGCGGGTTGCTTTTATAAGTTATTTTCAAGCTGTGCGACGAAGGAAATCTAAGAGCTTCTCTTCAGACCTATTGAGTTTGGGCAACTTTTTGCATATTCTGCCACCATACAAGCGTTCTTCACTGTACTGGTAACATATGCATGTATTCTTTTCCAGTTTCTATCTGTTGGAAAATGACTTATCACATGAAATGCATTTAGACACATAGTAGTGAATATGCATGCTAATATGACTTGATAAAAAATATTTAACATTGCAAATGTTAGTATTAAACCATGATGAACATAATGATGCAAAAAATTGACTTTTGAAACAGTCAAATTGATACCTTTTACTATCATTTCTTATCCTATCTGAGGATAAATGAGTAAAGGTAGAAAAGCAAAATAATCCTGGTAATTAGATTACACTTAAGGATTTTTTACTATGAGGTGTTAATGCATATAGAATGTATATGACTGTGGATAGGTGTGCTACTGAATGGTCATGCCTATGTGCATGTGGATAGTCCCATTTACAAAGGGGACTATGGTAAAATTTTCCAAAATGTAGGCATTGGATAGTCATACATTTTTAACTCTACTGTAGATGTATGTTAAAACAATGCATGCATGCATGTAATCATAAAATGCATTTTGAAAAACTCCAGGTAAGAATTTACCACACCCTTTCTGAGGTGATTTGGAGACCTGTTGTCCAGATATTATGGATCCGGATTAGCCGAGTAGTTCCCGCAGAACCATTTCTAGTGTATGGAGGATGGCTTCTAAAGTGCCTTGACCCCGTTCTGTTAGACAGCCTCGTCATTTAGTGGAGGCGGTGATACGTCCTATCTGGGTTGAAGTGCTGGATATCGAGGATGAGGAGGAGGATGTACCGATTGAGGTTCCTGCTCCTGCTGCACGTGTTCCCCGTAGGGATTTACCAGGTATTCAAGTGGTGAACCCAGATCTTCTAGGTGACTTGAGTCGGCATCCTTTAGTCTACCTGCACGCAAACGAGGTATGAAATTAGATCTTTAATCTTACTTATTTCCTATTGATGAGGAGCAAATGATTGTGATGTTGATCTGCATTTGATGTAGGTTCTCGGCTTTACACAGCCTCGAGGGAATTGGTTTAGCATCCACTCTATGTATCAGGCTTTGCATGATGACTATAAAGCGATTGTACATGGCTGGGGATTCAGGACGTTCTTTTCCATTCTTCCCCGTTGCTGTCCCTGGGGTTACCTCATGGCATTGTCTAAGCACTGGTTTCACCAGACTCAGTCACTCCACTTGCTGGACTGTGAGGTGATGATGATGCCGATTGATTGGCGGTTTATCACAGGTATGGAGTTTGGAGGGGATCCAGTGCCTTGCACGACTAATATTACCCTTAATTCCGTAAAATCCTTGTAGGGAGTTCCGGTGAGAAGTGCTCAAGGGTAGGACTGTTCGTACATGTCCTTTGAGCGTAGATGCTATGAGCGGGTTATTGAGTGAGCCCATATCAGATGATGTGAGTGTCAGGGATCACATTCTTCGGCGATTGTTCTTGATGATCATTAGGGGCTGCCTCATAGCAGATAACTCTTCTACGGTCTCCTTCGCTTTGATCAGCGCCACTCGACACATGGACCGTATATGAGAGTATGATTGGGGTTCCTACACCTTTGCCTACTTCCTCAGGGGAATGCGCATGTCATCACAAGGCTTGACTGAGGCTTGGTTAGGATTCTACCCATTTCTGCTGGTGAGTGTTTCTCTTATCTTTTCCCATATACAGGTTAAGAGTGTTGACTGACAACAGATGTTGCCTTTGTGTTGGCTGTTTTGGGCCTATGAGAGGCTTCCATGTTTGCATCCTGTGAGCGTGTTAGGTTTAGACACCTATCCACGAGGACGGAGATGGCATCATTCCATACTAGCGGAGGTCCCTTTTGCTGAAGGTTTCACTCAGTGTGGATGTCATCACATGGGTTCCCTATTCTGGGGAGCACTTGAGTATTGGATTTGAGGATGGGTACCCGACTGGGGTCGAGCACATTATGTCCACCCGTAGGATTCCTCTCTTCACAGATGGAGGATGGGAGCTCTATTTAGGAGAGCGTGCTATCAGGAGCACTACAAGAGAGATTCACATGCCGATATTGCCTCCTGGCAGGCGTTATTGGCCTGTTTCGCAGTCACCCATCATTGACATCCCATTATTGGGGATTGACGGTTTCACATTGTCAAAGGGCCTCTGCACTTAGGAGATGTTCCAGCATTGGTAGTTCCCTCGTACCATTGGAGCTCAGACCCGCGCCACACAGTTTATGGGGGATATGGTTCCAGGATCTGTTATGAAGATTGATTGGCTAGCCTGTGTCAGAGATCCGATTCATGTTACATAGATTGACAGTTTGACCTGGCAGTTGGACTGGGCACATTTCTTCATCCAGTATTTGGGTAGAGATCCTTCAGAGGTAGACATTTTTGATCCTTCCAGCTCTGGCGCTAGCCCTTCAGGTGACCCATTTGGATTTTCCGGTGCAGATCCTCCCTTGTATAGGCCTGACATCCCTGTAGATAGAGATCTAGTGACTCAGGAGGAGTTACATCAGGTGGACATGATCGATGATGTAGACATTGACACCATTGACTTCTTCTGATATACATTTCTCGTTATCTCTTTTGATAGGCCTTTGTTAGACATTGGGTAGCTTCACCCCATTCTCGCTATATCTTTTGATAGGCCTCTATTAGATGTTGGGTAGCTTCGCCCCATTTCTCTGTATTTTAGCTGTAGAGAGATGTATTAGATGATGATATACTTAGGAATGTATGTATAGTTTTTCATTCCCTATATCATATTGCCATCTGTTGTATCATGCATGTTATTATGTTATACATATGTATGTATGTCCAGAGATATTCAGCATTGACCCCTGGATGGTCTTATGACACGACCCGTACAGATGTCTTCTTCAACAGTTAGCCGTATTGATCATACCCCACCATTTTTGGTGGCATCTAGTATGCGCTCATGGTATGATAGTATGTCACCATCAGACATGGTGACTGTAGATGATTTGTTGCAGCATACTATGACCTTGTTAACATTTCAGGTTCCTATAGGATTCATAGAGGGTATGCTAGAGCACTAGGTATCGGAGAGGCAGGTTTTCTGATTTGGAACCCAGGAGTTGACTCCTACTTTGGAGGAGTATGCACGGTTGACGATGCTACCGCTGGACAGACCTTGCGTGCATATGGCGATCGGAGACATGATTAGACAATTCATGACCTTTACCGAATTAAGGCGTAGAGTGGTACAGGACGAGATTACATCCGACCACGTGATATCCCAGCGTTTTCTGTTTGACAGATTTGGCTCTGAGGATAGTTATGCACGGCATTCTGGGGATTTCACCACACCGGAGGATCATTGGTGTTCAGCCAGAGTGGATGTATTACTGCTTTGCATATTGTCATACGTCTATATGCCACGATACATGGATGAGTTGGATATCGGTGTTATTATGGCAATGAGAGCTCTCAGGGAGGGTCATACCATCATACCGATGATCATTGCAGAGACTCTGAGGTCAACTACATATTGCTGCACTTATCCAGCAGGAGTGTTTACAAGAAGCTCGGTCATGATGTACGTGTGGTTTATGTCACACTTGAGACCGATGAGCAAATTTAGATGGCATGGATATTGTTTCACCCATGATATAGTCATGTCATACTCCTTTCAGCCTGTGGAGTGCAGAGATGCTGCATCTTGGTCAGCTTTCCTGGCAGGGATTAGAGATCCGTTTGCTATATTGCCGTATACAGGGCTTAGTTCACCCTACAGCTTCATCACTCATGCTCCCGGCATGGACTATCTACCTCTAGCTGGTTTGAGAGATGATCACCTACCACCCACTGGCTGTGATGTGTCAGTTTGACCAGTTTCAGGATTTCCATCCATTTGAGGGTGTAGTGAGTTAGCGCTTTGCTTCACACCGTTTATCAGCAGAGGACAGATCCAGGTTGTATGCCTGTTGGGATCATCGAGAGTTGGCTGAGTTTTCTGTCAGTCATCCGGGTTACTCTGCAGAGTATTCAGCATGGATGGAGACAGAGACTACATCGACTATGGTAGTATCCATAGTGCATGATATTGATTCCGACGATGAGAAGCCTATAGAGGAGGCTGACATTCCCATCGAGGAGGATTTGACTGCTGGGCTGCCAGTGTTTGTGATGGATTCTCCCACCCCGAAAAGCATCAAGTTACTCAAGATTCATTGACAACATTGGGCGCGAGCTACATCGATGACCTATGACGGAGATCAGGCTAGGGCCACAATGTTGACAACTCTTGATAGGAGAGACGCCGCTCTGTTAGAGAGGGATGAGGCTAGATCAGCCAATGATGCATTGATTGTGGAGCGGGATGCCGCCCTATCTGCTAGGGATGTGGCCATTGCAGACAGTACTTCAGTGAGATCCCAGATGACTATCACTCTTGCCGATATGAGTGCCTACATTGATGAGCATTATGCTACCATGCAGTTAGCCTCTGATCTGCTAGCTCGTGTAGATACCATTGGGCAGGAGCTTGCACCGTTATCTCCTTCTTCAGAGAGGGATGCCATGTTAGATCTGATAGTTTGCATACACACAGATTTGTAGATAGCTTTGGTATTTTCCTGCACAGACTAGCTTAGACATTTTGTCATGTACAACACATATGTATATATTGTAATAATCCAGAATTTTATTTATAATTTTAAATATTTATTGAATTAAATAAATATTTTTAATTGATGTGTTTGTTGTTTAGTAGATATTTGTGGGATTATTTATTAGTAAGTAACTAATTCATGAGTTATAGAAATTAACTTAATTAAGATATAAAAATTATGAGATAATACTCTAATTTAACTCAATAACTAAATTAGAGAGTTATTAGGGATTATATGGTTTGTTATAATGTTATTTAATTTGATTTTTGTAATTAAAGTAATGTGTTAATTTATTAAATAAAATTATAATTATAATAAAATGATAATTTTATTGTATTGGTTTATGTGGTAAATGGATTTAATAAATTGTTATTAGATTAAATTTAATTTGAATATGGAATTTATTTAATTAAAGTGTGACCATAAACTATACTATAAAGGAGCTATTAAAATAAGTTAAGGGAGGTTAATTCAGTTTTTGCCAAACAAGGCTTAATAAATGTTAAATCTTTAATTTAAATCTGTTTTACCAAACAAGGTGTAAGATTTAATGGGTTAATTTTTAGTTAGCTAGCCAAACAAGCCTTATGGCTTTTGAGTTTCAAAAAAAAGAAAAAAAAGAAAAACAAATGTCAGTTAATAGATATAATTATATTATATAATGAATACCTAAATTATTATATACGTTATATGTTAGTACGTAAGTTAGAATAGAGAAGGAAAAAAAACACAGAAGAAGAGAAGAAGAAAAGTTGTGAGAGAATTGGGAGAATTCTAGAGAGAACTTTGAGAAGAAGCTTGGAGGAATCAAGGTAGAAGATTAATCAAGCTTCTCTAATCATCTAGCTAATTAAAGGTAAGTAATCTATTTTAAAGTTGGAGTTCTTAGTTTTGGTTTTCTAAGTTCTCTATAATTGATGTTCTAGGTTTAATTGTTGAGAAATTAATTTTTATGTCTATTGGGATTGCATAATCTGTTATATGTTGGCTATAGATGATTTTTGAAGTATCGAATTCATGAAAACATATTTGAAGGTGAAGAACTTGAGTTTTGGTTATATATATAATACACGGTATGGTTTGGGGTAAAAATTAGTTTTGAATTCATACTCTAAACCATAAATTGATAATGGAAGTTGTTAGTATGTTGAAAAACGAAAAGAACGAAAGTTAAACGGACCAATTTGGTTGAGAAACGAGTTCGTAGCAAATGAATTCGCTAAATGTGTTTAAAATATAAAAATATAGCATGAACATTGAATTGGAACTCTTAAATTGATTTGTTAAAGTTTTTGAAATGTTAAAATTACTCTGTAGATGAGTAGTTCAGTGTTTCACGAGTTCATAGAATCGTAAACCAACTAATTCGGACGTAAAATGAAAAAGATATGTCCAAAACTGTTCAAAACTATTTCTATGCAAACCTAGGCGCGGACGAGCGTGTGGGTGTGCAGCTGGGCACTGCAAGTCATGTGGGCGCATGGCAAAGGGGCGCTGTCGCGCCCCATGTCTGATGACTGTGACTGCTTTGACCTAGTTTGGTAAAATGGTCATAACGTTTTCATACAAACTCCGATTGAGGTGATTCAAGATGATCCAGAACGAGGACGAATAGACCTACAACTTTTGTTCTTTAAGTTTTTTAATTTGAGGTCTTTAAAAAGGGTTAAAATGGTCATTTGTAGGACTATTGTGCTTTCAGAGGCAATTGGAGGGCGTCGGGCATGCACGTATGCAAGTGTAATGCTCTTGACGGTAAGAGATGTTGTTATAAGTTATAGAACATGAATATTATGAAGTATAATGATGCTTAACATTAATAAATGATATATTAGATAAGTTATATACGCATACTAAGCACACACAAGAGAGATAAATCGGGCGTCTGACGAATAAACGTCGAAACGCCGTGATAAGTGTTAATGAACGTAAAAAGTGTTAAGTCAAATGAAATTGATATTATAAAATATGAAATGGGTTTAATATAAAACCAATAATGATTTCTAGCAAGATTTAAACACTTGAATGAATTTCGAATATTACATAAGTTGAAAAGTTAACACAATCTAATTGAGCATTGTGTGCTAACTAACAGGAAAGATTATGAGATGTGGAGTAGAGTTTACATTACAATTACTATGTGTTGTTATGTGACTAATAATTGATGTGTATGATTATATAATTATGTAGGGCACGTGAAGTGCAGATAACTGTAAGCTGTTAAACGTTTATTGGTAAACAACGATCAAGGCAAGTCTTTCAGTTCCTATTTGCTATGTGAATTTAACTATTTTAAATCTTTATTGAAAAAGCATGATGTCTTATATATATGTTGAATGTATGAAATGTTAAAGTCAACTTATGACTACGTTGATTTAGTAAAGCATGTTGATTGAGTAAGGAACTCAATCTTTATACTTGTTATATGAACTGTAACATGTATGTTATGTTTGTACAATGTTTATGAGATATATGTTGAGCATGTTATTATGTGCTACGTGATGCATGAAAACTGTTAGATTTTGCTGGGCTGTCGAGCTCAATCTTGCAAATAACCGTTTTTGCAGGTTCAAGATTCAAGGTAAAGTTATGTGTTACTTGAAAGACATGAATCAGATGTGATACTTGAAGATTTATATACTTTGATTGTGTTGTTATTATTTAAACCATGTTTAAGGTTCTGAATAATGTGTAAATGTTGAATTGTAATATCGTTTTGCGATGTAAATTATTGTAGTATTAAAATGATTTTGAGATATTTAGATGTAAAGGTTGAAGGTTTTTGGAACGAGGATAGCTTGTAATAGAAAATTTTAATTATTCCGCAAATTTCATTGATTGTATTATAGTTCAATGATGTAAAATTAGAGATTGATTTGTATTATTAATCTAATCAAAATCATGAATAAAATTTTATGAATTTTGGGGTTGTTACGATTGTATTATCAAAGTCATGGTTATAAACCTTAGGTAGGAGTACCGTAGGCTATAACCTTAGAGAAGAGAGGTGCAGATAATGAAAGAATAAGCTCAAATAGAGTTTGAACAATAAGAAATAATTTAAAAAATTTATATAGAAGGGATTAAAACATGCGTGAGAGGATTCAAAGAAGAATCTCGCAAAGTTATAAGGAATATGAATGTGGGGTTACCCAACTCCAATAATAAGAATGTAAGGAGATAATAAATAGACAATGTCTATAAGAAGAGAGTGATAAGTTAAGAATAAAAAGTTATATTTAAGTATTGTACAATTGTACTCTTTAATAGTTGATGTGTGGTATTTGGGCTAAATGATTCCTTCATAGAGCGGAGGTATATACGAACTAGAAACTCGGAACCTAGTTTGTTGGTCGTTTTTGGGAAACCACTCATCGTACCATATTGAAACTATTAGAGACTCGATGTGTACCAAGTATAGAAAATGAATACGTATGATGAAAATGTGGAACTTAAATGAAATGTTGAGCAATATAAATGAAGTTAGAAATTTTTAAAGGAAGAATTGTTATATAAACAAGAAGATTCAAAGAAGAATCTTGAAGAGATATAAAGATAAGAAATGGGAGTTGCCTAACTCCAATAGCCAAGATAATGAATAATGTCGTAAATAATGAAAAAGGAAAGAAAAGGGGATTGTAAAACAAAACGATCATAAGTTAAGAAAAGAATTTTAAGGGAGATGATTATAGAATAAGATCACGACGTGATCTGTTTAAGTTATAAAGGAAAGATGGTCTGTAATGTTTGAATAATTATAGCTTAATGCTATGAAGTTGATGTATTATGAAATAGTACGAGATAACTCACGAGGAGTTATAGATGATGTGGTACGAGGAATTCGTATCGAGAAAAGAGCAAGTTAAGAGTAAGATAGAGTTAGGTGAGATTTCAATTGAGGACTCATGTGATTGCTGAGTTGTACAAATATTTGTATGGGCGAGGGTTTTGTGCTTGCACTTAGTTTATCACATTGATAATCATTGGAATGTTGGTGTCGCGCTATCAAAGTATGTGTGGTGAAAAGGTGATTCTTTTCTCATGTGTGTGTTTGATAGTTAGAAACTATTAAGATTAGTCAGATATTATTAGGATTAGGTGCGGTTCTTAAAACTAATACATATGGTAAGTTCGTGACTCATAATAATATGGTATGTTTTGAACCCCTCAGCGAATAGACGCCTATGGTCTGACTAGGACAAGTTCTTAAACTCATATTATTGTGGCAAGTTCCTAGATTTCCAATGTGTAGTAAGTTTGATGAACTATATTGGGTAGAAAATGGTTATAGTATAGAGAGCATTGATGAAGTTGAAGATTGATAGAATGGTTAAGTAATGATGTAATGGATTAATGATTGAAGTTGATGGGTACCTGGATATTCTAAATCTACTAGCTATGCTAGACTTTCAAAATTTATTGACTTCGTGCTGATGGTTATACTTTTGATTTTTGGAAGAAAAAAAAATGTGTTGGGTCACACTAGTGAACCAAAAGAATTTTAAAAACAAAGTCTTATTATTCGTATGTACATGCTAATTGCTTTGGCTAGACAAAATGATTTGAAATATATCAAAATATATTTTATATCATTAATGCATCATGGAACACAATGCGGAGATGATAAAAATAATGGAGTCATCAATGCAGTATTACTTAGTGTTGGAGGTGATCTAAGGATCGTCAGCCCACTATGGTATGATGTAGAACGATAAAATCACAAAATGATGGAATCCTCAACGGACTGTAAATACAGTGTGGTATCACGACGTCATAAAAATATTTTTGAGATTTCTTTAAGATATGAGAATATATATATATATATATATGTATATGTATATTTCGATTGATGTCCGAATTATTGTAGAAGTCTATGCTATTTGAGTCAATTAGACGATTATTGAAAGATGTTTATGAAATTCAAGCATTTCTTGAAAAGTTATGCCAAACCAAATTGTTTTGTTGCGGATTCAGATGTTAAAAAGCTGAGATGAACAACCCTTTTATAGGGGATTCTGTGAGCGAGGCGTTAAGATGTTTGTGCACAATACATTTATGCGAAGGGATCATCACCCTAAGTACGAGGGTCCCTATAGTCTTATGACTGTTAAAGTTTAAGTTGAAAGATTACTTATAACTATGGACATACGCATAGCGTTTAAATGTTTGTGCACAATACATCATACGAAGGGCTTAACACCCTAAGTACGGGAGTCCTTATAGTATAATGACTGTTAAGGTTTAAGTTGAAAGAGTACTTATAACCGTGGACAGAGTTCAAGGTCTTATGACCCTCAGCATGATTTGGAATCTTTTAAAATTCCTGAGTTATTCATACTGCTTCCCAATTATTGAGCAATTGTGGAAGATTCTTTCTATTCTAAAAGGCGAATGTGGTAAGGATGATATTCCTTAGAAAGAAGTAAGTCATAGAATGCGATACTGAATGATGGATATGTTGAATAGGTGAGAAAAGAAATTTTGAAATGAGGAGGAGATGAGTTATCAAAGAATAATGTAAAACTTTTAATAGAAAAATTTAATAATGGTAGAAAGATCTTTGTGGAAAGAAAGTATTAACATAAAATCTATTTTGATAAATTGAATGAATGAAGATTAATAAATAAAATTTCGAGGATGAAATTCTTAGAAGAAGGTGAGAATGTACTATCCTGAGTGTTTATGAGTTGAGTATATGATAATGATCCTTAGAAAAGGAAATGAATGGGTTAAAGAATATATAATACTCAAAATATAATTGAGTTCAAGTGAAAGTTATGAAATAAAATTTACAAGAATTTTTTTTATGAAGAATGGTGGGAGTAGGAAATATAAAACCTATATTAAGGTAATGTGTTGAAGTTATTCAACGAAGAAACCTGAATTCAATAAATTAAAATAAAGGAGTTTATTTATTTGAAATTAGATAAAAATAAATTAAAATAAATTAAGAAACCTGAGGAAGGTGGGGTTTCGGTGATTCCGAGGACAGAATCCTTATAAGGTGGGAAGAATGTAATAATCCAAAATTTTATTTATAATTTTAAATATTTATTGAATTAAATAAATATTTTTAATTGATTTGTTTGTTGTTTAGTAGATATTTGTGGGATTATTTATTAGTAAGTAAATAATTCATGAGTTATAAAAATTAACTTAATTAAGATAAAAAAATGATGAATTAAATTTATGAGATAATACTCTAATTTAACTCAATAAATAAATTAGAGAGTTATTAGGATTATATGGTTTGTTATAATGTTATTTAATTTGATTTTTGTAATTAAAGTAATGTGTTAATTTATTAAATAAAATTATAATTATAATGAAAATGATAATTTTATTGTATTGGTTTATGTGGTAAATGGATTTAATAAATTGCTATTAGATTTAATTTAATGTGAATATGAGAATTTATTTAATTAAAGTGTGACCATAAACTATACTATAAAGGAGTTATTAAAATAAGTTAAGGGAGGTTAATTCTTTTTTTCAAAACAAGGCTTAATGAATGTTAAATCTTTAATTTAAATCATTTTTTACCAAATAAGGTGTAAGATTTAATGGGTTAATTTTTAGTTAACTAGCTAAACAAGCCTTATGGCTTTTGAGTTTAAAAAAAAGAAAAAAAAAAGAAAAACTAATGTCAGTTAATAGATATAATTATATTATATAATGAATACCTAAATTATTATAGACGTTATATGTTAGTACGTAAGTTAGAATAGAGAAGAAAAAAAAACATAGAAGAAGAAAAGAAGAAAAGTTATGAGAGAATTAAGAGAATTCTAGAGAGAACTTTGAGAAGAATCTTGGAGGAATCAAGAAAAAAGATGAATCAAGCTTCTCTAATCATATAGCTAATTAAAGGTAAGTAATCTATTTTAAAGTTTGGAGTTCTTAGTTTTGGTTTTCTAGTTCTCTATAATTGAAGTTCTAGGTTTAATTGTTGAGAAATTAATTTTTATGTGTATTGGGATTACATAATCTGTTATATGTTGGCTATAGATGATTTTTGAAGTATCGAATTCATGAAAACATGTTTGAAGGTGAAGAACTTGAGTTTTGGTTTTATACATATTACATGGTATATTTTGGGATAAAAATTGGTTTTGAATTCATACTCTAAACTATAAATTGATAATGGAAGTTGTTAGTATGTTGAAAAAAGAAAAGAATGAAAGTTAAACGGACCAATTTGGTTGAGAAACGAGTTCGTAGCGAATGAATTCGCTAAATGTGTTTAAAACATGAAAATATAACATGAACATTGAATTGGAACTCTTAAATTGATTTGTTAAAGTTTTTGAAATGTTAAAATTATCTCTGTAGATGAGTAGTACAGTGTTTCACAAGTTCATAGAATCAAAAACCAACTAATTCGGGCTTAAAATGAAAAAGATATGTCTAAAACTTTTTCTATGCGAAGCCAGGCACGGGCGCGCAACAAAGGGGCACGACCGCGCCCCATGTCTGCTGACTGTGACTGCTTTGACCTTGTTTGGTAAAATGGTCATAACGTTTTTATACAAACTCCAATTGAGGTGATTTAAGATGATCCGGAACAAGGACGAATAAAGCTACAACTTTTGTTCTTTAATTTTTTTAATTTGAGGTCTTTACGAAGGGTCAAAATGGTCATTTGTAGGACTATTGTGTTTTTGGAGGCAATCGGAGGGCGTCGGGCATGCACATATGCAAGTGTAATGCTCTTGACGGTAAGAGATGTTGATATAAGTTATAGAATATGAATATTATGAAGTATAATGATGCTTAACATTAATAAATGATATATTAGATAAGTTATATACGCATACTAAGCACACACAAGAGAGACAAATCGGGCGTGTGACGAATAAATGTCGAAACGCCGTGATAAGTGTTAATGAACGTAAAGAGTGTTAAGTCAAATGAAATAGATATTATAAAATATGAAATGGGTTTAATATAAAACCAATAATGATTCCTAGCAAGATTTAAACACTTGAATGAATTTTGAATATTACATAAGTTGAAAAGTTAACACAATCTAATTGAGCATTGTGTGCTAACTAATAGGAAAGATTATGAGATGTGGAGTAGAGTTTACATTACAATTACTATGTGTTGTTATGTGACTAATAATTGATGTGTATGATTATATAATTATGTAGGGCACGTGAAGTGCAGATAACTGTAAGCTATTAAACGTTTATTGGTAAACAACGATCAAGGTAAGTCTTTCAGTTCCTATTTGCTATATGAATTTAACTATTTTAAATCTTTATTGAAAAAGCATGATGTCTTATATATATGTTGAATGTATGAAATGTTAAAGTCAACTTATGACTACGTTGATTTAGTAAAACATGTTGATTGAGTAAGGAACTCAATCTTTATACTTGTTATATGAACTGTAACATGTATGTTATGTTAGTCCAATGTTTATGAGATATATGTTGAGCATGTTATTATGTGCTACGTGATGCATAAAAACTATTAGATTTTGCTGGGCTGTCGAGCTCAACCTTGCAAATAACCATTTTTGTAGGTTCAAGATTCAAGGTAAAGTTATGTGTTACTTGAAAGACATGAATCAGATGTGATACTTGAAGATTTATACACTTTGACTGTGTTGTTATTATTTGAACCATGTTTAAGGTTCTAAATAATGTGTAAATGTTGAATTGTAATATCATTTCGCGATGTAAATTATTATAGTATGAAAATGATTTTATGATATTTAGATGTAAAGGTTGAAGGTTTTGGGAATGAGGATAGCTTGTAATTGAAAATTTTAATTATTCCACAAATTTCAATGATTGTATTATCGTTTAATGATGTAAAATTAGAGGTTGAATGTATTATTAACGACCGAAGTCGAGAATTAAATTTTATGAATTTTGGGGTCGTTACATATATCAAACAGTATTTTGTATGGCAGATAAATATATTTTGATTCACTTCCCTTTCAGTTGTGCCTTGATACTTGCTTAATATTTGCCTGTTTCTTTAAGGCCTTGAGATCTTGATGCATTCTGAACTTATCCTTGATATGTGGACATTGAGCCATCACAGGATCTCTTTGAACGGATCATTGATCGGTATGTATCCCTACAATCTTTGAGGCATAACCGCAGCTGAGGTGGTCGCCGAATCTTCTATTTGTGAGAAGAGGTTGGGTAATTCCATCCCTTTGGTTTTAAACCGATGAAATGTGGTAGATTGAAGGGTGATCCCAGTACCGTGTGACAAGTATTTTTGTTCTGGTAGGGGTTAGACTAAACCATAAATGGCTGCCTACATACTCCTATTGAAGAGGAGATCAAGTCTGCGTAGTTCGAACCTGGTGTAAGAGGTTCAACGCTGTATGTGAAAGGCATATAGGTGTAAAGCTTTATTGAAGAAAAGGGTGTAGAAATGTTTTTGTGGTTTTTTGTTTTTTGTTTATTGCTTAGAGAAAAGACAGAAATATTTTTGTTGTTTTTGTTTATTGCGACCGGGCCATATAGAATATGGTTGCCTATGTACTCCCAGATATCAAGGAGATCAGGTCGACGTAGTTCGCCCCTCAGGACGAATTACAGCCAAAGAGAAGTGTGAATCCCATGTGCAGGCTATACTGCGGGGAGAAGAAAGTTTGATCCCATGATGGGGACAAAACTGCAGGTGTGGAAAAAGTTTGATCCCATCATCAGGAAAAATTGCAAGCGTAGAAAAGTTTAATCCCGTCTTCAGGACAAACTGCAGGTATGGAAAAGTTTAATCCCGTCTTCAGGATAAACTGCAGGTGTGAAAGGTTCAATCCCATATTCAGGATAACCGAAATTATATGAAAGGTTTGAAATGAGGTGAAACCAGGCTGCTGGTTTGAAGTGTATGTTACCCTGAGGGGCAGGAGAGTATGTAAAGAAGGGTTAGAAACCGAAATGACTGGTGATTTGATGATCAATACCAAGATGTTTATTTTGATGGCAACTTTAGATATAATACCGTTTCACGGTGTCCGAGTTGATAAGCTATGGAAATTCATCGCCATCCATTTCCTGTAGTTCGAGAGCACCTCCTGTCAATACCTCCTTGACAACAAATGGGCCTTCCCAGTTAGGAGCGAATTTTCCCTTAGATTGATCTTGGTTGTCAATGATCTTCTTCAAAACCAAGTCATGTTGTTTGAACTGCCGTAGCCGAACTTTTCTGTTGTAGGATCGTGTGATCCTTTGCTGATATAACTGACCATAGAAGATAGCCGCGGTTCGCCTTTCATTTATCAGAGACAATTGGTGATACCTGTCTTGTACCCACTAGTCTTCATCCAACTGAGCATCCATCAAAACTCTGAGGGATTCCATTTCCACCTCTATGGGGACCACTGCTTCCATCCCATAGGCTAATGAGTAAGGGGTTGCCCTTGTGGAAGTACGCATTTAAGTTCTATAGGCTAATAAAGTCAGAGGGAAGAGGTCAGGCCATCCTTTGTGATTGGCGAACATTTTTTGCATGATTGTTTTGATGTTTTTATTAGCCACTTCAACAACACCATTCATCTTTGGATGGTAGATGACGGAGTTGAGGTGTTTGATGTGGAATTTGCTGCATAACTCCTCCATCATTTTGTTGTTGAGGTTCTTAGCATTGTCTAACACAATAACCTCTGGTTGTCCATATCGACAGACGACATTGTATCTGATAAAAGCAATGATGACTTCTTTAGTAACCCTGGGGAAGGAGGCTGCTTCTACCCACTTAGTGAAGTAGTCGATCATGGTGAAGATGAATCAATGTCCATTACTGGCTTTGGACTCGATGGGCCCGATCACGTCCATTCCCCACATTGAGAAGGGCTATGGTGAACTCATATTGTGGAGTTCCCTTGGAGGGGCGTGAATGGCATTCCCATGAATTTGGCATTGATAGCACCTCTTGACGTGATCATCACAATCACCTTTGAGTGTAAGCCAATAATGCCCTGTTCTGAGGATCTTCTTGACAAGTAAGGGTCCACTCATGTGAGGGCCACATACTCCACCATAGATCTCATCCATGAGTCTCTGAGCTTGGTCTTTATCTAGACATCTGAGGAGACCTAATCCGGCATCTCTTTTGTAGAGTGCATCTCCGCTCAGGTAAAACTTCATAGCAAGTTAATGAATCCGCCTCTTCTCAGTTAGGCTCACCTCAGCGGGTGTAGATCCATCTCGTAGATACTCTTTGATGTGTTGATACCAAGGGTTGTGGATGGGAGGTAGCTTATCTGATACTTCTGCAACATAGTTCCCATAAACTGGGGCCTTTTGCAGGGTAAACATGATATTTGGCATGTTTTCCTTGTCATGTATGTGAATCAAGGAGGCCAACATTGCTAATGCATCCGCAAAATCATTCCTATTACGAGGAATTTATAGAAAAGAGATTTCTTCGAACTCCAAAGCTATTTGTAAAACTTGCCAATGGTAAGGCAGCAAATGTAATTCTTTGGTTTGATAGATTCCTGTGGATTGGTTGATTACCAACTCTGAATCCCCAAAGACAGTTAACCGCCTGATGCCCATTAAACGGACAAGTTTTAGCCCCATGATACAACCTTCATACTCAGCTGTGTTGTTGGTGCTGACAAACTGTAATTTAACGGCGACGGAATACTGCTCCCCGTATCGCACACTAGAACTGCTCCAGCTCCAGAACCTTCTATGTTAACAGCTCCATCAAAATACATTTTCCACGTATGACATGTATCGTACTGATGTTGTTATTGAACTGTCATTACCCCTTCATCAGGGAAGTATATTTTCAAGGCTTTATAGTCCCCTGCAGGTGCGGCGGCCAGTTGATCCGCAATTCCTTGACCTTTGATAGACATTTGTGTCACGTAGACGATGTTAAATTGCTGTAGTATCAACTTCCATCTAGACAGTCGATAATTCAGTATGGGCTTACTGAACACATACTTGAGAGGATCCACGAGGGATATGAGATGGGTTGTGTGACCATGGAGGTAATGTTGTAACCTCATGGAAGCCCATGCTAAAGCACAACAAGTCTTCTCAATTAGAGTGTACTTGTGTTCACTGATGCTGAATCTTTTGCTGAGGTAATAGATAGCTCGTTCTTGGCCTCTATCGTCTTTTTGCCCCAGCATACAGCCTATGGCATTGTCATTTATGGACAGGTACATGAATAGGGGCACATCATCCCTGGGTGGTACCAAAACAGAAGCATTAACCAGCTGCTCTTTAATGGTAAGGACGGCTTTCTGACACTCATCGTTCTATTTCATGGAGGATTTCTTCTTTAATAGCTTGAAGATGGGCTGTCAGGTTGTTGTGAGTTGAGAAATAAACTTGCTAATGAAATTGATTCTTCCCAAAAACACCCGTATTTCCTTCTCTGTCTGAGGAATGGGCATTTCCTTAATGGCCTGGATTTTGGTAGGATGTAGTTCAATCCCTTTATGACTGACTAGGAAACCTAGCAACTTACCTGACTTGACACCAAAGGTGCACTTGGCTGGATTCAACTTCAAGTTGTACTTACGCAACCTGTTGAAAAGCTTTCTGAGATGGTCTAAGTGGTCTTCCTCCTTTTAGGACTTGACAATGATGTCATCCACGTAGATCTCTATCTCCTTATGCATTAAATCATGGAAAAGAGCCATCATAGCTCGCTGATAGGTTGCCCCAGCATTGATGAGGCCGAATGAAAACCGTCTGTAGTAAAAAGTCCCCCAAGGCGTGATTAAAGCAATTTTCTCATGGTCCTCCTCAGCGACCATAATTTGATGGTACCCCGCAAAGCAATCAGCAAAGGAGTACATGACGTATTGAGCAGTATTGTCAATGAGAATGTGGATAAAGGGCACGGGAAAGCTATCTTTAAGGCAAGTTTGTTCAAATCCCGGTAATCCATGCAAACTTGCACCTTTCCTCCTGGTTTAGGCATGGGAACAATGTTGGATATCCACTCCGGATATGTAGACACCATGATAATGCTAGCTTTAAATTATTTCACAATTTCTTCTTTAACCTTTAAACTCAACTCAGGTTTCAATCGCCTGAGCTTTTGCCTAACTGGCTTGAATCCTTCTTTAATGGGAAGGCGATGAAGAATAATGTCAGTGGACAAACCCACCATGTCTTCATGAGACCATGCAAACATATCCTAGAATTGGGTTAATAGAACAACCATGTTATTCCGCTTGTTTGGGGTGAGGTCTGAACCAATATGGATTAGCTTAGGATTTTCTAAGGTTCCAAGATTGAAAGGATTTATTTGGTCAAGGTTGGGTTTAGGTTTTTCTGCGACCCATTCCTTAATCTCCTGAAGTGTCTCAATGTCCTCTTGCATTTCCATCAAGTCTGAGTCCAACTTTGCATCAAAGTTACAGCCCTTGTGGAGAGAAGGCACTTCATCAGCAAGTACATGCACATCTAAATTCAGAGTCCTGAAACAAAGTATGCTTTCACTTAATATATCCAACTGTTTGATCATACAAAAGTGTTAGCATGTACTTGATAAAATAATCGCTATCTTGTAAAGAAAAGTAAGCAATTAAAGTTATCTACAGGCGTAGGGATTTTCGCCCATTTTACCCTCGTCGACCAATGCATGGAGTCTTTGCTCCAATTGTCGAGGGCAATGTCCCGATGGATCGCAGCGGATGAGGAGGGATTTTTCATTGTCCTCCTTTTCCCGAATGATAACCATGACATCCGGCAATCATCGTCTGGGTATATCTGTTTGTATGTTCATCATGAACAATGACGCGTATGCCTGACATCATCAAGGCGATGTCATGTTTACGTTTCTATTCCTTTTCTTCCACTTTGGGATTGGCACTGGTTTAGGAAACAACATGGCCACAACATGGGCTGGTACCTTTACTGGAGATTCCATCAACTCATGAGGTAAAGGTTGAGAAAATCGCCGTGAGGTGGAAGCTTGAGGGACCTGCCTATGATTATAAGGATTCATGTGACTGGAACTGGCAGAATAGCCTAGTCCGGTTGTTCCAATTTGATTGGACACTTGAATAGGGTGCTTAATACCCTGCTGATTTTTACCATGCCCTTGTCCAGGCTGATGACCCAATGACATCATTTCTTGAGTGGCCGACGTAACTTCGGTAGAAATCTTGGGTACAGGAAGTGGCACTCCAATAGAATGGTATTGCGTGTTACTCACTTCCAGAGCATGAAAACTGGCCGACTCAACTTCTGAATTGAAGCTGATGATTGGTAGAGGAGTTCCTTGCTCAGGACATTCCGGCTCAGCGTTGACAGTGACTAGGCTGTTATTTATAATGTATTTGAGTTGTTGATGTAGTGTGGAGGGAAAAGCTCTAGCCATGTGTATCCAAGGTCTCCTCAATAGTAGGTTATATCCTGAATCTATCCTGAGGACATGGAAGGATACATTGAATGTATTTGGACCAATCTCAATTGGCAGTTCAACCTTTCTGAAGGAATTTCGTCGGGATCCATCAAAAGCTTTGATAATCGTATGGCTGCTTTGGATCCACTTGAGATTGACATTCATCTTCACCAAGGTGGCATAAGGATAGATATTTAGAGACGAGCCTCCATCTATCAAAACTCCAGCTAGCATATACCCAAAAGATAAAACTTCAATGTGCAATGGCTTGCAATGACCGGTCCCTTCGGGCGGTATGTTGTCATCAGTGAAGGATATCACATTATTGTTGAAAATGTGATCAACCAGATGTTGAAATTTTTCTACATCCACTAATTTTTGCAAGTAGGCTTCTTCCAAAACCTTCAACAAGACCTTTCGGTGATCCTCGGAAGAGAAAACCAAGTCCAGTATTGATATCTGATGTGGAGCTTCTCTTAAGCTTAGAACCACCTTGGCTTCATTATGACCCATAGTGCGGAGGAATTTTTCAATCTTCTCCATGGGAATCTTCCCCTTTGCTTTGCAAGTAGGCTTTATAACCCGTTGAGGAATATACAGTGGATTTTCCTTCGACACTGTAGCAGTAGTATGAGACGTGGATCCTTCAGCTTCTCCATAATTCCATGGCACTTTGTGTAAGCTGACAACAGGATATTGTGGTCTGAATGGTAAAGAAATTGGCTTCGGTGTAGCCACTTTCAAAGGATTGTCAGCTCCTTTGAGTTGAATTGCTTGTATGGTAAATGCTTTGACAGTATCATCAGCCTCAGCGGATATGACTACTACTGATCCCTTCCATTTAGTAGGACATGTATTCCCACTCTCGAGTAGCATAGTGTCATCATCTGCCATATGCAGGACACCGCTATCAATAAGATTCTGAATGAGATGGAGGAGTGCCCAGCATTCTTCTATGCTGTGACCGCGATAATGTGAATGATATTGACATACTCCATCAGAGTTGAACTGTCTTGAGTAGGGATTGATTGGAGGTAGAAGGGAGGTAATTCTTCCTTCATTGATCAGCATTTGAAATATCTCCTCCATAGATTGGCCCAGATAGGTAAACTCCCTCTGATTGGAAAAATCCCAACGGGCCTTAGCATTTGCTCTCCTCGCAACCTTATCCTTCATAGCTTCACTTTCTGAAGATAATTTTGGAGCATTTATAACAAAAGGAAGGAGATAAGAACGCTCCTGGCTGATTAATTGGCATGTAACTTGATGCTGATAGGTCACTAATTCTGCCAATTGCTTAATTTGTTTACAAAGAGCTTTCATCTTTCGTTCCATAGCAAGGCGCCTCCACCTTTGACCATACTCTCTGAATGACTCATTAGACTATTTCTTGACCTTGGTAATTTGGTACCAGTCAGGAGCCATCTAAGATTGAAAACTGTATTGAGTGAGGAAGGCGTGAGCTAGCTCTTCCCAGCTATGGATCTTTAAGTTGTCTAATCTGGTATACCATGAACGGGCTTCTCCAGTCAAACTCTTTTGAAACTGCTTCATTCTGAGCTTTTCATTTTCCGCATAAGATCCAAGTTCTCCAATGAACAATTTTAAATATGTATAAGGATCCCCTAATCCGTCATACTTTTCAAAATCAGGGGTTTTGAAATTCTCTGGATAATGAACACCAGGGAAGATGCAAAGGTCAGCATATGAAACTCTTTCATGTGTTCCAATCCCTTTGAGAGCACGAATAGTTTCCTCCATTTGGAGTACTTCTTCCTGATATCACCGGTGTCTAGATCTCCTTTGAGATGGGTGTTTTCAAGGTCTTTGTTGGTCGTATCCAACTGAGGTTCTGGATTTGTTTTATCCAAACCTTGTGCTCCTCCTTGTGTAGAAGGTTCTGTATGTGGAGGCATCTTTGTACCCTGAGTGGACTGATACAATTCTTTAAGCAAGACAGCTAAATTTGTAATTTGTCGACTTAATCTGTTAAATTCTTCACGAGAAACAGGACTAGACTGGTCAGACGAAGACATGATTGGCTGTAGGCTCGTGGCCTTTTTGGATTTTGAGCGAGTAACAGGCCCAATGATTTCCCTACAAAAGACTTGTGTAGTTTAGTCTTCAGGTAATGTAAATGTTATCATAATATGTTCATTTTAGGAATATTATCCTGCAAAAATAGGTGTTAATTGATAACATATATGCACAAAATATTCTTAATATTTTCCATTACATAAAGATGAACATGTAATAAAATTACAAGTAAATGCTTTTACAAGTAATTGAAAATAGAAAGCATGAAGAGACTTTCCTCCGCGTTTGGTTTATCAGAGGTTGACCTATCTTAGGTTTACTCTCGCGGCTTTTTTGGCATGAAGGTCCCCAGATCATCGCAATCTACTTGACGGGAAGTTAATCCAGTCTTTCAACTGGAGCGAATCTTGGTGGTGCCTTTCATGAGCCTCGTTTGAATTATTCTTCCTACGAGTCCAGTAATCAAACACCGACAGGATAGTCTCCTGATAGAGGAACCACACAACATACATTCACATACAACGTGTCTCACTATTATGAAAATGATGACATGCGCGAAGCACTAATATCATAGATAGATATAGTACAGTGCAGTAAGTAAGATGCATTCGTACACATTCATCATAAATGTAAATGCAACATTCACACACAAGCATATAACAGTTTTGAAAAGCTAGTAATAGCGGTTTAAGCCCTCTTACTGGAGTCCCTAGCAGAGTCGCCACCTGTCAACGTCGGGATTTTTTAATGTCCCTTTTCGTTACTTGTTCTTTGGTGTTCTCATGTTAATGTGAGATTTGTTTGAAAAAATAAGTGAAAAAGGTCCGACATGTGTAATGTCGACTATTTGACTTTAAGAGTCGTCAGTTGGTATATTTAACTGGTTGCACCAACGTAACCGAAAAGGTTTGCACATTAACCCAGTGATGTGACACTGCTAAATGGGTCTGTGAAACCGAGATTCATTTGGATTCGAGGGCTTGATTATGCGGAGGGAAGGTGTTAGACACCCCCCGACATCCGTGTTGCCACAATGAATGCCACTTTTCAAAGAAACTTTTATATGAATGTGTGTGTGTGGATCAATGTGCAATTATTTGAAAGTAGTGCGAGGCCTCATTCGCACCTATATACAAAGGGTTTGAATTTTATAGAAAAATTCAGTTTTAACAAGATATGGCAATGAAATTTTGTAAAAAGAGGTTTTTCAAACCCTGTGCTCAATAGGAATTAAGACCTTTTCATACTTCCATTTTATTATTAAAATGTTCGCCTTGTTTGCTTTTATTTTCGAGATACAAAGCATCTTCAAGAAAATAATATACAGTAGTACCGAACTCCTCATGGGCATGGCAGCCATCTGAGGAAATTCAGACACTGTAAATAATGTACAAGCTGCTTATAGCTGAAAAATGTCCATCACGGGAATCGAATCTAGATTCAATAGACTGAATCTGTGATCACATGATTCTTAGGCTGACATGATACCACAATTTGAATGGAAAGCAGTAAGCAGTTATATATATAAAAGATGTAAATATATATTTATAGACATGATCAATGTGACAACCCGAATTTTTATAAATTATTAAAATAAGAATTAAATAATTAAAATTCTTATTATGAGATGTTTTGAGTTTGAGTATGTGACGCCCCCAAAATAGGTATACATCACCTATTATGAGTTGTCAATACATGGTACAGAAACAACTACAACTTTATTATTACAACAAGAAAAGCGAGTTTGAATACAAATATTATCTTCTAGATAATATCTATACTCAAATAAATCCTCATCACATTTATTGATACATTATTTTACAAAATGGTGAGGACTACTAAACAATCCTTTCTAAAACCTTCATTCCATACCCCGACTCGTACTAGCTATATTCTCGCCTCCCGAGAAAATGGAACAAAAAGGAAAAGGGTGAGCTCAACTAGCTTCAAGAAAGAATATTATGACTAAGATAATATACAACAAATTATCGTTAGTCTTCAATGTGGAAAAATCTAATAGAATACAATAGACAACAAATTTTAAATCAATATTCGCAGCGGAAATAATAATTCATTAGAAGAGTTAAGTAGAGAATGCAAACTACTATCTTCTATGTATGAATTTAAAAAGTTCATCGCTCATCTTTTATCCCTGTAACATCAATCAATATACATCTGGAATCAAATATTCATCTTTGCACTACAGGCCAAAGATATTCATCAGTTGGTCATGTTCATTTAAACACCTGCTCATCTTTGCACTACGGGCCAAAGATATTCTTCAGAAATCATTCATCTTTGCACTACAGGCCAAAGATATTCTTAAGAAATCATTCATCTTTGCACTACAGGCCAAAGATAATCCATAATATCATCATTTAAGACTGAGGATGATGAAAAATATTTTTTTTTTTTAGAAACGAATCCAGTGAAACAAAATGACAAGGATTAAGGATTAAGGATTCGTACTTGGTTTTATCCACGTCCAAAAATACCTCAAAAATAATCATAGTGGTGTAAAATTCAAGAATGATCAAAACATGGATACAATCAGAGTTAGTATCCAGAATAGATGTTTTGGACGAAAAAGAAGAAATTTTATTTTTCTATTGAATAATCTCGTATCGTGAATAGTTCCAGATATCGTGAATAGTGTCGTATACGTGAATAGTAACTCCACACACCAAAGATAGAAATTCCACAAAAACATCTTCACGCTTCATGAATAGTACTCGTGAATAGTAACTCGTGAATAAGAACTCATGAATAGTAACTCGTGAATAGTAACTCATGAATAAGTAACTCATGAATAGTAACCCCGACATGAAAAAGTTCCAAATTTGATAAATACTTCGGATCAACATTTCAAAGATAATGATATTGAAGAAATAATATCATTTGAGAAGAAAATAACATCCCTTACCTCGAAAGATCAAGACTTCTAAATTGAAACACCTGGATATAGGCTATGACTTGGACTTGCACCGTATAGCAATACTCAAAGTATACTCAAAATACTCACAAGAATACGCTCGATAATATAGAGAGAAAACTTGATTTACGGTATGATTTTCAATTCTAACCTAAGCACCCTATTTATAGGAAATTGCTTAGAACACCAAAGCGAAAAATTTAATATATTAATAATATTATTTTTCCACATCTTCCTACACGCACACCATCAGCTGAAATCAACCACTAACACATGTCCCATAAGTGACAAAAACGTTTTTCATGCAAAACTTACTTAAAACTCCAAAAATGATAATCAATTAATCCTAACTTCAATAATTCATAATAAATAGCTCTTTCATCAGAAAATTCAAATCTCATGAGTTTTTATAGGAATTTCAATTCTCTACAACTTTGCAGAAGGAAGTTTTTCCAAATTCCAAATAGAAATTGACCGAAATCCACAAACCAGGCGATTTTACGTGCTATAATCAAATTTCAATTCAATAAATGGGGTCCACCGAAGCATGTTTAACATGTTTTAAACATTTATTGCAACAAAAAATACTCTTCCTCCTCATATACTCATATATCCCACATTCGTTGTAAAAATATCACCGTTAATATATTATTAAAATAATATATTTAAATGAATTATTTTATCGTAAAAAGATAAAATATTAATTTTCAACAATTGTCATTTTAAAAATTTTCTCCATCTATATCCACATAAAATCAATATTTTCCTCATCATATAAATCAATAATTAATTATTCACAAATAATATTACGAATCACAATATCGACAACCGTGCAGCTTCCTCAGAAAGAGGGGCTTTCCAATAAGAATTTCTTCTTCTTTGCCAATTAATTAGGTGACCAAACCTCTCCTTAGATGTAACTTTCTAGACATTGCCAATAATGTTATCTAATAATATTATTCGATAATATGAATTATTGCTTCGATAATGAAAAATACCGTAATGACAATTATCAAACAACAAAGAATATAAAATATCAACGTAGGAATTATTAACTCAATAAAATAATTGACAATGAATTATCGTAACCATTATTGAGTAGTGCCTTCTTCACGTAAGAATTAATAATTGGTGCAATACCGTAGCTATCTTGTGCAACGCCAGACATTCGTGTTTTAACCACCGGGTATTCCAACAAGATAATTAAGAATAACTACGCCGTTATTTAAAAATAACTTATATTTGTCGTTTTCTTCATCCAATCGCTTTCCATTATGGGGCCCACACATGTTCATGCCGTCATCGCATTTAATATTCCCTCGACGAAGCACGAATATTCCACGACCAAACGAATATTCCACTTATTTATAATGAATATTTTATAACCACTTGCTTATTTTGAAATATTTGCGTATTTAACCCTTTAACTATCCACATTAATCAAATCAACCCTTACTATTTCAAAATAATAAATAAAGGAAATTCCTTTTTATTTAAAAATTTCGAGGTCTTACAACCTCCCCTCCTTATGAAATTTCGTCCTCGAAATTGACGTACGTACTTGGTGTTTCGAAAAGGTGAGGATACCTCGCTTTCATTTCCGCTTTCCAATTCCCGTGTCATTTCCTCTATAAAGATGATTCCTCCACAAAACTTTAACTTGTGGTATGACATTTCTTGCGTGTAGACATGCTCCTTTCTATCCAAGATCTTGACAGTACCTCCTCATACGTTAAATCTTCACTATCTCGTCCCTGGCTTCTAACTCAATAACGTGGTTCGGTCTTTCACATATTTACGAAGTACGATATGTGAAACACATTATGAACACGAGACATACTCGAGAGTAACGCAAGTCTATAGGCTACATTTCCTACTTCGGTCAAGAATTTGAAATGGACCAATAAATCGTGGATTGAGCTTTCCTCTCTTCCCAAATCTTGTAACTCCCTTCCATGGAGCAACTCGCAACAATACATGATCCCCTACATTAAATTCCACGTCCTTTCGATGAAGATCCGCATAACTCTTTTGTCGATCTTGTGCCGCTTTGTATATGTTGTCGAATCATTTGGATCTTTTCGGTAGTCATACGTACTAACTCGGGTCCCAACAATGTTGCTTCACCCACCTCATCCCAACATATTGGAGAACGACATTTTCGGCCCATATAATGCTTCAAATGGAGCCACACCTATACTTGCTCGATAATCTGTTGTTGTAGGAGAATTCCACCAATGGTAAATCCTTATCCTAACTACCCTTGAAGTCTAGGACATAGAGTCTTAATAGATCTTCAAGAGTTTGAATAGTCCTCTCCGATTGTCCGTCTGGTTTGGGGATGGTATGCTTTCAACTAAATCGCAAATCCGTGCTCCATAGCTTTTTGCAAGCTAACCCAAAATCTTGAAGTGAATCTTGGGTCACGATCCAAACTATGGATACAGTGCATGCCATGCAACCTCACAATCTCATTCACGTACATACTACCAGCAAGACGTTCAAGGGAATAAGTCTCCGTATCGGCAAGAAATGAGCGAACTTGGTTAATCTATCAACAATAACCCAAATAGCATTGATGCCTTGAGAAACCGTAGGAAGACCCGTAACGAAATCCATAGTAATGTGTTCCCACTTCCATTCCTAATCTCAAGTGGTTGCAACGGACCCTTAGGTACAAGATGCTCCGCCTTTACACGCCGGCAAGTTAAACACATCGAGATAAACTTTGCAATCTCTCTCTTCATATTGTTCCACCAAAATGTATGTCAAGATCACGATACATTTTAGTACTTCCAGATGGATTGCAAATGGCGTATTATTGTGCCTCCATCATAATCTTGTACTTCAAATCGAGTCGTTAGGAACACAAAGTCTAGAGTGGACTCAAGTATTCCTTCTTCATCAATTCTCGCCCTTAATAGCTCCTTCTTGTACTTTCTTCTTCATACGATTCCGGCCGCCTGGTTGGCTCGAGCAACCTTAACTTTTCTATTAAATTTGGCTCTATGCGTATACTTGACATCATCGCACTTTTCGTTCCGATATGATCTTCTACTCAATGCGTCGGCTACCACGTTAAACTTTACGGATGGTATTGAATAGTGTGGTCGTAGTCTTTCAATAGCTCGAGCCAACGTCACGCCGCATGTTGAGTTCTTTTTGAGTGAAGAAATATTTAAGGCTTTTATGGTCCGAATATATCTCCACTTTCTCCCCATATAGATAGTGCCTCCATATTTTTAGCGCTGAAACGATCACCGCTAACTCTAGATCATGGTAGGATAATTCCTCTCATACTCTTTAAGTTGTCATGAGGCATAGGCTATGACCTTCCCACGTTGCATGAGAACACATCCTAACCCTTTGCACAAGCATCACAGAGATAACAAATCCATCCGAACCAGATGGTATTGTTAGAACAAAATAAATAAGTCTCCTCTTAAGCTCTTGGAAACTTTTCTCGCATTCTTCGCTCCAAACGAATTTTGTATCCTTCCGAGTTAATTTGAGTTAATGGAGTAGCGATTCGAGAAAAAACCCTTCCACGAATCTCCGATAATAACCAAATAAAGCCCAAAAGCTACGTGCTTGATCCACCGACTTTGGTTGCTCCCAACTTTGTATTGCTTTAATCTTCACGGGATCAACAGATACTCCATGTTTCGACACCACGTGCCCAAGGAATGCTACTTCCTCAAGCGTAACTCGCATTTCTTCAATTTGGCATATAGTTGGTTTTCACGAAGCCTTTGGAGTACCAAATTCAAATGGTGCTCATGATCTTCACTATTTTTGAATATATGAGGATGTCATCAATAAAGACAACAACGAATTGATCCAAATATTCCTTGAATACTCGGTTCATCATATCCATGAAAGTCGCAGAGCATTAGTTAGTCCGAAAGATGACTAAGAATTCATAATGCCCATACCGAAGTTCTCGAAGGCGCCTTTGGAATATCCTCGATTCTAATCTTCACCGATGATATCCGAGAATCTAAGATCGATTTTTGAAAAGAATTGTGCCCTTGCAATCGGTCAAACAAGTCATCAATACGAGGTAGAGGATACCTATTCTTGATGGTGACATGGTTCAATTCCCGATAGTCAATACAAAGTCGCATACTCCCGCCTTTCTTCTTTACAAATAAAACAGAGCACCCCAAGGAGATGTACTAGGATTTATAAAACAAATGTCCAACAATTCTCGTAGTTGGACCTTTAACTCCCCGGAAGTTCAATAGGAGCCATTCGATATGGGGTTTTAGAAATGGGCTTTGTACCAAAGTTCAAGATCAATAAAGAATTCAACTTCACGCTTTGGGGTAGACCGGAAGTTCTTCTGAAATACGTCAGAAAGTCAATAACAACAGAATATTATTCAAATTTGACGTGTCTTTATTCAAATCCATAACATGGGCTAAGAAAGCTTGACATCCGCTTTTCAATAAACGAATAGCTTTATGATTAGATATGACAATGATTGATTTTAATGGTTTAGTTGCTTGAATTAAATAAACAGGTTGGTTAGGAATATGAAAACTAACAACCTTACGAAAACAATCAATTTTGGCATGATGAGTAGTTAACCAATCAATCCCTAAAATCACATCAAAAGCAAGTATCTTTAAAGAGATAAGGTCAATGTAAAGGTAATGGTGCCAACTTGAATCGATAAGATTTATAAACAAAGGATGTGATGAAAGTTTCTCCTAACGGAGTTTCCACAGATAGGTCAAAGTCTAATTTCTCCTGAGTCAAGTTTAAACGCTGAGCACATGCAGAGAGATAAATGAATGGGTAGCACCCCATTATCAAGTAAGGTATAAACTTCGCAAGAATTTATAAATAGCTTACCCGTGATCACCTCGTTTGGGTTCCTCGCATTATGACCAAATCAACAAACGCTCTTCCCTAATCGCTGACTTTGACTTTCCCGGACGATCTTTTTTTGAGTCACCGTCCCTCATTGAACTAGGTTTCGCCATCTGTATAATCTCGAGCGATATGTTCTTCCTTTCCACAATTATAGCATACCTTGAATCGTTGTGGGCGCTTTGACCGATATGTCCCTCTTTTCCGCATTTGTAGCATATACCGGGTGGTCGTTCTCCTCCCTTAGAACCGATTCTTTGCAACGCAAGACCGCCGCCTTCACATGGTCGTTGTTAAATCTCCTCTTTTTAAAATCTCCTCCCGACTCGCTTCTTCTATTTTTCATGGCCATGATTACCACCAGTGTGGTTACCATTTCGTCCGTCTGCTTTCTTTCTCAGCAGTTATCATTATTCTGCTGATCGCTATCTCGATAAGATCCCGATTGTGGTCCTCAACACTGTAGTACTCGTTATCTCGCTTCTAATAATTGAGCCCCGCTTACAACATCTCGAATAAAGAGAAAATTTATGAGAAATAAGATCTCGACGTATCGCCGGGGTTTCAAACCTCTAAGAAACATCCGCCATCATTCTCCACCAAATGAGGTGCAAACTCGATAACTCTGCAAACTTTGCCTCGTCTTCGAGACATCGCCATGTTGTTTTGTTCCAATCTGATGAACTCCACTTCCTTCATATGACGAACACTTTCGTGAAAGTATTTGTCATTAAATAGCTTCAAATGTCTCCCAAGACATCTTTGAGTCGCGACCGGATGGATACGCTTTCACGACTCCCACCAAAGAGATTCGCCTCGCCACTTTAACATAAAGGTGGCGAATGGAACCTTCTGTTCCTCAAGTGCACCCCAAGACATCGAATATCTTGGTAATTTGCTTGACCCATGTTTCACGCCATGATCGGATCTGGCTTTCCCTTAAATTCAGTGGTCCCAACTCTTTGAATCGCTTGCATTGTGACAACCCATGAATTGCTATCATTTCCTCCTCAGATTTTGAACACGAGTCTCCTCGTCGATTTTGCATGAATCGCAAAAAACTTCTAAACATCCCTCGCTCATCATCTCGCTTTCAATGGTGTTGTTCACAGAGGAACATTGCCACTGTTGCACGCTTCTCCTCGTTGGTGAGTACAGAGCATCTCCACGGTCTCATTTCCATTGTTAATATTCTCAAATGACATTCTCAAATACCGCCATAAAACAAGGGTTAATTAAGGAAATCAATATATCACATAATATCCCTATATACTCGACCCAACTAACAAATAAGCTTAGGTAGGACACACTAGCGAAGGATTTACTCGCCTCCCCCTCCTAGTTCTATTCCCCGATCTCCGCCAGAGATCATATCCCTAAGCTCGATACCAACCATGACGCCCCCAAAATAGGTATACATCACCTATTCCGAGTTGTCAATACATGGTATGTAAACAACTACAACTTTATTATTACAACAAAGAAACTGTGAGTTTGAATACAAATATTATCTTCTGCACAATATCTATACTCAAATAAATCCTCATCACATTTATTGATACATTATTTTACAAAATGGTGAGGACTACTAAACAATCCTTTCTAAAACCTTCATTCCATACCCCACCTGCATCGCTTATATTCTCGCCTCCGAGAAAAATGGAACAAAAGGAAAAGGGTGAGCTCAACTAGCTCAAGAAAGAATATTATGACTAAGATAATATACAACAAATTATCGTTAGTCTTCAACAGGGAAAAATCTAATAGAATACAATAGACAACAAATTTTAAATCAATATTCGCAATGGAAATAATAATTCATTAGAAGAGTTAAGTAGAGAATGCAAACTACTATCTTCTATGTATGAATTTAAAAGTTCATCGCTCATCTTTTATCCCCGTAACATCAATCAATATACATCTGGAATCAAATATTCATCTTTGCACTATGTGCCAAAGATATTCATCACCGTCATGTTCATTTAAACACCGCTCATCTTTGCACTACTTAGCCAAAGATATTCTTCAGAAATCATTCATCTTTTGCACTACAGCCAAAGATATTCTTAAGAAATCAATCATCTTTGCACTACGTGCCAAAGATAATCCATAATATCATCATTTAAGACCGAGGATGATGAAAATATATTTTTTTTTTAGAAACGAATCCAAAGAAACAAAATGACAAGGATTAAGGATTAAGGATTAAGGATTCGTACTTGGTTTTATCCACGTCCAAAAATACCTCAAAAATAATCATAGTGGTGTAAAATTCAAGAATGATCAAAACATGGATACAATCGGAGTTAGTATCCGTATTAGATGTTTTGACGAAAAGAAGAAATTTTATTTTTCGATGAATAGTACCGTATACGTGAATAGTCAGATATCGTGAATAGTGTCGTATATCGTGAATAGTAACTCTCGACACCAAAAGATAGAAATTCCACAAAAACATCTTCACGCTTCATGAATAGTACTCGTGAATAGTAACTCGTGAATAAGAACTCATGAATAGTAACTCGTGAATAGTAACTCATGAATAAGAACTCATGAATAGTAACCCCGATATGAAAAAGTTCCAAATTTGATAAAACTTCAGATCAACATTTCAAAGATAATGATATTGAAGAAATAATATCATTTGAGAAGAAAATAACATCCCTTACCTCGAAAGATCGATTTCTAAATTTGAAACACCTGGATATAGGCTATGACTTGGACTTGCACCGTATAGCAATACTCAAAGTATACACAAAATACTCACAAGAATACGCCGATAATATAGAGAGAAAACTTCAGCTTCGGTATGATTTTCAATTCTAACCTAAGCACCTATTTATAGAAATTGCTTAGAACACCAAAAGCGTAAAATTTAATATATTAATAATATTATTTTCCACATCTTCCTACGCACACCATCAGCTGAAATCAACCACTAACACATGTCCCATAAGTGACAAAAACGTTTTTCATGCAAAACTTACTTAAAACTCCAAAAATGATAATCAATTAATCCTAACTTCAATAATTCATAATAAATAGCCCTTTCATCAGAAAATTCAAATCTCATGAGTTTTTATAGGAATTTCAATTCTCTACAACTTTGCAGAAGGAAGTTTTTCCAAATTCCAAATAGAAATTGACCAAAATCCACAAACGGACGATTTTACAAAGCTATAATCAAATTTCACCAATAAATGGGGTCCACCGACATGTTTAACATGTTTTAAACATTTATTGCAACAAAAATACTCTTCCTCCTCAGATACTCATATATCCCACATTCGTTGTAAAATATCACCGTTAATATATTATTAAAATAATATATTTAAATGAATTATTTTATCGTAAAAAGATAAAATATTAATTTTCAACAATTGTCATTTTAAAAATTTCTCCATCTATATCCACATAAAATCAATATTTTCCTCATCATATAAATTAATAATTAATTATTCACAAATAATATTACGTAATCACAATATCGACAACCAGTGCGGTTCTGGAAAGAGGGGCTTTCCAATAAGAATTTCTTCTTCTTGGCGCCAAGCAATTAGGTGACCAATCCTCTCCTTAGACGTAACTTTCTAGACATTGCCAATAATGTTATCTAATAATATTATTCAGATAATATGAATTATTGCTTCGATAATGAAAATACTGTAATGACAATTATCAAACAACAAAGAATATAAAATATCAACGCAGAATTATTAACTCAATAAAATACTTTAAAGAATTATCGTAACCATTATTGAGTAGTGCCTTCACGTAAGAATCAATAATTGGTGCAATACTGGTGCTATCTTGCGGCAACAACGCGTAGACATCGTGTGTTTTAACCAAGGGTATTCCAACAATGATAATCTGTAATAACTACGCCGTTATTTAAAAACAACTTATATTTGTCGCTTTCTTCATCCAATCGCTTTCCATTATGGGGCCCACATTACATGGTCACGCGTGTCGTGCATTTAATATTCCCCGACGATGATTTAATATTCCACGACCAAACAAATATTCCACGACGATAATGAATATTTTATAACCACTTGCTTATTTTGAAATATTTGCGATTTAACCCTTAACTATCCACATTAATCAAATCAACCCTTACTATTTCAAAATAATAAATAAAGGAAATTCCTTTTTATTTAAAAATTTCTGAGGTCTTACAGAGTATATATGTATATATACGTGCATATATATGTTGAAATATATGATCCGGTGTGAAGAGAAATATATATATATATATATCATATATTGGGAAAGTGAGGTTTAATAGTTGAGTTAACTATTGAAGGAATTAAATGAATTTAGTAATTAATTTTAAATATTTATTGAATTAAATAAATATTTTAAATTTATTTATTTATTGAGATAAATAAATGGTTGATAAAATTGTGGTGAATTAATTTAGTAACTAAATTGATTAATGTAAATTAAATTGAATAATGTTAATTTTATTTGATGGATTTAATTTAAAGAAATAATTAAATTAAATCAATTGCTTAATATTTAAGAAGATAATTAAATTAAATGAATTGTTTAATTTAAAGGAAGTAAATAAATTAAACAAAGTGATGTTTCTAATTTATTAATTAAATTAGATATATAATTATTTAATTATTTATTATAAGCATAATTATAATAAGAATATAATTATTATAATTATAAATTTTAAGCTATTAAAATGGTTACATGTGTGACAAGTGTAACTATATAATATAAATATTATTTAAATAATTAGTGTGTAACCAAACGTAGCCTTATGGCTTTTGGTTTATTTTAACTAAAGCAAACTTTTTATTTTTATAATTGTAGTGTGCGTGGGTTAGTGGGAGGCCAGTTATATTATGCGTCTTATTTTTCCTAAGTCTAGTTATCAGTGAAGAGCATAGAAAGAACTTGGAAGCAAGAGAGAAAACATTATGAATGTGAGTTTCTAAGATTGTCAGGAGGAAGAAGGAGAATTTCTAAGGCCTAATACTATCTTTTGCTAGCATTCAATCAAGGGTTTAAGGTATAATCTACCCCTAATTTTAATTTGTAGTCTTATAATTTTCTATTCTCTAGAAATTAGGTTTTGGTTGAATTGTTGTAGAAGATGTTGTTTATATGTATGTATTCTCTTGCTAAATCTGTTAGTTATCCTCTATAAGTCTATGTTGGTGTTCAAATACATGAAATTTGTGTTTATAAGGAGAAAAAGTAAACAACAGTGTTTTTACTCAAAAATGGCTTTAGAAAGTACAAAATTTCATGTTTAATATGTGTTATAATCTGTTATTTGATGTTAGAATATGTTAGTATGTTAAGAAACGAAAGCGGCATAGTTTAAATCATGTTAATCGGTTAAGTAACAAAGTCGTGGCGATCAAATTCGCTAAATGTGTTTAAAATATGAAAATAGAGTATGAACATGTATTTTGGGTCAAATTTTAGGTTGGTTAATGTTTTTATAAATTGTTAGAATTCTAGTATGTTGTAGTTCTATGAATTACGAATCCATAGAATCGAAAACGGACTAATTTGGATGTGTATAACTCAAGTTATGAAGATTAGTAGGAGAAAAGTAGGCTGCTAAGTCGCTGCAGCGCCGCGAAAAAAGGGCGCGACAAGGTCCCCATGTGTTCTCGATCAGTGGATTGCTTTTGACCTGCTTTGGTAAAATGGTCATAAAGTTTTCATATGAACTCCGATTGAGGTGATTCAAGATGATCCGGAACGAGGACGAATAGACCTACAACTTTTATTCTTTAAGGTTTTCAATTTGAGGTCGGGAACATGGGTCAACATGGTCATTTTTAGGACTGTTATGTTTTCGAAGGCAATCAGGGGGCGTCAGGCATGCACGTATGCAAGTGTAGTGCTCTTGATGATAAAAGATGTTGTTCTAAGTTATAGAACGTGAATATTATGAAGTATAATGATGCTTAACATTAATAAATGATGTATTAGATAAGTTGTATACTCATACTAAGCACACACAAGAGAGACAAATTGGGCGTGTGACGAATAAACGTCAAAATGCCGTGATAAGTGATAATGAACATAAAATTGTTTTTAAATCAAATGAAATGAATATTATAAGATATTGAATAGTGTTAATATAAAACCAATAAGTAGTCTTAACAAGACTTAATCATTTGAATGAACTTCAAATATGAAAGATATAAGTTGAAAGTTAACACAATCAAATTGAACATTGTGTATTTATGATAGGAAGGGTTATGAGTTGTAGAGTAAAGTTTACATTACAACTACTATGCGTTGCTATGTGACTAATAGTTAATGTGAATGATTATATAATTATGTAGGGCACGTGAAGTGCAGATATCTGTAAGCTGTTAAACTGTTATTGGTAAACAACGATCAAGGCAAGTCTTTCAGTTCCTATTTGCTATGTGAACTTAGTGATTAACCGTTTTAAATATTTATTGCAAAGAGCATGTTGTGTTATATATACGTTGAATGTATGAAATGTTAAAGTCAACTTATGACTACGTTGATCGAGTAAAGCATACTGATTGAGTAAGGAACTCAATCTTTATACTTGTTATATGAACTGTAATATGTATGTTATGTTAGTCCAATGTTTATGAGATATATGTTGAGCATGTTACTATGTGCTACGTGATGCATGAAAAATATTAGATTTTGCTGGGCTGTCGAGCTCAACCTTGCAAATAACCATTTTTGCAGGTTAAGGATTGAATGTAACACTATGTGCTACTTGAATGACGTGGATCAAAAATAATACATAAAGATTAATATTTTAGCTAAAGTTGTTATTTCTTTTTACCATGATTAAGATTCATGAGAGGTACTAAATGTTTTATGATGTATAGTTTTATGTTGAGTTATAAAGCTAATGTTAGAGTTATCTGATATGTAAAGGTTATCGAATTGAAATGTAAAATTTTATAATAACAGTGATAAAGTGAATCGTGAAATAAGATTGATTCAAAGACATGTAGATGATAAAGGTTTTGATTCAGGGAATTAAAGTAAGAAGACATAAAAGTTTAAATTATTCCGCATTATATAAGTTTAACATCGAATAATGATGTAAAATTAGAAGGTAGATGTGTTATTAACGACCGAAGTTAATAATTAAATTGTATGAATTTTGGGGTCGTTACAATCAACCACCACGAAGCAACTCCATGGGGGATCGAAAATGTAAATATATAAAAGCGATATATATATATATATATATATATATATATATATATAGCAAAGAACGCACCGGATTTAAAATCCGGGCTCATCGACACGTCCCCGACAATGCTTATATATATATAAGTATATATATAAAGCAAGAAACGCATATGGATATAAAATCCGTGCTCATCGATATGTCCCATACAACAATTATATTTATATATATATAAGTAAGTAAACGCTCCAGACATAAGTCTAGGCTCAATCAAGGCATAACTCGATAATGTTAGTCCATATATAAATATATATACAAATATAAGTATATATATACAGACAGAAATGAAAACCACGGACCAAAGTCCGGGCAAACGCACACCACACGACTCTCAATGTGTAAAACAGTGTGTGCAAATATGAAAGGAAAGGCTTTATAGAGTGTGAGAAGGCTTACAGTGGGCTGCCAATGTAGACTTCTATGACTCTATATGGATAAACACTCAGCTCCCGCCAGATAAAAATATAGCTATATGTGAGCTAACAGATGTTTAAAATTAGGAAACACTCAATATAAGGTGTGTACAGAGTAAATTGGACAGGGCTTCCTCGCTTTTTTTTTTCAATTGACCATCCCAAGATCTATATTTATAGAGCTGGTGGCCGCAGGTGTACTCGTGGTAGCCGCAGATGCACCTGCGGCTGCCCGAGGTACCCCGAGCTCTGCGGGTCCTGTCGTCTCGAAATACATGCATTCATGCACTGTAATGTCCGCTTGAACTTGCAGAACTTCAATCCGAGCATCCAAACGAGGTATATACGACCTTCTTCAGACCGCTTGTGTCGAGAGTTACGCAATGACATGGGTTTAGAAGTTGTAAGAAGTCAAGAAGAGGGGACCATACCCATAGTCTTCAAGCTTTAAATTCTTTCTGGTGTGCTGCCACGCGTAATAGTCACTTGGGATTGTAACTCCTTGGTTCTTGTAGGACATTGTTGTATATATGTATGTATGAAGTGTTGAGATGACGCGCAAGTGTTGAGGTGGCAAGATGACATTTGACTCCTCACCGGGGTTATCGCCGGTTTGAGTTGAAAGCAGACGTTGCTCAGGGTTACATCAGAGATTGGACTGCTTGTTTGAATGTCGCAATGTCATCTGTGGGTGTGCCTGTCTACCCGGTGTTAGCTCCGGGTCTGAGGTATGAGTGCCTCGACAGGAGGTCTGAGATTAAAACTGATAGCATGCATTTGAAACAAGCATTTTCAGAGTTATCGCCGGAAGTGCAACAACATTCTTTGGGGTTATCGCCAAGGAAGAAACTTGGGGTTATCTCCGAGGTTGGAAATGATCCTTCCGGTGTGTGTTCCGGGTATGGAAATGAGATTCTCGGTGTGTGTTCCGGGGTTGAGACTGAGCTTCCGGTAGTATCCGAAATGGATGTGAGCTATCTTTCAGGGTTATCTCCGAAAGACGAATCTGTCCTCCTGCAATGTTAGTAACAGGTGTGCAAAAAATTTCGACTGTCTACACCTTGTACCCTATATTATGCATAATACTTACACGCGCGCAAAGGTCGAATATATGACCAAAAATATTTCCTTTGTATAAAAGGTTGTTCTTCTCAGTCTTATAATCAGTGTTTGATTTATAACAACGAAATATAATAATTTCAATATCTAATCACTTTCTCGATCTAGCCGAAATAATTGCCATCGATTAGTCAATAATTATTGAATTCTCTTCTCTAACCTATCAAGTTCTCACAAATATTCGTCTAGCCAGAAAAATTAGCTAAGACATTTCTCAACATAATTTGATAATAGATATAAATTATCTGTATTATTTGCAATCACTAATAGCTTCTACGAATGTAATTATCCAACAAAAATTATGCTCTAAGTATATTCTCAAAATCACTAATTCAATTTGAATTAATAAACATGCACTAACCGCGAATAATTAACAATAAATTCTCAGACGTGGTCTAATCAACAATAATTAACCACCATAGTATTTAAAAGTATTAACTCAAGGTTGAGTTAGGAAACTTGCCTTCTTCGTTGATTACTGCTACACAATATACTTATCTGCGTTTGAAATACCTATAATTAAAATATCGGTCTCACAATTAGCACAATAATTTATAACACGTATTACTGTAATTCACTATCAATCTTTCTCCTAGACACAATAGCACATTGTCACGTCACTGCTTATAAGTTATATAAACACTCATCAAGTCTAACTAGTTTGGTCTGGTTGGACTTTAGTCTATTCTCGGTGTACTGGTCACACTATTCAACAATTAACACTTGTATTGTCAACTAAACTCATTCTCAAAGCTTAAATATTATATTAGATAAGTCACATATCATTTATAATATTTTTCGAAAGCTTTTAATAAATTTCTAACAATTATTACAATTTATACTAAATTTTCAAACACTAGAATCATTTTTAAATGATTTAATTATTGAATAAACCCATCATCATTATTATTTAATAATATTAAAATATTAATGACATACTTGTCAAAATATTAAAGTTATTCATATTAACTTAAAATATTTTTAAATCACTAATATTCTACTTAAATGATTTTTAAAATAATTAAAATTATTTTTAAATCATCACCATTAATATTTAAATATTAATGAATTTCTCATCAAAATATTAAAAGTCATTAATTATAACTTAAAATATTTTTAAATTATTTTTCTCATTTTTAAATGATATTTAAATCAATAAAATCATTTTTCCATCATTTATTTAATTTAATAATTAAATAAATCTAATATCATTAATATTAAATTATTAATGAAAATTCTCCAAAAATATTTAAAGTTACATTTTATAACTCAAAATATTTTTAAACACTTTATTCTTTTTAAAATGATTTTTATAATATTAAAATCATTTTCTCTAATTTATTTAATATGATAATTAAATAAATTAAATACCATTAATATTTAAATAATTATAAATATTAATGAAAAATATCCCAAATTATCAAAAGTTATTTTTCATAATTTAAAATAACTTTTAAAAGCATTTTTGTAATTTTTAGAATTTATTTTCTATTTTTAATCATTTTTCGGAAATTAGGAAAATAAAATTATTAGAAACCGTTGCTATAGGCTGTAGCGACGCTTTCTGTCGTTGTTGGTGTTCTTGAGCCTCAAGAACACTGACAGTCTGTTACCAACATGCCTTGTTTGATCACGTTTAATTATCTGATTATCATGTTTTCTAGGTCAACTTAAAATTTGATCTTGTAGTAGGTATGTAACACTACCATTATCAACTATCATCTAGGTCATAACACAATATATCATGAAGATCTGGGCCTTCAATGTTGTTGTCAGAACGTTTTTGGGTTTTCTGGGTAACCCAGAAACCCTGGCAGTTTCGAGTGCCTCCTTTCTAGCTCAATAATCTTAGTGTTCTGGTCATCCGTTTGTTGTTCTCGTGGTTCAAATATATAGTAATCATGTCATAGAACATAAATAAAACAACAGATCAGTCCAACTATAACATAATCATAAGTTATGATTCGGTCAAAGCTTGTCTGAGGGCTTGTTCTAACGATTTCTGGAATTTTCATCAAACAGATTCGTGACCTAATTTGACCGTCCACTACATCAATCATGTTTAATGTTTAAGAGATCTAAAGCTATGGATCTACAGTCCAACTATTAGGCTACAACTTGGTTACAAACACATCAATAAACAACATCATACCTGACAGATCTGGGCCTTAGAAAATCTTATCAGACTAGGTTTATGGATTTCTGGGTTACCCAGAAATCACCCAGTCATGCTCGGTCAACTGAGTTTGACCAACAATAACATGAAATTTGGACATGGGATGACTATGATTCCACTTCCAGATTACAGTCCTCATGTCAAACTTCAAGTCTAAAACATAAAACAACCCAAAGCTTTAACATATAAGAATCTATGGGCTCTGACTTTAGCTTGTCAGACCACTTTTAGTGTTCATGACAAGTTTTTGAAAAATATCATTTTAAGACACTTTGATGCTATAGATCTATAATAGATCATCATAAAACATCTTCTAACATGTATTAAAACACAAAAACATGAACTCTATCTTAGCATACATGATTAAAATATGAGTTTAGGTTTATACCTTTCTAGTCCAATCTTTGATCCTTGATCTCTTCTACTAATCTTGATGATCTAGGGGCTTTGTTAGTGACTGAAACACTTAGTATTTTCGGAGGTTTGGAGAGAGAGAGAGAGAGAGAGAGAGAGAGTTGTTTGAGAGTTAGATAGAAAAATGAGCAACTTTAGTAACTTTCTCTCTCTCATCTCTTATAATCTTTAGATGCAATGTATACATGCAAGGTGTCCATTTGGATCAGATTTGAGATAATTTGCAGCACATGGGGTATACCTAATGTGATGACTCATGCAATTTCTAGAAAAACTTTAAGCTTATAAGTAAAGGGTATTTTGAACATTTAATTCCCAATTTTAATGGCATAAAGGTAACTTGCCAAACCCTTAGGGTTTAACCCTTACGGTTTAACCCTAAGGATCTAACTCTTAGGTTTTACAACTTTATTTCTAAGATTTTCTAATTAGGGTTTTTAAAATAGAAAATTAAGATAACTAAAATATAATTAGCATTTTCTAATTATATTAAAGTTTACTAATCACTTTGGGCTTACTAATTAGGATTAGTTTTTCTTAATTAGGGTTTAGGGTTCTCGAATTAAAATTAGGGCTTCTCGACATTCAATTAAGGTTCCTCACTGTGCGTTAGGGTTTTTAAATCTGAGATTAGGGTTTCTAATCCCTTTTTAGGGTTTAATAATTTTAAACCATATCCGATCAATCATTGATCATTAACTCTATACAGTACAAACGCGTACTCATCAACACAATTATTAAAATTTTATTTTCTACCAAATCCCTATCCGAACTTAGGGTTAGGGTTTCTATTCTGGTTAAGCACAACTCTACTCTTATTTCTCAGTCAATACATAAATTGACTAATTCTCAAAACTCGTATCACAGATACACAGCACAATATTAATAGTCAATATCAATATTAAATATAAAAAAATTATTTGAAAAATTCGGATTATTCGAAATCCAGGGTTATCACAAGGAATCTTATTGTGGGAAAGGTGAATGCTTATGCATTTTGCTTCTCTCTAGCAAGAATTCTCAAAACCCTAAGTTGTTAGAAACAAGTGAGAATTAGGATTAACCATCCAAGACCTAGTTTAGTCTAAATTAATTCTTCAATCAATTACTCTTGTTGGATACCTCTTAGGTGTTGTATACTTTTGTGACGAACGTATAATCCGTGGATTGGAGAGATCGTGACAGGGTTAATTGAAGTTCATGCAGTTATAACATTATCTACACAGTTAGCAACACTTTCAAGGAAAATTGATGCTCTTGGAAGTAAGTCCATTCAGAATGCATACTATCAGAAGCAAGCCAACTACACCCCAAACTACTATCATCTGGGTTAGTAAAATAATCAAAGCTTTTCATGGAACAACAATTAAGATATATTCTATACTCCAAGTCTATCATACCCTTCAGAATTTTTTTATCAACATCCACTATAGCAAGAGGATACATCTAATTTTGAGGAACTTCTTACTAAATGCATTGATCAAACTGAGGTTCAGATGAGTAATCAAGCAGCTTCAATTTGGAACATCGAGAACTAATTGGGACAACCTGCCGATGATATCCTTAATCGTTAACAAATCACTTAACCTAGCGATATAGAGATTAATCCTAAAGAGGAAGACGAAGAGTAGTGCAAGGTGGATACACAAGGAAGTGGCAAGGAGTTACACGAGGTTGTTGGAGGAAATTTAAAGAGGGTACATATTGATGCGGAATATGGTTCTGAGGTTGGAAATAAGATGAGAAAGGATGAGTTTGATGATAAGGAAGATGAGGATCAAGATGTCACATTCATTGTTTTCAAAGCCATTGAGTACCCAAAGGATCATGAAAAATATTTTTGAGTTGATCTTTTTCAAGGAGCAATAAAGGATAAAGCGGATGAGGAAAGTTATTTTTTGCCTAATGGATGAAGATAAGTTTGGGGGTTTTCATATGTACAATGTGTTAGGAACCTGAAAGGAAACTATATATATATTAACTTATCTTAAATAAACCAAACTATAGAAAAAGATTTGTCAAGTCTAGTATTTGGTACTATGTGCTTAAGACAATTATGCCCTCCGTATGGTGCTCAAAGTTGATAGTACTTGTCTCCTAGGATACAATGACACCGTATACTTTAGTAGCACTACAAAAAGTATACTCTACGAACTAAAAATAAATGCTCTAACTCTCTCTCAAAATAACTATGAAATTGATGATAAAACAGAAGACTAGAATGACTAATAATGCCTAATTGCTTGTGAATGAGTGAATGAGAAGGCTGACCCCTCCTATCTATTTATAGGAGGAGTTGGTGACCTTTTAGATGGGAACTTAATACTTGAAAAGGCATGACATGACATCATTTGGTCAAAACGACACAATTTTGATCATTTGTAGAATGGGCGTGTCTATTCGGACCCATAAAACGATATAATTTTAGCATTAACAGAACCAAAACTACGTAATTTTAAGCTTAGTAGAAAAAGCGCAATATAAAAACGTAGATTTGGGGCGTCTGTTCTGACTGATACTCTTTCAGCAGATACCGCTTCTCAAAACGACACAATTTTGATAATATAATAAATACTATTTATAAAAACTATATAGTTTTGATAATAGAACTAAATAAATAAAATTTAATTAAAAATTTAAATAAACTTTGTCTAAAAAATTACATACAAGGACTCAGACCCACGAGCTCCGAGCCAGACCAGGCCAGCCGGTCGGTCGGCGGAGGCGGCGCACGCATGGGTTCGAACCAAGCCTTGGCTAGGTTCTCTCCCTTCCATAAAAGTGGGGTTCCCCTTGGGGCCCAAACTCAAGAGAAATTTCCTTGTATATAAACTACATTAAAAGTTTAGTTCTTAACCGATGTGGGACTTAGATTTTTCCAACATGTATTTATTCTCATTTATAATATCCAATTATAATCTTCGGGAGTTAATATCTCAGTCATTATTCTATGAATTTGAGCTTCCAAATACTTAATTTAATCTACTCATGGATTAGAACCTATTAATATAAGGAATCATTAAAAATAATTAATGACACCCACATTCATTACTCCATAGATTTGAGCTTCTAAATACTTAATTTAATCTACTCATGGAGTAGAACAAATTAATATAAGGAATTATTAAAAATAATAATGACACCCACATTAATTTAGGCTCAAATTCTAATAATCCCCCATACGAATGATATTGACTACCAGCCTTATGCAAATGTTATGCAAACTTTGAGAGAGAGACATAATTAGAAATCATCTGTATAGAGAGATAGCTTTTGGCTTTGAACCTTCCCTTGTGAAAGAGTATCAAGTTTACTGGTTATCTAGTGAACATGATGTCTTGAACTGTCCAATCATTTGTGTAAATCGATACAATAGTAATTCACACAAAAATTTTCCAGACATTATTTGGTTCTCATGATTTTGTTCATTTTGGCCCCAAACAATCCTGGATTTATGAGTGCTTTAGAGAAGTATAGCATTATCTTTCTCATAGAATTGGCCCAGTTCACATTGACATAGGTGATTCTTAATAAAAGTATCCTGCCATACTCCATATATTTATCAAGATTTAAGAATCACTAAAAGTATAGCTTATCTTGTAACCGTTGCATGTATCACTATCTTGTATCATAGGAATGAACAGAAGAAATTAATTTCTTCATAGTGATTTGGTTGAATCATCACAATTTAGTTGTCCCTTTGAACTTAGATCTTGGGATCTCCAGTCAACTAGGTTGGGTTTCCATTATGACGATCCTTATTTATAAGCTTTAAACTCATTCCCCTCGAAGTTATTTTTACTTTCTCTCTAGTCAGACATTTAGTCAATGGATCCGCTATATTTTCTTTCGACTTTATGTACTCAATAGACATAATGTCGTTAGAGAGCAATTATTTTATGGTATTGTGTCTACGACCAATATGTCTAGACTTACCATTATACACGTGACTTTGTGCCCTTCCAATTGCTGATTGACTATCATATTGGATACAAATAGGCAGCATAGGTTTAGGCCACATAGGAATATCTTCTAAAAAATTATGAAGCCATTCAGCTTCTTATCCAGCCTTATCCAATGCAATAAACTCATATTTCATCGTTGATCGATCAATGCATGTTTGTTAAGAAGATTTCCAAGATACTGCTCCTCCACCTAGTGTAAACACAAAACCACTTGCTGATTTAGAGTCTTTTGTACCCGATATCCAATTCGCATCACAGTATCCTTTAAGTACTGCCGTATATCTTGAGTAGTGCAATCCAAAATTTTGAGTGTATTTTAAATACCTTAAAACTCTTATAATTGCTTTCTAGTGATCTTGTCCTAGATTGCTTGTAAATCTACTCAATCTATTGCCAGCTTGTGCTATGTCAGGACGTGTATAATTCATTAAGTACATACACTACAAGAAAAAGGGCCATCTACGACCAATGATATCAGCGATCGCCCTATCTGGTCGCTGATAATAGTAATAGCGACCGCTACCTGCAACCGCTCAGGATTCTAGTCGCTAGTTTATATCAGCGACCATCTCCGATCGTTGATATATCCACATCATTAAAAATTAGCGACCGCATGCGGTCGCCGATCCTTATAACCTGAATTAGATTCAGGCATTCGCTCGAATCAGTCGAGAAGAAAAAAAAGAGAGGGAGAAATGCAGAGGGAGAAGAGTGAGTAGGGGGGGAAGAGAAGAGGGTTCACCACCAATATCACTGGCCGGTCGAAGCTTCACCACCACCGTACCACCCCCGGTAAGTCCTTTAAGCGCTTCACTGCCACCATGTTTATATAAGGCTTCCAATTATTTGTGCATACTCAGGTTGTGTATTGTAATAACCCGATATTTTTTATATAATTAAATAAAACATTTTGCGTATAAATTGTGTTTTTTTTATATTATTTTTGGGAATATGTATAAGGTAAAGTGTATGTGTATATGTGATAAATAAAATATATTTATTACATGAATAATTTCAAATAATTTTTTTTAGAATTATTGATCATTAGAAATTATATTGTTATAATTAATTTTGTAGTAAAAATATTTTTATTATTTATTTTCCATGAAAATATGATTACATATTATTTAAATAATATATGAAATGATTATTATAATAACTATCTTATTATATGAATTTATTTCAGATTAATTAAGTTAATTATTTTAACTACCGCTTTTGTCCGTATTTTTCCCTCCTCGCTAGTTATCATTGCTCCGATGAATGCTGTCACCGGTATGACCCTGGTTGTGGTCCCTCGGTTGAACATACTCATTATCTCACTCTAATAATTGAGCCATGTTGACAACATCTGAATATAAAGAAAATTTGTGAGAGATTAGGTATTGACAAATTTTGGGTTTTAGACCTCTTAAAAACATCCGTGTCATACGTTCCTCATTCTCAACCAAATGAGGTGCAAACCTTGATAACTCTGCGAAGTTCGCCTCGTATTGGGACACTGTCATGTTGTTCTGTTCCAGTCTAATAAACTCTAACTCCTTCATATGACGAATATTATTAGGAAAATACTTGTCATTGAATAGTTTTTAAAATATTTCCCAAGACATGTTGAGTACGGCTGGCTGGGTACGCTTCACAGATTCCCACCAGTAATCTGCCTTACCACGGAACATAAAGGTGGCGAATGGAACCTTCTGTTCTTCTGTGCATCCCAAGACATCGAATGTCTTGGTAATTTGCTTGACCCACGTTTTCGCCTTAATCGGATCCGGCTTTCCCCAGAACTCTGGTTGTCCCAACTCCTTGAACTGCTTAGTTGTGACAAACTGCGCGTTACTATCATTTTCACCCGTATTTTGTACACGAGTCTCCCTCGTCTGATTTTGCATGAACTGCAAAAAGCTTCTAAACATCCAATCATTCATTGTTTGCTCGGTAGTGTTGTTTACAGTAGGAATATTTCCTTCCTATTGTACATTCTCCTGGTTGGTGATTAAAGGTGTTTCCACAGTCTCATACGCTCCATTGTTAACGTTCTCAACTGCCATTCTTAAATACAACCATAAAACAAGGGTTAATTAAACAAATTAACATATCACATAATATCCTTATATTATGACCGACCAACAAATAAGCTTAGGTAGGACACACTAGCGAAGGATTTACTCGTATCTCCCCTCCTTGTTCTATTCCCCGATCTCCGTTAGAGACCATATCCCTAAGCTCTGATACCAACTGTGACGCCCCCAAAATAGGTATACATCACCCATTCTGTGTCGCCAAATATATGGTACAGAATACAATTATTAATACAATTGTCGCACAAAATACGACAACACATAAACTGTGAGTTTAAATACAATTATTGTCTTCTAGACAATATCCACACTCAGATAAAGTCCTCATTACTATTATTAATGCACTATTTTACAAAATAGTGAGGACTGCTAAAACAACTATCTTGAATCATCAGTCCATACCCCGGCTAGTTCCTGCTAAATTCTCTTCTCCTGAGAAGAAAAATGGAACAAAAAGGAAAAGGGTGAGCTCAACTAGCCCAGTAAAAAATATTATGACTAAGACAATATACAAAAAATTATCCTTAGTCTTCAATAGGGAAAAATCCGATAGAATATAATAGACAACAAGTTTTAGATCAACAACTGCAACGAAAATAACAATTCATTAGAAGAGTTAAGTAGAGAATGAAATCAACTATCATCTATGAATTTAAAAGTCCATCATCAATATTTTATCCCTGTTATAACATCAATCAATATACGTCTTGAATCAAATATTCATCTTTGCACTACGGGCCAAAGATATTCATTTGTATCACCAGTTGGTCATGTTCATCTCAACACTTGTTCATCTTTGCACTACGAGCCAAAGATATTCATAAGGTAATCATTCATCTTTACACTACAGGCCAAAGATATTCAGTTATATCATCATTTAAGAATGAGGATGTTGAAAAATGTTTTTAAGAAACGAATCCAATGAGACAAAAGAACAAAGATTAGGGATTCGTACTTTAGATAATTCAAGATCAAAAACACTACATAATAAACCATAGTGGAGTAAAATTCAAGAATGAAGATCAAAACATGGATACAATCAAAGATAGTAACCATAATAGACATCTGATACAAAGAAGAGAAAATTTCTTTTTTCAGTGAATAGTGTCGTATTTGTGAATTGTGACGTATACGTGAATAGTAACCCTGACACAAAAAGGTAGAAATTCCACAATAATATTTATACCAATATTTCAGGATAATGATATTGAAAGAAATAATATCATTTACGAAGAAAATAAAATCTCTTACCTCAAAAGAAGAAATACTGGAATATCGGATGTATTGATGAAGGAAACTTGCACTGAATAGCAACTCTCAAAGTATCTAAATACTCACAAAAATACGCTCGATAATATAGAGAGAGAAAACTTATGTTTCCGGTGTGATTTTCAATTCTAACCTAACCACCTATTTATAGGAAAATGCTAGAACGCCAAAGGAGACTAAATTAATAAAATAATAATAAAAATTTTCTACGCACATTTATTTGACCAAATTATCAGCCATCACAAGTGGGGCCTGTAATAACCCGATATTTTCTATATAAATAAATTAGAAATTTTGCGTATAATTTTTATTTATTTATTTATTAAAGTAAATGTGGGGAAATATGTATAAGTTAAAGCATATGTATTTATGTGATAAATAAAAACATATTTATTACATGAATAATTATAAATAATTTAATTTTAGAATTATTGATCATTATAAATTATATTCTTATAATAATTAATTATATAGTAGACACATTTTTATTAATTATTTTCCATGAAAATATGATTATATATTATTTAAATAATATATGAAATGATTATAAATTATTATAATAATTATTTTATTTTATTATATGAATTTATTTCAAATTAGTTAAGTTAATTATTTTTAACTTAATTAATAATGTTATGTATGAAAGATAAATCAGATATGGAATCCAAACCCTAATTCTGAATTTTGATCAAGGTATGAGAATAATATTATAATATTAATTATATTTCAGTGCTATAAATATGTAATGTATGTGTAGACCGATAATGGTTGGTCAATTATGGAGTATAATGTAAACGCTTTAGCATTGCTTTAATGAACCCTAATTTGAAACTCAAATTAGAGTTCAAGACTGTTATATAACTGTGTTATGTGATTAATGTTAATTATTATAGATTTTTTGATTAGGTAAACCCTAATTGAAATTTAGAAACCCTAATTTCTAAAAGTTAGAAACCCTAATTAGCTAATTAAGAAACCTTAATTTGCTAAATAGGAACCCTAAACGCTAATTAAGCAAGCTTAATATTAATTAGTGAATACTTAAACCTAATTTTCAATTTTATATATTTAGAAAATCTAATCTAATTAAGAAACCCTAATTTGAAATTTTAGAAACTAAAAATTTTATTTTTAAACCTAATTAGAAATCCTATAATTTTTGTGTTAAACCTTAAACCCTAAGGGTCAAATGTGACGCCCCCAAAATAGGTATACATCACCCATCTTGAGTCGCCAAATTTATGGTACAAAATTCAAATACAACTTAATTATACAACTGGCGTGTAAAATACGACAAAACATAAACTGAGAGTTTTAATAAAAATATTGTCTTCTAGACAGTATTCAAACTCAAATGGAGTCGTCATTACATTTATTATCACACGATTTAACAGAATAGTGAGGACTACTAATGTTATCATCTGGACCGTCACTCCCTTCCCCGACTAGTCCCAGCTATATTCTCATTTCCTGAAGAGAACAATGAAAGCAAAGGGTGAGCTCAACTAGCCCAGTAAGAAATATTATGACTAAGATAATGCAGAATAAGTTATCGTTAGCCTTCAACAATGTTAAACTGATAGAATATAATAGACAACAAGTTTAACTGCAACAGAACAAGCAATCCATTAGAAGATTCAAGTAAAGCATAAAATCTACTATCTTCTATGATTTAAAAAGTTTTTCATCAACTTTATCGCTGAGACTCAACTTAATAAATAAACCACATCATCCCTGCACCACGGACAAGAATATTCATGTTATCATCAATGGTCATGATTATACCGAATAATCCCTGGTCATAATCATACTAACAACTGTCCATCAATAAACTACAGGCTAATAAGGACTTTTACCACATAATTCATTACATTACGGTCATGATTATACCGAATAATCCCTGGTCATAATCATACCAAGTCCATCTATGCAATTAAGCCAAAGATGACTTTCATCACAATATAATTAAGCATAAGGATGATGACCATGACATAATAATTCAATAAAACAAGTTCAAGGATAAATTTTAAAGATTTATAATTTAATTTATCCAGAAAAAAATAACGTTCAAATTCTTAACATGATACTGCTTTGTGGAGTAAAATTCAAGAATGCTCAGAAGAATATTTCCATGAAAAGATACTGGATGAAGCGCAAATATCAAGGATATTCTACTAATTTAATGGAGTATAGAAGCCAAAACTTTAATCAACTGAGTATAATAGAATATATGAAACGTAAATGGATTTTCACATGCCATGCGGTAATCCACGTAGACAGATCATTTCTAGAATTTAATAAAGAATGAATACGAAGGGTCATTCACCATGCAAATGGTAGTCCGTGTAGATAGGTTATTCCAACAGAATAATAAAGAATGGAAACTAGAAGAATTCACCATGCACGCGGTAGTCCGCGTAGACAGTTTATTCAAACAGAATAATATGGAATGGAATAACAGAAGAATTCACCACGCATGCGATAGTCCGCGTAGACAGGTTATTCCAATAGAATAATAAAGAATGGAATAAAAGAAGAATTCACTATGCATGCGGTAGTCCGCGTAGACAGGTTATTCCAACAGAATAATAAAGAATGGAATAACAGAAGAATTAACCATGCATGCGGTAGTCCGCGTAGACAGATTATTCCAACAGAATAATAAAGAATGAAATAAAAACCCTTACGAGTATTGAAAGAAAATTACTCTCTTCATGAATACGAAAGAAATAATATCCCTTACCTTAGAAGAAAACTGGATACTGGAATAGTGAGGTAGCAGACTTCTCTTCTTCTTTCTCTCTATAATTTCTCTCTATAATAATTGCTCTTGTGAGACTTAGTGAATTGGTGAGAATGACAGAAGAATGAGCTTCTATTTATAGGAAAATATAGTTTCGATAATTGCACGTTTTGGGGCTCGAAATATTATAGTATAATACCTTCCTCTTTTTCTTTATTTTTAATATAGTCCTGCAAGTATAATCAAACTTGCACCACCTCCCCTAATAGTAAATCATGTGAATTAATAGTTCATTTATGTGACTCAATAGTATAATCATATTAAAAAACTAATTACAGTATAGTACCTTCATCTATACCTCCATTTTTAATTTAGTCATGCAAGTATTATCAATCTTGCACCAACTCCCCTAACAGTAAATTATGTGAATCAATAGTACACATATGTGAACACATAGTTATAAGAATGTGAATTAATAGCAATTAATTGCTCATTTATCCGGTGAATTACCCGATTGGTCAATATAACCTCCAGACATCAATTATTATCGAAATAAATGTCGATTTTCCACTAACACTAATAATTCCCACACAATGGAACTATCAATTTCATCTTTAATCAACACGAACTTATTCATCATTAATATTATAACTCACAATATTTAACAACCAGGTCATTCTCAAGAAAGAGGGAGCTTTCCGATAAGGATTTCTCCTTATTGATGTGCAATTAGGTGACCAAACCTCTCCTTGACAGAACTTCTAAACATTGTTAATATTTCAAATAATAATATGAATAACTTTGTCGTCTCAATTATTGATTTAATAATATAAAATATTATGCAGATGATACTGTGACAATAATTGAATCAATAATACGAGAGATATGATGCAGCAATTACTGTAGCAATAATTGAGTATAATTGAGTGACTTCTCACGTAAGCATCAATAATCAATACTGAGTACTACTATGCAACCATACGTATTACTGTACTTTTACTATCGGGTAGTTCAACAGTTTAACGGTAAAACTTTCGCCGTTATTTTTATAAAAAGATAACTCTGTCATTTTCTAACTACGAAAATAGTTTCGTTGTGGGGTCCACCAATGATTGTGCCGTCGTACGAATATTCCATGTTAAAATGAATATTCCCCGACCAATCGAATATTTTATAACAACTTGCTTACTTTGCAAAATTTGTAAATATTACCCACAACTATAACACTATATCATATCCACACCATAATATATATTTCAAGAAAATTTAATCTTTATTCATAAAAGTTGGGGTCTTACAACCTCCCCTTCTTATGAAATTTCGTCCTCGAAATTAGGGTGCGTACCTGGTATGTCGAAGAGGTGAGGATACCTTGACTTCATTTCAGATTCTAACTCCCAGGTCATTTCCTCCACATCGTGGTTTCTCCACAAAACTTTAACTTGAGGTATAACCTTGGAGCGTAGAATATGATCCTTCTTATCCAAGATTTTAACAAGTAACTCTTCATACGTTAAATCTTCCTCTATCTCGTCTGGTTCTAATTCAATAATGTGGTTCGAGTCTTTCACATATTTACGTAATATAGATATGTGGAAAACGTTATGAACACGAGACATACTTAAGCGGTAAGAAAGCGAGTCTATAGCCCACGCTTCCTACTGCTCGAGGATTATAAATGGGCCAATGAATCGAGGATTGAACTTTCCTCTCTTTTCAAATCTCGTAACTCCTTTCCATGGAGCAACACGTAACAACACATGATCTCCAATATTGAATTCCACGTCCTTTCGATGAAGACCAGCATAACTCTTTTTTCGATCTTGTGAGGTTTTTATACGTTGTCGGATCGTTTGAATCTTTTCCGTAGTCATACGTACCAACTTTGGTCCCAACAACGTTGCTTCACCCACCTCATCCCAGCATACTGGAGAACGACACTTTCTTCCATACAACGCCTCAAATAGAGCCATGCCAATAGTTGCTTGATAACTGTTGTTGTAGGAAAACTCCACCAATGGTAAGAACTTGTCCCAACTTCCCTTGAAGTCAAGGACACAAAATCTTAATAAATCTTCAAGAGTTTGAATAGTCCTTTCCAACTACCCGTCCATTTGAGGATGATAAGCCGAACTAAATCATAAATTCGTGCCCATAGCTTTTTGTAAACTAACCCAAAATCTTGAAGTGAATCTTGGGTCTCGATCAGAAACTATGGATATTGGCATACCATGCAATCTTACAATCTCATTTATGTACATACTAGTAAGACGTTTAAGTGTATAAGTTTCTCGTATCGGTAAGAAATTAGCAGACTTGGTCAATCTATCAACAATGACTCAAATCACATCTATGCTTTGAGAAACCTTGGGAAGACCAGTAATGAAATCCATGGTAATGTGCTCCCACTTCCATTCTAGAATTTCAAGTGGTTGCAATGGACCTTTTGGCACTTGATGATCCACCTTGACTCGTTGACAAGTTAGACACCTTGAGATAAACCTTGCTATCTCTCTCTTCATATTGCTCCACCAAAATATATGTCGAAGATCATGATACATTTTGGTACTCCCAGGATGGATTGCAAACAATGTGTTTTGCGCCTCCATCATGATTCTATACTTCAAGTCAGAATCGTTAGGAACACAAAGTCTGGAGTTGACTCAAAATATTCCTTCTTCATCAATTCTTGCTTCTGGAATAGCACCTTCTTGCACTTTCTTCCTTATACGCATCAGCTCCAAGTCTGTAGCTTGAGCAGCTTTAACTTTATTGATTAAAATCGGTTCTACTCGTATATTCACCATCATCACATGGGTCCCTGGAGTCTTTAACTCTATTTTCATCCTTTGTAAGTCATACAAAATGGGTCTTTGCGTTGACAATATCGTACTCGTACCCGCATATGATCTTCTACTCAATGCGTCAACTACCACGTTCGTTTTTCCAGGATGGTATTGGATAGTATGATCGTAATCTTTCAACAGCTCAAGCCATCGTCGTTGCTACATGTTGAGTTCCTTTTGAGTGAAGAAATATTTGAGGTTTTTATGATCCGTATAGATCTCCACCTTCTCTCCATACATGTAATGCCTCCAAATCTTAAGCGCAAAAATGACTGTTGCCAACTCTAGATCATGAGTAGGATAATTCCTCTCATATTCTTTAAGTGGTCATGAGGCATAGGCTATGACTTTCCCATGTTGCATGAGAACACATCCTAACCCTTTGCCTGAAGCATCACTGTAGATGACAAATCCCTCCGAGCCAAATGGTATTGTCAGAACAGGTGCTGAAATGAGTCTTCTCTTGAGTTCTTGAAAACTCTTCTCACATTCCTCGCTCCAACCGAACTTTGTATCTTTTCGAGTCAGCTAAGTTAATGGAGTAGCAATTCGAGAAAATTCTTCCACGAATCTCCGATAATAACCAGCTAAGCCGAGAAAGCTACGTACTTCGGTCACTGACTTTGGTTGCTCCCATCTTTGAATTGCTTCAATCTTCGTTGGGTCAACAGATATTCTTTGATTTGATATCACGTGCCCAAGGAATGCAACTTCCTCAAGCCAGAACTCACATTTCTTCAACTTGGCATAAAGCTTGTTTTCACAAAGCTTTTGAAGTATCAGCCTCAAGTGTTGTTCATGGTCTTCACGTCATCAATAAAGACGACCACAAAGTGATCCAAATATTCCTTAAATACTTGGTTCATCATGTCCATGAAGGCAGCAGGAGCATTAGTCAATCCAAAAGACATGACTAGGAATTCATAATGCCCATACCGAGTTCTGAAAGCATTCTTTGGAATGTCATCAGTTTTAATCTTCAACTGATGATATCCAGAACGAAGATCAATCTTTGAAAAGAATTTGGATCCTTGCAACAGGTCAAACAGGTCATCAATGCGATGCAATGGGTACCTATTTTTTATGGTGACATGATTCAACTCCCGATAATCAATATAAAGTCGCATACTTCCGTCTTTCTTCTTCACGAATAGAATAGGAGCACCCCAAGGAGATGTACTAGGATGAATGAAACCGATGTCTAATAATTCCTGTAGTTGGGTTTGTAACTCATAAAGTTCAATAGGAGCCATTCGATATGGGGCTTTGGAAATGAGTTTTTTACCGGATTCAAGTTTGATACAAAATTCAATTTCACGCTCTGGGGGTAGGCCAAGAAGTTCTTCAGCGAATACGTCAGGAAATTTATTAACAATAGAAATGTCATTAAAATTTGACGTATTTTTATCTAAATCCGTGACATGGGCTAAGAAAGTTTGACATCTGTTTTTCAATAAACGAATAACTTTATGGCTTGATATGACAGTGATTGACTTTAGTGGTTTGGTTGCTTGAATTTGTATAATAGGTTGGTTAGGAATATGAAAGCTAATAACCTTACGAAAACAATTGATTTTAGCATGATGAGTAGTTAACAAATCAATCCCTAAAATCACATCAAATGTAAGTATTTTCAAAGAAATAAGATCGACGGGTAATGTGCAGTTACCAATTTGAATCAAACAAGACTTATAAACAGTGGATGTAATGAAGGTTTCTCCCATCGGAGTTTCAACAGATAAGTTAAAGTCTAATTTCTCCGAAGTCAAATTTAAACGTTGAGCGAAAGTAGGAGAAATAAAAGAATGGGTAGAACCGGTATCAAATAAGGTATATACTTCACTAGAGTTTATGATTATCTTACCTGTGATCACCTCGTTTGGATTCCTCGCTTTTTGGGAGGTTACGACAATTGCTCTCCCTTGAACTACTAGTTTTATCTTGTCTGGGATGGCCTTTGATGCCTCCATGCCAGCTGGACTTGACTTTGGTGCACGACAAAATCAGGCTAGGTGACCTTCTCTTCCATAATTGTAACATGCTTTGGACTACATCACGTAGTTTGGACTGATATGTCCCTCCCCTCTGCATTTGTAACATACGACCGACGGTCGTTCTCCTTCCTTAACAACGGTGCTGGTGCTGACGTCTTTCCATCATTGTTGAATCTCCTCTTCTTGAAATGTCAACTCTTATTGTCTTGGCCATGATTACTAGAAAAGTGGTTACCATTTTTGGCCTGTTGATTCCCTCCACGCTTGTTGTCACCACTTCGATGACTGCTACCACTGGTATTATCGATTTGCCGGCTGCTCTCTCTTGGTTGGGTTAACTCATTATCTCCCTCCAATAACTGAGCCCTATTTATAACATCTGAATACAAGCAAAGTTTGTGAGAAATTAGGTATTGACATATCTCAGGTTTCAAACCTCTTAGAAACATCCGCGTCATTCTCTCCTCATTATCAACCAAATGAGATGTAAACCGGAACAACTAGGTAAACTTAGCTTCATACTGTGACACAGTCATATTGCTTTGCTCTAGCTTGATAAACTCTACCTCCTTTATGTGACGAATACTTTCGGGAAAGTACTTGTCACTAAACAGTTCTTGGAACTTCTCCCAAGACATCTTCAGTGCGGCAGGTTGAGTACGCTTTATAGATTCCCACCAGTAATCTGCCTCTGCTCACAACATGAAGGTGGAAAAGGGAACCTTTTGCTCCTCGGAGCATCCCAAAATATCAAATATCTTGGTGATCTTCTTTATCCACGTCTCCGCCTTAAGTGGTTTTGGCTCTCCAAAAAACTCCGGTGGTCCCAACTCCTTGAACTGTTTAGCGGTGACCGTCTCGACAGTTGCCAGTGATTCCACCTGCATTTTGAACAGGAGCCGCTCTCGTTTGATGTTGCAAGAATTTCATAAAGCCTCTGAACATCCCATCGTTCACCATTTCATCGTTGTTATTGTTTACCTGACGATTATTGTCTTCTTGTTGCACATTATCCTGGGTGTTGATCGTTGGTGACTCAACGGTCTCATGTGCTTCATTGCTTATCTCAACATTTTTGGATGCCATTTTCAAATACTGCCACAAAACAAGGGTTAATTGACCTGTCACATATTATCCCTATATTCTGACCGACCAAATAAATATCAAATAAACTTAGGTAGGTCATACTAGCGAAGGAATTCCCCGTCTCTCCACTCCTAGTTCTTGTCTCACGTCTCAGCCAGAGATCATATCCCTAAGCTCTGATACCAACTGTGATGCCCCCAAAATAGGTATACATCTCCCATCTTGAGTCGCCAAATACATGGTACAAAATTTAAATACAACTTAATAATACAATTGGCGTGTAAAATATGACAAAACATAAACTGAGTGTTTTAATACGAATAGTGTCTTCTAGACAGTATTCAAACTCAAATGGAGTCCTCATTACATTTATTATCACACTATTTAACAGAATAGTGAGGACTACTAATGCTATCATCTGGACAGTCACTCCGTTCCCCGACTAGTCCCAACTAGATTCTCATTTCCTGAAGAGAACATTGAAAGCAAAGGGTGAGCTCAACTAGCTCAGTAAGAAATATTATGACTAAGATAATGCAGAATAAGTTATCGTTAGCCTTCAACAATGTTAAACTGATAGAATATAATAGACAACAAGTTTAACTGTAGTGGAACAAGCAATCCATTAGAAGAGTCAAGTAGAGCATAAAATCTACTATCTTCTATGATTTAAAAAGTTTTTCATCAACTTTATCGCTGAGACTCAGCTTAATAAATAAATCACATCATCCCTATACCACGGACAAGGATATTCATGTAATTATCAATGGTCATGATTATACCGAATAATCCCTGGTCATAATCATACCAACAACTATCCATCAATGAACTACAGGCCAATGAGGACTTTTATCACATCATTCGTTATATTACTTTAACCATGATTATACTTAGAATAATCCTCGTCATAATCATACCAAGTCCATCTATGCACGTAAGCCAAAAATGACTTTTATCATAATATAAGCATGAGGATGATGACCATGACATAATAATTCAATAAAACAAGTTCAAGGATAAATTTTAAAGATTTATAATTTAATTTATCCAGAAAATAATAACGTCAAAATTGTCAACATGATACTGCTTTGTGGAGTAAAATTCAAGAATTCCTAGAAGAATATTTCCATGAAAAGATACTGGATGAAGCGCAAATATCAAGGATATTCTACTAATTTAATGGAGTATAGAAGCCAAAACTTTAACCAACTGAGTATAATAGAATATATGAAACTGCAAATGGATTTTCATCCGTCATGCGGTAATCCACGTAGATAGATCATTTCCATAATTTAATAAGGAATGAATACGAAGGGTCATTCACCATGCAAGCGGTAGTCCGCGTAGATAGGTTATTCCAACAGAATAATAAAGAATGGAATAACAGAAGAATTCACCATGCATGCAGTAGTCCGCGTAGACAGGTTATTCTAATAGAATAATATAGAATGGAATAACAGAAGAATTCACCATGCATACGGTAGTCCATATAGAAAGGTTATTCAAATAGAATAATAAAGAATGGAATAACAGAAGAATTCACCATGCATGCGGTAGTCCGCATAGACAGGTTATTCCAACAGAATAATAAAGAATGGAATAAAAATCCTTACGAGTATTGAAAGAAAATAACTCTCTTCATAAATACGAAAGAAATAATATCCCATACCTTAGAAGAAAATAGGATACTGGAATAGTAAGGTAGCAGACTTCTCTTCTTCTTTCTGTCTATGATTTCTCTCTATAATAATTGCTCTTGTGAGACTTAGTGAATTGGCGAGAATGAAAGAAGAATTAGCTTCTATTTATAGGAAAATATAGTTTCGATATTGCACGTTTTGGGGCTCGAAATATTACAGTATAATACTCTCCTCTTTTTCTTCATTTTTAATCTAGTCCTGTAAGTATTAACAAACTTGCACCACCTCCCTTAATAGTAAATCATGTGAATTAATAGTTCATTCATGTGACTAAATAGTATAATCATGTGAAAAAACAAATTACAGTATAGTACCTTCATCTATACCTCCATTTTTAATTTAGTCATGCAAGTATTATCAATCGTGCACCAACTCCCCTAATAGTAAATCATGTGAATCAATAGTACACACATGTGAACATATAGTTATAAGCATGTGAATTAATAGAAATTAATTGCTCATTTATCCAGTGAATTACCCGATTGGTCAATATAACCTCCAGACATCAATTATTATCGAAATAAATATTGATTTCCACTAACACTAATAATTCTCACACAATGGAACTATCAATTTTATCTTTAATCAACACGAACGTATTCACCATTAATATTATAACTCACAATATTTAACAACCAAGTTGTTTCCAGGAAAGAGAGGGCTTTCCGATAAGAATTTCTCCTTATTGGTGCGTAATTAGGTGACCAAACCTGTCCCTGATAGAACTTCTAGACATTGTCAATATTACAAATAATAATATGAATAACTTTGTCATCTCAATTATTGATTTAATAATATAAAATATTATGCAGATGATACTTTGACAATAATTGAATCAATAATATGAGAGATATGATGCAGTAATTATTGTAGCAATAAGTGAGTATAACTGAGTGACTTCTCACATAAGCATCAATAATCAATACCGTGTGCTACTATGCAACCACATGCGACATCGCATTTCTTTTACTACCGGGTAGTTCAACAGTTTAACGGTAAAACTTTTGCCGTTATTTTTATAAAAAGATAATTCTGGCGTTTTCTAACTACGACAATAGTTCCGTTGTGGGGTCCACCAATGATTGTTCCGTCATATGAATATTTCCTATTAAAACGAATATTCCCCGACCAATCGAATATTTTATAACAACTTGCTTACTTTGCAAAATTTGTAAATATTACCCACAACTATAACATTATATCATACCACACCATAATATATATTTCAAAAAAATTTAATCTGTATTCATAAAAGTTGGGGTCTTACATCAAACCGTAAGGGTCAAACCCTAAGGGTTTGCCATGTTACATGTTTGCCATTAAAATCATAAGCATATTGACCATTTTACCCTTCTTGGATTTTTATTAGGTTGCTTGTGAAAATTGCCAACACTTTAGTTGTTTACCAACTCTAACTAACCCCATGTGACTTAAAAAAACAAATATTAGCCATTACATATCAGCCAACACATTATATACATGTTATATATAAGATCAAAGAGAGAGAAATGTTCATATTTTAATCCATTTGGTCACCAATACTCAACTAATCTCTCTCAACTCCACACCTCCGAAATTTATTGCTAGACCAGTCCCAAACTAAGCCCCACTAACAACCATAGCAAAAACAGTAGCCAAGAATCAGAAATTGATCATCAAGGTATAAAACCCTAATTTAGAATCTGACCTTTGATGATATGTTAGATGTTAGTTTTTTTGTGTTAAACATGTTGTTTATAGTGTACATAGATGATCTGGGTTGCTAGATGTTAGATCCATAACATCTAGAGGCTCAGATTTGATGTTTTATCAAATCTAGAAATTTTTGTTTTGATGTTTGACAAACGAATGCCAGGTCTTGTAGATCTCTGGCTGTTAATGATTTTTGTGTTTTTAATGTTTGAACATGTTGTGTGTTATAAGGTCTGTGATCTAGAACTTGTAGCATGAACAGATCATGCTTAGAATGTCAGATAATCATGGTCAAAACCCATTGACCGACCATGACTGGACAAAATCTGGGTAACCCAGATCTTGCCCAGAACTGTCTGACAATGAGTTCATGCCTTTAGATCTTTCTATTGTTGGTTGTTTTGTTATTGTAGTTGTTTTCATGTTGAAGGTTGTTATATGGGTTGTATATTAAAGCCATTAGAACACCAAAATGATAATCAGGTTTCATATGGTGGACGGTCAAACCAGGCAAGAAGATCACAACTTCTGTTTTCTGGGTAACCTATAAAACATTTGAAGGTGATCTCTGACATGGTTTGACCGAACCATATCTTCTTTATCTGTTGTTGTTAAGGTGATGTTATGTATTGCATCTCTTCACCTACATGTTATGTACACACTGAAACTCTTATATCACAAAAACACTACAGGAACAACAAGTTGTAGAAGCCCAAAACTGGACAGTCGAACTGTTCTTCATTTCTGGGTAACCTAGAAATTCAGAACAACTATGACAGTCCCTTTGAAGGCTTAGATGTGAGATCCCGAATTTTATGAAATGAAAGTACTCAATTTCTTATCATTATTATTCTATTTAGTAAATGGTTAAATTGATAAAGGGTTAAAGTTAAGGGTGATATTTGAAATTTTTTTCAAGGTAAGCAAGTTGTCATAAAATAATCGGTGGTAAAAGTACAGTAATACGCATAGTTTCATAGTAGCACACAGTATTGATTATTGATGCTTACGTGAGAAGTCACTCAGTTTTATTCAATTGTTGTCACAATATTTTATATTATTAAATCAATAATTGAGACGACAAAGTTATTCATATTATTATTTGCAATATTGACGATGTCTAGAAGTTCTGTCAAGGAGAGGTTAGATAATCTAATTAAGGCGCCAATAGGAGAAATCCTTATCGAAAAGCCCCTCTTTCACAGAATAACTCCGTTGTTAAATATTGTGAGTTATAATATTAATGATGAATAAGTTCGTGTTGATTAAAGATGAAATTGATAGTTCCATTGTGTGGGAATCATTAGTGTTAGTGAAAATCGACATTTATTTCGATAATAATTGATGTCTGGAGGTTATATTGACCAATCGGGTAATTAATCGGATAAATGAGCAATTAATTGCTATTAATTCACATGCTTATAACTATTTGTTCACATGTGTGTACTATTGATTCACATGCATGTACTATTAGGGGAGGTGGTGCAAGATTGATAATACTTGCATGGCTAAATTAAAAATGGAGGTATAGATGAAGGTACTATACTATAATTAGTTTTTTCACATGATTATACTATTGAGTCACATGAATGAACTATTAATTCACATGATTTACTATTAGGGGAGGTGGTGCAAGTTTGATAATACTTGCAGGACTAAATTAAAAATGAAGGAAAAGATGAAGATATTATACTGTAATATTTCGAGCCCCAAAATGTACAATTATCGAAACTATATTTTCCTATAAATAGAAGTTCATTCTTCCTTCATTCTCACCAATTCACAAAAGCTATAGAGCAATTATTATAGAGAGAAAGAAGAAGAGAAGTCTGCTACATTTCTATTCCAGTATCCAAGCTTTATTCTAAGGTAATGGGTATTATTTCTTTCGTATTCATGAAGAGAGTTATTGTTATTCCATTCCTTATTATTCTGTTGGAATAACCTGTATATGCGAAGTACCGCATACATGGTGAAATTCTTCTATTATTCCATTCTTTATTATTATGTTGGAATAACCTGTATATGCAAAGAACTGCATACATGGTGAAATTCTTCTATTATTTTGTTCTTTATTATTCTCGCCGGAATATCACATGCATCGTTCTGGGGACTGGTTCCATTCCATTATTTATTATTCTGTCGGAATATCTTGTTTGTGTGTTTACGCCGGACCTGGTTCCATTATCTATTATTCTATCGAAATATCTTGTCTGTGCGTTTACGCCGGACCTGGTTCCATTATCTATTATCCTGTCGGAATATCTTGTCTGTGCATTTACGTATGACCTGGTTCCATTATTTATTATTCTCATTGGGAATAACTCATGCATGCGCTATAAATCGTATCGCATGGTGAATCCTTCTGTTATTCTATTCATTATTATTCTGTTGGAATAACCTGTCTATGTGGATTACCACATGCATGGTGAATGACCTTTCGTATTCATTCTTTGTTAAATTATGGAAATGATCTGTTTACGTGGATTACCGCATGACAGATGAAAATCCATTTATAGTTTCGTATATTCTATTATACTCATATGAGATATCATTTCTTTTGTACTCATCATGTAATATCATTTTATTTGGTATTTTCTATTACGAGTTGCTATTCACGGGTTACTATTCACCCAATTACTATTCACTCTAGTATTATTCACTCGGGTATTCGGGGCACTTTTCATGCTGGAATACTATTCACGAGTTACTATTCACCCAAATTACTATTCACCCGAATATTATTCACTTGGGTATTTGGATTACTTTTCATGTCGGGGTACTATTCACGAGGTACTATTCCCAAAGTACTATTCATGGGGTACTATTCACGATGAAAAATTGATTCTTTTCTGTCGAAATTATTTTTGATGCATGAATATTATTCTTGAATTTTACTCCACAAAGAAGTATCATGTTGACAATTTGGACGTTATTGAGTTTAGGATAAATTAACTGATAAATCTTTAAAATTAATTCTTGAACTTGTTTTATTGAATTATTATGTAATTGTCATCATCCTCGTGTTTATATTATGTTGAAAGTCATCTTTGGCTTACGTGCATAGATGGACTTGGTATGATTATGACCAGGGATTTTTCGGTATAATCATGACCGTAATGTGATGAATGATGTGGTCAATGTCCTCAATGGCCTGTAGTGCATTGATGGACAGTTTTTGGTATGATTATGACTAGGGATTATTCGGTATAGTCATGACCATTGATGATTTAATGAATATCCTTAGCCGTAGTGCAGGGATGATTCGATGATGTGGTTTATTTATTGTCGAGTCTCAAATGATAAAATTGATGAAAATATTTTTAAATCATAGAAGATAGTAGATTTTATGCTCTACTTGACTCTTCTAATGGATTGCTTATTCCGCTGCAGTTAAACTTGATGTCTATTGTATTTTATCAGTTTAACATTATTGAAGACTAATGATAATTTATTTTGCATTATCTTAGTCATAATATTTCTTACTGGGCTAGTTGAGCTCACCCTTTCCTTTACTATTCTCTTCAGGAAATGAGAATATAGCTAGGACTAGTCGGGGAACGGAGTGACGGTCCAGATGATAGTATTAGTAGTCCTCACTATTCTGTTAAATAGCGTGACAATAAATGTAAAGAGGACTAAATTTGAGTTTGTATACTGTCTATGAGGACTCCATTGAGAGTGGATATTGTCTAGAAGACAATATTCTTATTAAAACTCTCAGCAATATTTTGTCGTATTGTTTACACGACGTTTGTATTATTAAGTTGTATTTGTATTTTTGTACCATGTATTTGGCGACTCAAGATGGGTGATGTATACCTATTTTGGGGGCGTCACATTAGATCTCCTTCGATTTATGCTTGTTGGCCATGTTTGTTGTTGGATCATGTAGTCCTACACTAGCACTACACGATCTTACCAGAAACATGTCCAAGAACAACAGGATCAGTGTTTAATCTTTGGTCAAAGTAGCTAACTCGATCACTGACATGAATTTCTGGGTTTCATCAAGAACACTCAAGAACACCAATAGCGACGGTTTTGTCGCTATAGACAGTCTTTAGCAACACTTTATTTCTAAAATTAATTATTTTATTAAATAATTAGAGAAAATTAGTTTTTAATTATTAAAAATACAAATTAAATTACTAAAAATTATTTAAAAGTCCTAAAATTAGTTTTAATAATTTTAATATATTTCATAAATATTTAATATTTTTGAAATATTAAAGGTATTTAATTTATTTAATTATTATATTAAATAAATTATTTAAAATGATTTTAATACTTGAAAAATCATTCAAAATTATATTATGATATAACAAAATATTTTAAGTTATTTTTAATGACTTTTAATATTTTGTGATGAATTTCATTAATAAATTAATATTAATGATAATTAAGCTATTTAATAAATGTATTAGATAAATTATGAAAAATAGAATTAATGATTTAAAATTATATAAAAATGATTTAAAGGTTATAAAAATATTTTAAGTTATAAAATATAACTTTTGATATTTGGTCATGAAAAATATTAATATTTTAATATTAATGATATTAGATTTATTCAATATTTACATTAAATAAATTAGTTTAAAAATAATTTTAATATTAGAAAAATCATTTTAAATGAAAATAAGGAGTTTTAAAATATTTTAAGTTATAAAATAGAACTTTCAATATTTAAAGATAAATTTCATTAATAAATTAATATTAATGATATTTGATTTATTTATTAATAATATTAAATAAATAGTTTAAAAATGATTTTATTGATTTAAAAATCATTTAAAGGATATAAATGAATTAAAAATATTTTAAGTTATAATTAATAACTTTTAATATTTTGATAAATAATACATTAATATTTAAATATTAATGGTAATTATTTAAAAATGATTTTAAATGTTTTAAAAATCATTTAAGGGTAATATTAATACTTTTAAAATATTTTAAGTTATTATAAATAATTTTAATATTTTGACAATGGTTTCATTAATAGTTTAATATTAATTAAATATTAATGATAATAGAATTATTTAATATTTAAATCATTTAAATAATGATTCGATATTTGAAAAATTATGATAAATTGTAATAATTAGTTAAAAATTATTATAAGTCAATTAAAAATAATATGACTGATATTTTCAGTTATTGAACTACAAGATAGAGTCTTAGACTCGATAATTACCCGATATGTGTCTGTTTGTGATCCAATGACTGTTAAACATGTGTGTTAATGTGATTAGGTAATGTGCTGACTATAAATAGCAGTACTATGTGATATGATATATTATTCTAATCGAATAAATGATCTTATTAATGATAGGTTTCTATATAAAAGATAAAACTATGTTGCGTATTGTAAGCAGTAGACCAGACAAGTATCTTACCTTTTCATTTACTTTATGCAATGGACATAAGTAAAAAAGTTTCAGAATTATATTATCATTGTGCCAGAATATTAGCTCTATTATTATCGATTATGTATCCTGTCATTATTTATTCGTACATTACTATTGTATAATTCAGATATATTTATTCTGTTCATTAATTTCTAAATATGGTTATACAAGTGTCCACACTTGGATAATCATTGTATTTAATCACATGTTGATACATATTTATTAATTTTCATTATGTATACGTTAACTTAAAAGTTGTCTAAGCTATTTGATTCGGCTAGACACAATCTTAAAAATATTATTGAATAAGATAGAACTTTATTATTATTGGACCAAATTATTTTGGTTCGGATTCCCGACTAAGTATGAACATCCCCTATATGGGAAAACTTTTGTGCGCCAAAGGCGGATAATATGAACGATAATATCGTTCTTGCATGTAGTATTGATCAATACAGGGCATAACGAGCTGATCACCCCTTGTGTCCATAAGTTATGACGGTTTGCAGATGAAGTTCTGTTTAACCTTTTCGAAAATAGAAAATAATGTTCATAGTCTGTCGACTAATCTCCAGTTATAGTCATTACGTAGTTTTAAAAATTTGATATAGAATTAATATATTGTGATTATTGGTTCAGCTTACTTCAAAACTGTTGATTCGTTGTAGAAGTGTCGTACAAAGAAAACATTTAATCCTTTCAGCTAATATTTATAATTGCTATTACTTGATGGGCACCCAAATGCTCATCCTTGCTTAATTTAAAATGTTTTCAGCTAAGTGTGAATAACCAGAATGCTCGGCTAAGAACAAAGGGAAAGGGAAGGTTGCAGAATAAGTTAGTGATATACTATGTAATAGTTTACTTTATTAATATAAGAATGATATATATATATATAAAGTATCATGTAATGAATGTTTAAAGGTTGCGTGCCTGGGATTCAGACTCTTATATATGTATATTATGTTTGATATTTATATTATTGTTATTATTATTAGTATTATTCCGCTCATAGAAATGGTATCGTGAAGCACCGAGTTCAGGTTTCAAGTACCTAAATTTGGGGGTGTCACAAGTTGGTATCAGAGCTTTAGGGTTAGAAACCTTAGGTGGGATAGACCTTAGGCTATAACCTTAGAACAGAGGGAAATGTTGAAAATACAAATAACTCATATAGAGTTTAAAAGGAGATGAATTGGATAAATTCATCTTCAAACAAAATAAAAGATAACTTATATAAAACTATTATTTGATGTGTGTATATAATATATGTTAATCAGGATAATTTATGTGTGTAGATGTTAGGAGGAAAAGGCTTATTATATGCTTATAACTTGAAGGAGGATCAAGTCCATACACCCAAGCTAATATCGAAGCCAATAGCTGAAATAGAGGCTCACGTTGAAGGTAACCTTAATGAGGTGATCATCCTAAAAAATATAGTACCAGATCCAGAAATAATAGGACTGACAGATAGTGATTCGGACACCAAAGTTGGAGTTGATCAAGCATTGACTGAAGTGCAGAATCTGCGGGACCAGGTTTCCTATTTGGAAAAGCTGTGGGAAATAGAAAAGCTACTAAATAGTCAACTGCGTCAGGCGTTAATAGAAATAATGGAAGAACAAGATAAGCTTAAAATCCAAATTGATCAGATGGGAGCCAAAAACAACATATCGTGTGCAGGTCCGAGTAAGAAGGGGAAAAGAAAGATAAAAAACCGCGATATAGGAAACTCCGATAACAACCAAGGGAACCTTAAGCAAATAAAAAAGTGTACAAATTGTAACAAGAAACATAAAGGTGTATACAGGAAAGGGAAAAAGATTTGTTACATTTGCGGCTATGAGGGACATACCTCTCTTTATTGTCTCGACTATAAGCAAGTTGCATGTTTTATTTGTGGGTTGGAAGGTCATCGAGCGAAAGGTTGTCCAGAATTAAGAAAGAGGTGTAGGAAATAAGTAGAATTAGTATTTTATTATGTATGTTTGGTAATGTGTATATGATATATATGCATGTGTAATGTAATATTCCCAACTTTTGTATAAGTAGTAGTAGTGAATCCTGACTTTTGTAGTCACAAAAGGATAGCCCATGTTTAAAGCAGTATGAGCTATGCTATGTAAAGTATTCGCTAAATGAATATGAATCTATGTTTGAGTAATGAAACAAGTTTAATATATTAAACTTATATGATAATTTTTAGAATGTAAGTTAATAAAGTATAATTAATGATTTTATTCAACTAGATAATGCTGCCAAGACGTCAAACTCGAAATCAAAGGGCAGAAGAATCTATCAACAACGCTGGGGGATAACAACAAGACCTGATGCAAAACTTTGCGAACATGGTAGCTTAAGCTATGCAGCAGGGAATGACAGCCATAGGGAACCAGCCAGACAATCGCTTAGCGAACTTTAAAGATTTTAAGGCAGTAGGACCGCCAGAATTCAGAGGGACAACTGATCCCGTAGAAGCCCAGACTTGGGTTAAGGAGATAGAAAATGCATTCGTGATTTCTAGGGTAGCTGAGGGGCAAAAGACCGCTTTTTCCACCTACATGATGAAAGGGGAGGCAAACTTTTGGTGGGAAGCAAATCAAGCTAGGGCAGGAGAAGGAGTAGTTACATGGGCTAGGTTCAAAACTCTATTTTTCAAAGACTATTTCTCATCCAGTATGCAGGCTAGGATGGGGGTGAAATTTCTAGAGTTAAAGCAGGAATATGATGGTGTCAGAATACGTCACAAAGTTTAATGAGTTGGCTAGGTTCACTCCGCATCAAGTTGATATGGAGACTATGAAAGCAAGAAGGTTTGAGCTCGGATTAAAAGCCTGGCTCTACAACAAGGTGGCGATGTTGCAGATCCCTATATTTTGCAGCACTCATGGAAAAAGCTATTATAGATGAGGAGGGGAGTGAGGCCATGAGCCTCTATAACAAGGAAAAGAAGAACAAAGGCAAGGCCGTAGGAGCTGGAAAGGTGGAAATTAATAGTAGAAGTAGGAGTGGTAATGGCAAGAGGAAGGGGAGAAACTTTGGGAATGTTCAGGTCAAGCAGGAAGGTGTTAAGAAGTAAGTTGTGCAGTGTGGAAACTATGGAAAGAACCATTCTGGTGAATGTTTAAAAGGAAAGTTTGTATGCTACAAGTGTGGGCAGGACGGACATATCTCTCCCAACTGCCCCAATCTAAGGATGAACACTGGTTGTTTTATATGCGGGTCAATGGAGCACAAGGTGAAGGATTGCCCGAAAAGGAGAATGGAGGCAGGGAGTGTGACTACGGGGAAGAGCAGCGGGACTCTGGCGATCATAGGACCAACATCATCAAGCAAGCCAACAAAATCAACCGCAAGGGTCTTCAACATGACAGTCCAGGATACCATGGCAGCTGGTGATGGAATTCCAGGTATTGTTCGTATAACTTTTATTTTTGTATATATAATTTTCCTATATATAATATATTATTTTATAAAAAAAATTTGAAGGAGGAATTGGAGTTCTCTTAGAACTCAAATTTCTGTTTAATCTGATAGACAAACTTTATGTGAATAGTTAAAGATCGGTTGGATCAATTATGATCGAGATCTACTTGCAATGATTGTGTATGCTATGTACCCTTATATGTATAAGTTTTAAAACGGTGATTCCGGGGACGGAATCTTTATAAGGGAGTGTGAATGTAATAACCCGATATTTTCTATATAAATAAATCAGAAATTTTGCGTGTAAATTATTTATTTATTTATTAAAGTAAATCTGGGGAAATATATATAAGTCAAAGCGTATGTATTTATGTGATAAATAAAAATATATTTATTACATGAATAATTACAAATAATTTTATTTTAGAATTATTGATCATTATAAATTATATTCTTATAATAATTAATTATATAGTAGAAACGCTTTTTATTAATTATTTTCCATGAAAATATGATTATATATTATTTAAATAATATATGAAATGATTATAGAATTACTATAATAATTATTTTATTTTATTATATGAATTTATTTCAGATTAGTTAAGTTAATTATTTTTAACTTAATTAATAATGTTATGTATGAAAGATAAATTAGATATGGAATCCAAACCCTAATTCTGGATTTTGATCAAGGTATGAGAATAATATTATAATATTAATTATATTTCAGTGCTATAAATATGTAATGTATGTGTAGACACTCGAAATTTTCTTTTCCTGTTACTAACTGTGCATGAGAGGGCAAAAACGTCTTTTTCACACTCCAAAGGTAATCCTGGAGAACCACAACATCAATTCCAACATCAGAGATAACCCTGAGTACATTCAGAGTCAACATCATGACCATCTCAGAGATAAAATTGGGAAAAACCTACTACAACTGTGCGAAAACCGGAGATAACCCCGGGAGGGGCAAAATGGTCATTTTTCCAACTCAACTTCACTTCAAATCAAATACACTCATGTCAACTCAAATTGATTCAAAATTAGTCCCGCAAGACTCGTATCTTAACTTCGGAGCGAAAACTACGCGAAATAGCTCACTGGATTGCCTGACGGGAACCCGGGAATGCTATTTCGGTCATGGACTCATCTTCCTGGAATCAAAAAGGGCAAATCCCATGTCTTTGCGTAACTCTCGACAAAAGCAGTCCGAAGGTGGTATTGTACACCTTGTTCGGATGCTCGGATTGAAGTTCTGCAAGTTCGAGTGTACATTACATTACACGAGTGCACGTACTTCGAGATGACGGGACCCACGACACCCGGATGCACCACGACCAGCCGCAGGTGTATCAGAGGCTGCCGTAGGTACACCTGCGGCCATCAGTTCTATATATATAGGGCTTGGGCTAGCCATTTTAGAGAAAAAAAGGCGAGGAAGCCCTGTCCAATTGGCTTTATACACACCCTATATTGAGTGCTTGCTCTTTTTAAACACCTGTTAGCCAATATACAGTCATATATTTACCGGCGGAGCTGAGTGTTTATCCATATAGAGTCATAGAAGTCTACATTGGCAGCCCACTGTAAGCCTTCTTACACTCTATAAAGCCTCTCTCTTCATATTGGCACACACTATTCTACACATTGAGAGTCGTGTTGTGTGCGTATGCCCGGACTTCGGTCCATGGCTTTCATTTCTGTTTGTATATATATACTTATATATATGTATATATTTTTATACGGACTAACATTATCGAGTTATGCCTCGATTGAGCCTAGACTTATGTTTGGAGCGGTTACTTGCTTTTCTATATATATATATACTTATATATATGAACTATTGTCAGACGTTGTCTGATCAGCCTGGATTTTACATCCAGAGAGTTTACTTGCTTATATATATATATATATATATATATATTGTTGTTGTCATATATATGATGAGCCCGGATTTTACATCCTGAGCGTTTATTATTATATATATATATAATTGTTGTTTTACATATCCTATGAGCCCGGATTTTATATCCTGTGTTGTTTTCTCGCTTATATATATATATATATATATATATATATATTTTATATTTCACAGTTCGAGTTTACTTCATGGCCTTTTACATCTTTTTTTACATTTCGTCCTTTGCTTTGAGTTTACTTGTATGGTTGATCGCTTACAACTTTATTTACATTTCGTCCACTTTGGAGTTTACTTCATGATGGTTGATCGCTTTTACGCCTTTATTTACTTTTTTGATCCCCTATGGAGTTGCTTCGTGGTGGCTGATCATGCATATATATATATATATATATATATATATATATATATATATATATAACTCATATCGCTTTCCATATAAACTGTAGTATCATGTGAGCCTAGGAATCATGTGATCACAGATTCAGTATACTGAATCTAGATTCAGTTCCCGTGATGGACTTTTTCAGCTGTAAGCAACTTGTACATTATTTACAGTGTACGAATTTCCTTGGATGGCTGTCATGCCCATAAGGAGTTCGGCACTGCTGTATATTATTTTCTTGAAGATGCCTCGTGTTGGGTAAAATCTAGTTACGCACAACACGCAAGTATATGTGGTCAACAAGTAATAAAGTGATAAGTTGAGTATCGTTCCCACAGAGAATTAGGTAACAAGAATTACCAAGTACTAACATATAACCAATTTAATCTTATTTAAACGAATGATTTAATTTAAAATAGTTAAATAAACTATTAATAACTATCCCTAGAATGAAACAAGATATTGAAGACTTGAGATTACAATTTCACTTATTGTTTTATTTAAGTTGACACACTTCCTGTTAAACCATGTTATCTATACTGGATTGTTAATGGAGAACACGAATGTAGTATTAACCAGCTCTCGATGCACTAATACCGTATTAACGTCAATCCACAATCAAGATAGAAATCCGTTAAACACCTTAATCAACTAACCCACTAAGAATAAGTTCTCTATCCGATTACATGTGATGTCAAGCATATCTCTACCTTAACATTCATCAAGATTAAGCTATTCACAAAATCATGAACACATGCTATCATAATCAGATCTAAATCTATACTTCATCTCTCGAGTTCATATATATTATCAGGAAAATTGTTAGCTAGGCAATTAAGCAATTAAGTCCAAATCATAATAGACAATCCAAATATAGCTAATAAGACTAATAAAGAAGCATATGAAAGTAAACAACACAATAAGATCCATAGTAACCTCAAATAAAGAATTAGTTCATGATTATTGAATTAAAATTAAGAATCCACAATTGAATACACATTAAACGACAAAGATAAAAGAAGATGAAAAGATAGAATCTATTGTCTGTAGATCTGAAGCTCCCTTCTTTCTCCTACTTTGAATCTTCAATGGTCTCCAAGTTGCTTCAATCTCCAAAATCTAATAAGAACTAAGGTTTTTTCCCAATCTACTCTAATCTAATATAATAAAATTCTTCCTCTAACTCCCTCTAATCCTTATCATTCTCCTCCTTTTATATGTCTCTTTATATGTATTTAAGTCCTCTTGGAAGTCCTTGAATCAAACAACTCAAACCAATCCTAATCGGACTCAAATTTGGACAAAATATACTCTTTCTGCGCGTACCCAAGCCCCAACTTGCTATTTGCCTCGTAAATAGCAACCCCGCTTATATGCTACTGATTTCAAGATTCTGGACCCCAAGCCCTGGCTTGGGTATAAAACAAAAAAAGAGCAAGCCCGCCATAGTAAGCTGCCAATTATTTTTCTGCTACAGTATCCTCTGGTAAAATGGCCATAACTTTTGATCCGGGAGAAGTTACGGGGCCTGCCACCTATCAAATCGAAGATATCGATGAGCTATACAACTTTGTTTCTTTGAGTTTTGAGAAATAATGAACGGATGAAGGTTGAAATTGGACTGGAAGTGACTGCTATGCAAATGACCATCCAAAACAGTGAAATTCAATGTCCGTTGGTACAAATGTCCTAACTCTTGCATTCGAACTCCGATTGGAATGACTCAAGATGTTTCGAAAAGCTAAGATGACACTCTACAATGTAAACCAAGTTCCAAGCCAAGAACATGAAATGAACATGAAAGCACAAATGATATTCGGATTACTTTTCTTTGCATTTTCCTTGCTTTTCCTTACCAATAGCCGCTCACACCGCTTACAAACATATAACCTACAAAATGAACACACAATGCATGAAAAGTAACTAAGACACATGAATATAAGCAACTAATTTAAGTAAAAGATACCGAATAAGTAGGTATAAAACCTACTTATCAAATACCCCCAAACTTAAACTGTTGCTTGTCCCCAAGCAACACAACATAATGTAATGCAATGCAATGAAATACAACTAATCTATATGCCTACGAATCCAGCAGTATTCGATAGAATCAAATCTATTCACTCGGCCTTAGAGCAATCAAGCAAACACGACAATACTTTATATCAAAACCAATCAACAATTTCCTAGTCAATCATCACGTCTTAAACTGTTATTACTGGTATAGTGCGTGTGTGCTCCACAACAATGTTAACTGATATAAAATCAAATTTAACACATAACAAGTCTCTTCGAAGGCATCATATGGTGTAAACTCAAGAAATCCAAAAACAACTAGATCCAACTAAAATCAAACAATTACCAACATCGAGGGTTAACATGGGATACTTATGCTTTATTTTTCATCTACGGGGGCTTTTTGCTCTTATTTCCCATTTTATTCTCTCTTTTTTTTCTTTTGGTTTATAGACACATAGCTATGCAATGTCTTATTCCCTTAGGCTTTTCAATGCTACCTTAACGAGCTTTCGACCAACGACTCCCAGACCATTAAGACCTTAGGGTGCTAGGTGTAGAGACAATCCCCTCGGGCTTACTTACTCAAGTAACAAAGGCCACAAAACTAGACAAGCACGCCACGTTGTTTATTCATACTTTTTTTCTCTTTTTTTTTTTTTTTTTATATAGCTTATATACCCCAAATATTCCCCCAAACTTAGGTTCTTGTCTAACTTTAGCCATCAATACTTATTCTTCTTATTCTTTCATTTAAACTAGCATTATCCTTTAGAGTCCCATTATGTATCAATTTAAATTCAATCAATCAACAAGGTGTTTTTACTTTGCTATCCTTATTATACCAGTTTCAAACAAAAAAAGATTCAATTCATAACAAGAAATCACATCAAAGCTCTAATAGTCAGTACTATACTTGTCTACCTAATTCCAATCTCATCATTGGCCAAAACAAACTGAACTATCTAACAGTTGGAATCATGCAAGATGAACATAGTGACTAACTATTATTTTTAAATTTTTGATTTGCTTTTTTTTTTAGAAGAATGAACCTAAACTAAATTAACAACATATGCAAAATAACATAACATAAACATGAAACTAAACATGCAATAAGGACTAAACTAAACTCCCCCAAACTTAGCAATTACAATGTCCTCATTGTAAGAATATAGCGGTAAGTGGAAGAGAACTTCCCTGTAATCAGCTAAGCGTGAAGTGATGGTGGCGATGGCTGCGATGATCATTTTCCTATCCATTGAGCCTCCAATACCTGCAATGAAGAGACAATGTGGATTAGATTATAAGAGAGCTTAATAAGCAAATTAATTCCTATCTACTAAATAAACTAATAAAGCATATAAATATAAAAATTTCTGGGTTGCCTCCCAGTCAGCGCTTGATTTATAGTCTTTCAACCTGACTTAGTCTGGTCAATGCTATCCAATTCCTCTTCAAAAGTTGAGGAACCCTCCATCCATTGGAAATAATGTAGCTTTTGGTAGGTTCCCATTTGTGATAGCCATTGCATTAAAGTCACCTAGCATGCTTTGATTTGGTATGATCTCAATCAAGAATGTCCCACAACTAGGTGTTTTCTCCATTGTGTATGTGATCACTTTGGGGCATGGAAGCTTGTCACACACAATGGGCTCTTCGCCTATCTTCTCTTTCTCTTCCCACCATGGATTGAAAATTTTACTCAATCTTATGTCAACAAGAGCTTCACGATTTACATGACTACCAAGTGGGCATGATTTTGCAAATCTGACCGACTCTTTGATCTTTGGTGGAGACCCATTTAGATCTTCGTGGACCTCTATTTCATTATCCCCAATTGTCTCCACACTTCCTATATCTTGTGGCTCATCCAGTTGTAGGTTTGGTTCAGGTTCTCCATCAATTTCGTCATCCACGTCATAAAGCCAAGTGTTTAGAGGAAGGTTGCTTACGTCTTTGGTCATTTGTTCTATCTGATCCACAAGATTTTGACTTTCCCGCGCTTGATTACTTATCTTTTCCTCTGCTACTATGAACTTGGACAATAATTCCCCTAACCTTGAATTTTTTGTTTCAGTCTCGGAAGCCATGTATTGAGGATCATTAGTTGAGGTTGTGAAACGTTGTTCCATCCATTTATTAAAATTTTGGATTGATAGCTCCTGACTCCTTATCAGCTCTTCTGTTTCTGCTATACTCCTTAACATGAATTCCTTAAACTCTGAACTGACTTCTTGTCGCCTTGGAGGTGGATATGAGAATTTCTTCGTATATGTTGGACTTGGAGCATAGAATTGATCTTGATGAGTATGGCTCCATGAAAAATCTGGGTGATACCCCCAAACTTTATCAAAATTATCATATGCATACTGATTGAGGTAGTTACCACCATACTGTACCTACCCAAGATTGATGGTGCATTGATTACTCGGGTGATTGCCAGCACAATAGTCACACATAACTGCCATCCTTCGACTCTGTTGGGCTGCGATAACGTCCAACCTCCTCGAAAGTTCTTCAATCTGTGCTAACATTGGGGAAAGTGTCACGAGTCTGTCAATCTCTGCTCCCCTTGGCTGAGTCATTCTTGCTATCCTTCGACTCCGTTGGGCTACGATAACCTCCAACGTCTTCGAAGTTGCCTCAATTTGTTTTGGCTCTATAGAAGATGTATTAAGTCCATAATTCCCTGTTTCCCTTGGTTGAGTCATGTTCGTGTATGGCCATTGATACGCAAAGTCATCCATGGTACCTAAAAAGAGAGAAATATAGGAAGAGAATTAAAAATAAAAATAAAAATGTTTAAATTAAGACTAATTTGATTGAAGCTAATATTGGTCAAAAAAATTCAACTAATTCTCCGGCAACGGAGCCAAAAACTTGTTGGGTAAAATCTAGTTACGCACAACACACAAGTATACGTGGTCAACAATAATAAAGTGATAAGTTGAGTATCGTTCCCACAGAGAATTAGTTAACAAGAATTACCAAGTACTAACATATAACCAATTTAATCTTATTTAAACGAATGATTTAATTTAAAATAGTTAAATAAACTATTACTAACTATCCCTAGAATGAAACAAGATATTGAAGACTTGAGATTACAATTTCACTTATTGTTTCATTTAAGTTAACACAGTTCCTGTTAAACCATGTTCTCTATACTAGATTGTTAATCAAGAACACGAATATAGTACTAACCACCTATCGATGCACTAATACCGTATTAACGTCAATCCACAATCAAGATAGAAATCCGTTAAACACCTTAATCAACTAACCCACTAAGAATAAGTTCTCTATCCGATTACATGTGATGTCAAGCATATCTCTACCTTAACATTCATCAAGATTAAGCTATTCACAAAATCATGAACACATGTTATCATAATCAGATCTAAATCTATACTTCATCTCTCGAGTTCATATAGATTATCACGGTAATTGTTAGCTAGGCAATTAAGCAATTAAGTCCAAATCATAATAGACACTCCAAATATAGCTAATAAGGCTAACAAAGAAGCATATCAAAGTAAACTACACAATAAGATCCATAGTAACCTCAAACAAAGAATTAGTTCATGATTATTGAATTAAAATTAAGAATCCACAATTGAATACACATTAAATGACAAAGATAGAAGAAGATGAAAATATAGAATCTATTGTCTGTAGATTTGAAGCTCCCTTCTTGCTCTTACTTTGAATCTTCAATGGTCTCCAAGTTGCTTCAATCTCCAAAATCTAATAAGAACTAGGGTTTTTTCTCAATCTACTCTAATATAATGTAATGGAATTCTTCCTCTAACTCCCTCTAATCCTTATCATTCTCCTCCTTTTATATGTCTCTTTATATGTATTTAAGTCCTATTGTAAGTCCTTGAATCAAACAGCTCGAACCAATCCTAATCGGACTCAAATTCCAAAAAAATCTACTCTTTCTGTGCGTACCCAAGCCCCAGCTTTCTATTTCCCTTGTAAATAGCAAGCCCCGACTTGCTATGCTACTGATTTCGCACTCTGGACCCCAAGCCCCAACTTGGGTATAAGGCGCAAAAGAGCAAGCCCCGGCTTGCTAGTAAGCTACCAATTATTTTTCTACATCAGTGTCCTCTGGTAAAATGATCATAACTTTTGATCCGGAAAGAGTTAGGAGGCCTGCCACCTATCAAATCGAAGATATCAACAAGGTCTGCAACTTTCATTCTTTGAGTTTTGAGAAATAACGAACGGATGAAGGTCAAAATTGGACTAGAAGTGACTGCTATGCAAATGACCATTCAATGTCCGCTGGTACAAATGTCATAACTCTTGCATCCGAACTCCGATTGAAATGATTCAAGATGTTCCGGAAAGAAACGACGACGCTCTACAATGTAAGCCAAGTTCCAAGCCAAGAACATGAAATGAACGTGAAAGCACAAACGATATCCGAATTGCTTTTCTTTGCGTTTTCCTTGCTTTTCCTTACCAATAGCCACTCACACTGCTTCCAAACATATAACCTACAAAATGAACACACAATGCATGAAAAGTAACTAAGACACATGAATATAAGAAACTAATTCAAGTAAAAGATACCAGATAAGTAGGTATAAAACCTACTTATCACCTCGCATCTCAAAAATAAAGCAAACCAGCCGAACATTTAATAATAAAATGGAAGTATGAAAAAGTCTCAATTCCTATTGAGCACAGGGTTTGAAAAACCTCTTTTACAAAACTTCATTGCTATATCTTGGTTAAAACTGAATTTTTCTATAAATTCAAACCTGGTGTATATAGGTGCAAACGAGGCCTCACACTACTTTCAAATAATTGCACATTGATCCACACACACACATTCATATAACAGTTTCTTTGAAAAGTGGCGGTCACCTTGGAAACACAGATGTCGGGGGGTGCCTAATACATTCCCTCCGCATAATCAAGCCCTGGACCCAAATGAATCTCGGTTTCACGACACCTTTTAGCAGTGTCACATCACTGGGTCAATGTGCAAATATTTTCGATTGTGTTGGTGCAACCAGTTAAATACACCAACTGGCGACTCTTAAAGTCAAATCATCGACATTATAAATGTCAGACCTTTTTCACTTGTTTTTTCAAACAAATCTCACATTAACATGAGAACACCAAAGAACAAGTAACGAAATGAGACGCTAAAAATCCCGACGTCGACAGGTGGCGACTCTAGTAAGAGGGCTTAAGACGCTATTACAAGCTTTTCAAAATTGTTATATGCTTGTGTGTGAATGTTGCATTTACATTTATGATGAATGTGTATGTATGAATGCATCTTAACTATCGCATCTTTGCTAAATATCTATCTCAGGATATTAGTGCTTCGCACATGTCATCATTTTACATAAATGGTGAGACACGTTGTATGTGAATGTATGTTGTGTGGTCCCTCCACCAGAGGCTATCCTGCTTGTTTGATTCTTCGGACTCGTGGGAAGAATAATTCCACGGGGCTCGTGAAAGGTACCACTCAGATTCGCTCCAAAGTTGAACGAATCAATTAACTTCCCGTCAAGTAGATTGCGATGATCTGGGAACCTTCATGCCAAAAAGCCGCGAGAGTAACCCTAAGATAGGTCAGCCTCTGATAAACCAAACGCGAAGGGAAGTCTCTTCAAACTTTCCCATTTTAAATTACTTGTAATTTCAATTACTTGACAATCTCAATGTAATGGAAAATATGAAGAAAATGTGTAAATGCATATTAAGGCTTGACATGCTATCAAATGACACCCATTTTACAGGATAATATTCCTAAAATGGACACATTATGATAGCATGTAAATTTTTTATACAAAGACTAAACTACATAAGTTTTTGTAGGGAAGAAATTGATCATATTTCCCGTTTAAAGTCCAAAAGGGCATTAAGCCCACAGTCAGACATGGATAAAAGTGCCCAGCTTGATCCTACCCCTGTCTCTCGCGAGGAGTTTGAAAGATTAAGCTATCAAATTACAGAGTTGGCTGTTATGTTCAAGGAACTACACCAATCTACTCAGGGTCCACAAATACCCACCCACACAAAATCCCCTGCACATGGAGGAACCCAAGGCCAAACAATGCCTACTCAATCCGAGTTATTCGTATCAGGGTGCAGTCAGGGTATTGGCAAAAAGATGGAAACCCAGATACCTAAACCTCATTCCAATATAGAAATCACAAATCTCAGGGATAATCGAGAAACTGTGGATCTAAGAAAAAAAGTCTAACAAATGGAGGAGACCATCCGGTCAATCAAAGGGACTGGAAATTATGGGAGTGTCACCTATTCAGATCTCTACATATTCCTAGGGGCTTGTTATCCTACCAAATTCAAAGTCCCAGAGTTTGAAAAGTACAATGGGGCAGGCGATCCCTATACGCATCTAAAAGTGTACATTGGCGAACTTGGGTCTTATGCTGAAGATGAAAGCCTCAGAATGCAACTTTTTCAAAAGAGTCTCACCGGAGAGGCTAAAGCCTGGTATGCCCAACTTGACAATGCCAAAATCCATAACTAGGAAGAATTGGCCCACGCCTTTCTAAATCAGTACAATTTTCAGTCACAAATGGCGACGGATCGATACCAAGTGACTAAAGTCAAAAAGCAAAGTACGAAATCTTTCCGAGAATATGCCCAAAGGTGGAGACATCTCGCAGCGCAAGTCATTCCATCAATGACAGAAACTGAGATGATAATAAACGTCATAGCAGGCATAGGAAAGCCGTTCTCGAAAATGATCAAACACGGCAAAATGGCAGAGATGGGCCTGAAGGCTGTCAAGATTAAAGACTTCACTGCCTTGGAAGTAGTTGCCAAGCATATACAGACTGGCAAGTATGTGAGCGATCCCAAGGGTGTACCTGATAAAGACACTGAAGATGTATCCCTTGTTGTACAGGGGCAATCTAGTAGACTAACCTACAGTCCCCCCATTTGGAAAAAGCGAGACAATCTGCCATTTCAACAACAGGCTGCATTTAACCAATTTCAGGATAGGAAAAGAAAATTTGAGATAACAGAAAATCGGGTGTTCACTCCTTTAGGTGATTCTCTTGAAAATGTTTTGGCAATATTGATGGTTCATAAGGAAATTACCGAACTAGCTCCACCTCTGGAACCAGGGAGCAAAAGATACAATCCAAGCCAGAGATGTGCTTACCACTCAGGATCTCCAGGACACGACACACAAGATTGTTGGTCCTTAAAGCATAAAATTCAAAATCTGATCGAAAGTGGTAGTATTGTGGTCCAATAACCTGACCAACAAAATGTTAACACCAACCTTCCGTTGCAGCATGATACGGAAGAAGTAAACATGATCGGGTCAGGAAGCGCTGTAATGTATCCAATTCGTAAGTGCATACGAAGGATAGAGGACTACCCCCAAAGGCACAAAACGAATGTCCTAAAGTGGGAAAACTCAGAGGTAGGTATCATAGTAATGCAAAAATTAGAGACGATCCAAAACCAAGTAAATCTGCTAGCTAAGCTGATAGTGCGCCAACATCAGGATACGAGGCATTTCTTCACTCAACTATCAGAAGGCCAAGAAAAGGGGGATGATAAAATTGCTAGCAGACCTTGCCAATGGAAAAATCGCTTGGGGGAATGCGAACTCTCAAAGAAGAAAGATCAAACAACCTCCACAAGTGTCCAAAAATTCACCCCTCTAAGCAAATCCAATGAAGAAATGTTACACTCTCTGATGAGCGAAGGAAGGATTACTGAGTTGTTGCCTCCTGTAAATCCCAAGATAAAGATCTATGATTCCACCAAGATATGTCTCTACCATTCTAACTCACTTGGATATACGACTGAGGAATGTTGGGCTTTGCGACATAAAATCCAGGATTTCATTGAAAATGGAGAGCTGGAGATAGAAATTCCCATGACCAAGAAAGGCAAAAAGGCAATAAAAAGCTTAAGATGTCCACTTGAGACAGGCAGCTCAAATGAGGTGAAGGCTATGAGCAATAATCCTGGCAGAACCAAAGATGGAATGATCCTAATGCAGGAAATGACAGAGGAGACAATGGAAATCCCAAAGGAGGTTCCTCCACCAACCTCCAACATCCTGTGGTCCAAAGATGACAACCACAGTCGAGATCTTATAACCTTGGATGATGCGGAGGAAATACTGATCCTTTCCAAGGAAGAAAAAATAAAAAGGAAAAGTTTCTTGCAAGAAATACGATAGTAGTTCGAGGGAGATTTCATGATCGAATCCTCTCAAGCCCAGGAAAAGTGTGAAGTAACAGATGAAGGAAAAGGTAGCGAGGTTGTCGAGGAAACCAACCCATCAAAGAATCAAGATTTCATACCTTTTTGTGATGGGTCCAGCTCAAGCATCCCTGAGGAATGTACTGAACTAGAAAGCGATCAAGTTATGGCCATAAGTGAAGACATTCAAAACCAAGAAGTAACCTCTGTCGCGAGCCTTGAAGGCAACACAACCTCTGACAACTGGACTAGCAGACCTCAACTAACCAAAAAGATGTAGATCCAGGGGATAAAGTTGCGAGTATCAGAAGATGTTGGGACGGTATCACTTCCTTTGCAGTGTGCTTTTTATTTTGCATGCATGTATAGAAAAAAAAACAAAACAAAAAAAAGAAAAAAAAAACAAAAAGAAAAAGAAAAATGAAAAAAAAATAAAAACAAAAAAAACAAAAAACAAAAAAAAAACAAAAAATCAAAAATCAAAAATCAAGTCATTCAGGTTTCAGCTCATCAAGCCTGAACTACGAAAGACCTGATCTCCCCCCATCAATGGGAGTACGTAGGCAGCCATTTATGGCGCGGTCAAACCAAACACTTCTCAAACAAACACTCCCAAACCAAACACTTCTCAAACCAAACACTTCCCAAACTAACACTCCCGAACCAAACACTTCTCAAACAAACACTTGTCAACCCGTTTATCTTATCAACGAACTATGTCGACCTGATCTCCTTGATACCCGGGAGTACGTAGGCAACCATCAGTGGTGTGGTCTGATCCTCAAAAGAAACATACAGACCCAAAACATCAATCTCAAGTCTACGCCCAAAGATAGCCCTCCAAGTCAAACACTGCAATGTCATTCCATCAAATCTAGCACAAATCCCAGAAAGGAAGAAACAACGATATGCCAAGACAACCAGCAGCGATGACCTTCAAAGATTTGACACCCTTAAGCATGAGTCTTCATCAAATCAAAAGAAAATCAAGACCAATTACAATAACAAGTCAGGAATAATGATTGAAGGCATCAAAACCCAGGTCCTATACTTGTTCACCATCTGGTACGGAGGAAAAAGTCTCTTGCGATCTCAGCATCTTATCAGCCCATCTGTCAAAGCGACTATCCCAGATAACAAGCAAGGCTGGGGCAATTTCAAAATTGACGACAACCCGATATTGCAACTACTACAACAAGACTTGTGCATTCTCGGAAATAGCGACAACTCAACACTAGGGCATTTATCAAACATCCTGAAGAGGAAAATGCCCCAGTCAACACCATCAGCATGGTCCATCATCATCAAAGCTTCCCTCACATCAGCTCACTAGCGATTTGGATATTACTTACTTACGACTTCATCAACAAAGAGAGTTTTTTGTATGAATCCCCGACATCAGTATGCGAAAGGACTGGGGCATTTTTCGATTCCAAGAAAGCGAAGAATTTTAAAGAGGGATCAAGCCTCTCATCAAAAGAAGGAAAACTTCTGAAAGAAATCATGGCAACATAAGCGTGCCCCTACGAAAGAAGGGGAAAATTCTCAAAAAGTTCTTAACTTAAGGCCAATGAAAAAAGGTCTGGCGAATGAAATCTACACCGTTAAATAAGTTAATTTGCATCAAATCCTCATAAATTGAGACCTCTACACTGAAGTTCAAAGTTTGGCAGTGAAAGTACAGACGGTACCCTCCAGGGATATCAGCGGCATTCAGGTCATCAGTTCAACGGGGTTGCAAATCAAATGTTTAAAGGAAATGGGGCACAAGCACCCAACAATGAAAGGAAACTCTAAATCACTTCAAAAAGGGTGAGAAAAAAAAATTCTACTCCATTCAAATTACAATTTGCATCAATCCAGGACAATAGGCTCCTAAGAAAATCTAGATCATCATATCATGCGTGATCTGCACGTGTGCAAATGCACTACATCAACGTACATCTCTATCAAGCGTCACATCAGGTAGAGTCTGGTGAAGAAAACCTTTGAATCTTACTTCAGCGAAGGTATCGGAAGATCCGGTATTCTAAACCATTGGCATCAATTCAGTGCAACATCAAGACAGTTTAGCGATGAAAGCTTTGTATACTACCGTTCGAGTGGGAACCAAAACAGTTGGGCGATGTCAACTACCAGCAGAGTAGGATCTGTTATCAAACTACCATCAAGGTAGGCACCATTGTAAACTACCAACGTATGCATCGGTGACATCTCAATTTCTCTTCATCAAACAGGCATTAGCAATACCAACAAAAATCCAAACCGCTGAAGTCAACACCAGCATTGGCATCAACAATCCCCAGTAAATGTAAAGCGATTTGCAAAAACATTTTAAACATGCATAAAACATTCATTACATTGCGATTTGCGATATGCAAAATGCGATGTGCGAGTTGCTGAGTTGCGAAGTGAGATTGGCTAAAAGAAAAATACGAAGTGCGAAATGCGATGTTGGATTTGCGAACTGCGATTTGCAAAAACATTTTTAACATTTGTCATCACATGCACTACATTACGATCTGCATCATTGAAAATACATTGTCATGTTTCAAGTGTCTACTAATCTTTATCATGTCCATTCCATTGCATTGCATGAACATGATAAAGAGGGGCATCTGTAGACACTCGAAATTTTCTTTTCCTATTACTAACTGTGTAGGAGGGAAAAAGCATCTTTTTCACACTCCAGAGGTAATCTTGGAGAACCACAACATCAATTCCAACCTCAGAGATAACCCTGAGTACATTCAAAGTCAATATCATGACCATCTTAGAGATAACCACGAAAAAACACGTACAACTGTATGTGCGGCCGAGATAACCTCGGGAGGGGCAAAATGGTTATTTTGCAAACTTAACTTCACTTCAAATCAAATACACTCATGTCAACTCAAATTGATTCAAAATTAGTCCCACAAGACTTATATCTTAACTTCGAAAAAAACTACGCTAAAGCAGCTCACCGGATTGCTTTCGACGGAACCGAGGAATGCTATTTCGCCATGGACCCATCTTCCTGGAATCAAAAAGGGAAATTCCCATGTCATTGTGTAACTCTCGACAAAAGCAGTCTGAAGATGGTTTTGTACACCTAGTTCGGATGCTCGGATTGAAGTTTTGCAAGTTTTAGCGGACATTACATTGCACGAGTGCACGTACTTCGAGATGACTGGACGCGCGAGGCTCGGATGCACCACGACCAGCCGCAGGTGTATCAAAGGCTGCCGCAGGTACACCTGCGGCCATCAGTTCTATATATACGGGGCTTGGGCTAGCCATTTTATAGAAAAAAAGGCGAGGAAGCCCTGTCCAATTGGATATATACACACCATATATTGAGTGCTTGCTCTTTTTAAACACCTATTAGCCCATATACAGTCATATATTTACCGACGGGAGCTGAGTGTTTATCCATTTAGAATCATAGAAGTCTGTATTGGCAGCCCACTGTAAGCCTTCTTACACTTTATAAAGCCTCTCTCTTCATATTGGCACACACTATTCTACACATTAAGAGTCGTGTTGTGTGCGTATGCCCGAACTTCGGTCCGTGGCTTTCATTTCTGTCTGTATATATATACTTATATATATGTATATATTTTTATACGGACTAACATTATCGAGTTATGCCTCGATTGAGCCTGAACTTATGTCCGGAGCGATTACTTTTTTATTTATATATATATATATATATATATATATATATATATATATGAATTGTTGTCGGACTTTATCTCGATGAGCCCAATTTTACATCCAAAGCGTTTACTTGCTTTTATATATATATATATATATAATTGTTGTCGATTATATCTCGATGAGTCTGGATTTTACATCCGGAGCGTTTATTGCTTATATATATACTTATATATATATATATATAATTGTTGTCGGACATATCCGATGAGCCCAGATTTTATATCCTATTATACTTTTACTTATATATATATATATATATATATATATATATATATTTACATTCTGTCGGACACAGAGTTTACTTCATGGCATTTTTACATCTTTATTTACATTTAAGTCTACTTTGAGTTTACTTAGTAGCGATTGATCGCTTTTACAACTTTATTTACATTTCGTCCCGCTTTAGAGTTTACTTATTGTGACGGTTGATATCGCTTTTACTGACTTTATTTACTTTTTTTTGATCCCCATGGACTTGCTTCATGGTGGTGATCATGCATATATATATATATATATATATATATATAATCATTCTCTTGTTTGTGGCGCCCCAAAATTAGGTATACATCACCCATCTTGGGTCGACACTTACATGGTACGTAATTTAAAAAAACTTATTAACATAACTATGTGTATACAATACGACATAAAACGCGTGAGTTTAAATACAAATATCGCCTACTAGATATTATACAAACTCAAACAAAAAGTCCTCATTACGCTTATTATCACACTATTTTACGTAATAGTGAGGACTACTAATGCTATCTTCGTGACCATCACTGCTTCCCACTAAGTCCCAAATTTATATTATCATTTCCTGAAGAGAACAGTGAAAGAAAGGGTGAGCTCAACTAGCCCAGTAAGAAATATTATGACTAAGATAATGCAGAATAAATTATCAATAGTCTTCAATAATGTTAAACTGATAAAATACAATAGACAACCAGTTTAACTACAGCGGAATATGCAATCCATTAAAAGAGTCAAGTAGAAAATAAAGTCTACTATCTTTTAGGTTTTAAAAGGTTTTTCATCACTGTTTATAGCTGAGACTCAGCTTTAATAAATATTTCACATCATCGAATCACCCCTGCACTACGGCCAAGGATATTCTTTAGTATCACGACCACAATTATTCATGCGCACTACGCCAAGAATATTTGTGTATTCATTAATGGTCATGATCATGCCAACAACTCATCCATCAATGCACTACTGACCAATCGAGGATTTTTATCACATCATTTGTAACATTACGGTCCATGATTACAATCAATAGTCTCTGGACATAATCATACCAAGTCCATCTATGCACTACACTGAATACACGTATGACTTTCAAAAAAATATAAACATGAGGATGATGACAATGATATAAGAATTCAATAAAACAAGTTCAAGAATTATTTACGTCCAAATTATCAACATGATACTGTTTTGTAGAGTAAAATTCAAGAATGATCGTAAGAATATTTCCATGAAAAGATATCGGATGAAAAGCAAATATCAAGGATATTCTACTAATTTCATGGAGTATAGAAGTCAAAGTTTTAACCAACCGGGGTATAATAAAGAATGGAATAACAAAAGAAATCACCATGTATGCGATAGATCAAGACCGACAAAGTTATTCCAATGTAATAATAAATAACGGAACAGTGTCGGTGAAATTCACAATCGGCGTGATGTTCCAACATGTAATAATAAAGATGGAACCAGATCCTAAAAACACACGTATAGGATATTCCAATGTAATAATAAAGATTTTAACCAGTCCTGTGTAAAACACATGCATGTGATGTTCCAATGTAATAATAAAGATTTTAACCAGTCCTGTAAAACACACGCATGTGATGTTCCAAATGTAATAATAATAAAGATTTTACCCAGTCCTTGTAAAACACACGTATGTGATGTTCCAAATGTAATAATAGAAGAATGTCACCAAGTATAGGGTAAACCACTTATACAAAGTTATTCCAATGTAATAATAAGCAATGGAATAACAACAGCTCTTCATGAATAAGAAAGAATAACACCCCTTACATTTGGTAGGAGATTGAATATCTGCAGCGAAGTAGTAAACAAAATACTCTTCTTCTTTCTCTCTTATTCTCTCTATACTTTCTCTCTATAGCTTGAATGAATTCGTGAAAATAATGAAGCCCTAGGCCTCTATTTATAGAAGATTTCTAGCTTAGCACTTACCGTGTGAAAAGGCAAGTGGCTTGACGACTGGTTTGACGCCTGTAATATGAAACGACAAGTGGTTCGACGCCTGTAATGTGAAACGACAAGTGGTTCGACGTCTGGTAAAGGTAATTACTATTAACGAAGGTAAATACTATTGACGAAGGTAAATACTATTCACAAGGGTAATTACTATCAAGAAGGTAATTACTATCGACGAAGGTAAATACTATTCACAAGGGTAATTACTATTGATGAAGGTAATTACTATTGACGAAGGTAAATACTATTGACGAAGAGACTCTTAGATGATGACATATGAGCCCCCCATAAAATAATCAAACTTACCACAAATCATTTTTTTTCATCAACACATATTTAATCTTTCAACAATTATTAATCATTTATAACTTGTCGTCTCAATTATTGATTTAATACTATAACATATTATACGTATGATAATCTTTGTGACAATAATTGAATCAATAATATAAGAGATATAATGCAGAATTATCTGTAGTAATAATTGAGCATAGCCGAGTGACTTCTCACGTAAGCATCAATAATCAATACCGTTAGCTACTATGCAACTACGCCAGACATCGCATTTCTTTACCACCGGGTAGTTCAACAGCTTTTAATTGGTAACACCTCCGTAGCCGTTATTTTTATAAAATATTTTTGTCGTTTTCTCAATCCGACAATAATTACATTAGGGGTCCACCAATGATTGAGCCGTTATATCAATATTCCCTAACAAAAAGAATATTCCCTAATTCAAACGAATATTTTATAATAACTTGCATACTTTGCAAAAATTATAAATATTACCCACAACTATAACATTATATCAAATTTATTCCATAATATTCAAAAATAATATTTATAGAAAATTCATCTTTATTTATAAAAGTCGGGGTCTTACAACCTCCCTTCTTATGAAATTTCCTCCCTCGAAATTAGGGTACGATACTGGTATGTCAAGAGGTAAGGATACCTTGATTTCATTTCGTGATTCTAACTCCCAAGTCATTTCCTCAACATCGTGGTTCCTCCACAAAACTTTGACTTGAGGTATAACCTTCGAGCGTAGAATATGTTCCTTCTTATCCAAAATTTGAACAGAACCTCTTCATACGTCAAATCTTCCGCTATTTCGTCCGGCTTCTAACTCAATAATATGGTTCGGGTCTTTCACATATTTACGTAACATAGATATGTGAAAAACGTTATGAACACGAGACATATTTGGCGAAAGCGAGTCTATAGGCCACGCTCCTACTCGATCGAGGATTAAAATGGACCGATGAATCGAGGGTTAAGTTTTCCTCTCTTTCCAAATCTTGTAACTCCTTTCCATGGAGCAACTCTTAACAACACATGATCTCCTATATAAATTCCACGTCCTTTCGATGAAGATCAAGATAACTCTTTTGTCGATTTTGTGAGGTTTTTATACGTTGTCGGATCGTTTGAATCTTTTCCGTAGTCATACGTTAACTCCCGGTCCCAACAACGCTGCTTCACCCACCTCATCCCAAAGATACCGGAGAACGACACTTTCTTCCATACAACGCTTGAATGGAGCCATGCCAATACTTGCTTGATAATCGCTTGTTGTAGGAAAACTCCACCAATGGTAAGAACTTGTCCCAACTCCCCTTGAAATCAAGGACACGAGTCTTAATAGATCTTCAAGAGTTTGAATAGTCCTCTCCGATTGTCCGTCCGTCTCGAGGATGATATGCCGAGCTAAATCATAAGTCTCAGTGCCCATAGCTTTTTGCAAACTAACCCAAAATCGTGAAGTGAATCTTAGGTCTCGATCGTAAACTATGGATACCGGCATACCCATGCGATCTTACAATCTCGCTTATGTACATACTGAAAGCAAGACGCTCAAGTGTATAAGTTTCTTGTATCGGTAAGAAATGAGCGGACTTGGTCAACCTATCAACAATGACCCAAATCGCATCAATGCCTTGAGAAACCTTAGGAAGACCGTGAACGAAATCCATGGTAATGTGCTCCCACTTCCATTCGGAATTTCAAGTGGTTGCAATGGACCTTTTGGTACTTGATGCTCCGCTTTAACTCGCCGACAAGTTAGACACCTTGAGATAAATGGCGCTATCTCTCTCTTCATATTGCTCCACCAAAATGTATGGATTTAATATCATGATACATTTTGGTACTCCCGTGATGGATTGCAAATGGTGTGTTGTGTGCCTCCATCATGATATTATACTTTAAATCGTGGTCGTTAGGAACACAAAGTCCGGAGTTGACTCGAAGTATTCCTTCTTCATCGATTCTTGCTTCCCAGATAGCACCTTCTTCGCACTTTCTTCCTCATACGCATCGCCTCCAGTCCGTAGCTTGAGCGGCTTTTAACTTTATCAATTAAAGTCGGTTCTACTCAGATACTCGCTTATCATCACATGCGTCCCCAGAGTCTTTAATTCTATCTCCATCCTTTGCAAGTCACACAAAATGGGCCTCATACGTTGACAATATCGCACTCAGATTGCTTGCATATGATTTTCTACTCAATGCGTCGCCTACCACGCTCGCTTTTCCGTGATGGTATTGGATGGTATGATCATAATCTTTCAATGCTTCAAGCCAACGTCGTTGTCGTGATATTGAGTTCCTTTTGAGTGAAGAAATATTTGAGGCTTTTATGATCCGTAAAGATCTCCACTTTCTCCCCATACAAGTAATGCCTCCAAATTTTAAGTGCAAAGACAACAAATGCCACCTCTAGATCATGAGTAGGATAATTCCTCTCATATTCTTTGAGTTGTCATGAGGCATAGGCTATTACTTTTCCATGTTGCATGAGAACACATCCCAACCCTTTGCTTCAAGCATCATCAGAGATGACAAATCCTCCGAGCCGATGGTATTGTCGAATAGTCTTGAAATAAGTCTCCTCTTGAGTTCTTGAAAACTCTTCTCACATTCTTCGCTCCAATCGAACTTTGTATCTTTTCCGAGTCACCGAGTCGATGGAATAGCGATTCGAGAAAATCCTTCCACGAATCTCCGATAATAACCAAATTTAAACCGAGAAAGCTACGTGCTTCGATCATCGATTTAGGTTGTTCCCCCACTTTGAATAGCTTCAATCTTTCTTTGGGTCAACAGATATTCCATGACTTGATACCACGTGCCCAAGGAATGCTACTTCTTCAAGCGAACTCGCATTTCTTCAACTTGGCATAAAGCTTATATTCACGAAGCTTTTGGAGTGTCACCTCAAGTGTTGCTCATGATCTTCACGGCTTTTGGAATAAATAAGGATGTCATCAATAAAGACGACCACAAAGTGATCTAAATATTCCTTGAATACTCTGGTTCATCATATCCATGAAGGCGCGTAGGAGCATTAGTCAATCCAAAGGACATGACTAGGAATTCATAATGCCCGCATTAAGTTCCGAAAGCCGCCTTTGGAATGTCGTGGTTCTAATCTTCAATTGGTGATATCCTAACGAAGATCAATCTTTGAAAAGAATTTGGCTCCTTGCAAATCGGTCAAACAGTCATCAATACGTGGCAAATGGATACCTATTTTTTATGGTGACGTGATTCAACTCCCGATAATCAATACAAAGTCGATACTCCCATCTTTCTTCTTCACGAATAGAACAGAGCACCCCAAGGAGAAGTACTAGGACGGATAAAGCCAATGTCTAACAATTCCTGCAGTTGGGTCTTTAACTCCTCGAAGTTCAATAGAGCCATTCGATATGGGGCTTTGGAAATAGGTTTTGTCTTGGGTTCAAGGTCGATACAAAAATTCAATTTCACGCCTGGGGTAGGCCAGAAGTTCTTCTGGAAATACGTCGTGAAATTTATTAACAATAGGAATATCGTTTAAAATCGATTTATTTTTATTTAAATCATGACATGAGCTAAGAAAGCTTCGACATCCGCTTTTCAATAAACGAATAGCTTTATGGCTTGAGATGACCGTGATTGATTTTAATGGTTTGGTCGTTTGAATTCGCATAATAGGTTGATTAGGAATATGAAAGCTAACAACCTTACGAAAACAATCAATTTTTGCATGATAAGTAGTTAACCAATCAATCCCTAGAATCACGCCAAATGCAAGTATTTTTAATGAAATAAGATCGACTAATGTGAGGGTACCGATTTGAACCAAACAAGACTTATAAACAAATGGATGTAATGAAGGTTTCTCCCAACGGAGTTTCCACATGATAAGTCAAAGTCTAATTTCTCCGGAGTCAAATTTAATCGATGAGCGCAAGTAGGAGAAATAAAAGAATGGGTAGAACCCCAGATCAAATAAAGTATAGACTTCATTAGAGTTTATGATAAGCTTACCCGTGATGACCTCATTCGGATTCCTTGCTCTTTGGGAGGTCACAACAAATGCTCTCCTTGACTACTAGGTTTGAATTTTCCGGATGGCCTTTGGTGCCTCCATCCTAGCTGAATTTGTCTTCTAAGAAACGACAAAATCGAGCTAAGTGACCTCCTCTTCCACAATTATAACATGCTTTGACTGGCATGACGCTAGCTTTGACTCGATGTGTCCTCCTCCGCATTTGAAGCATATGATAGGTGGTCTTTCTCCTTCCTTAACAATGGGTGCTTTGTGTTTGACGTCTTTCCATCATTGTTGAATCTCCTTTTCTTGAAATGTCCATTCTTATTGTTTTGGCCTCGATTACCACCGGGTGGTTACCATATCTCGCCTCGTTGATTCCTCCACGCTTGTTGTCACCGCCATGACTATTCTCATTTTGGTATTATAATTTTGCTTACCGCTTCTCTTTTAGTTCATTGTTGACTCATTATCGCTACCCACTAATCGAGCCCTATTTACAACATCCGAATACAAACACGCTTTTATGAGAAATAAGATGTTGACGATCTCGACTTCAAACCTCTTAAAACATTCGCGCCATTCTCTTCATTATCCACCAAGTGGGACGAAACCGTGATAACTCCGCAAATTTTGCCTCGTATTGCAACACTAACCATATTGTTTTGTTCCAACTTGATAAACTCCACCTCCTTCATGTGGCGAATACTTTCGTGAAAGTATTTGTCGTTGAACAAATCCCTGAACTTCTCCCAAGATATCTTCAAGATACAATTTGTTGAGTACGTTTTTACCGATTCCCACCAAGAATCCGCCTCCGCAACATAAAAAGCTGTAAAGGGAACCTTTTGCTCCTGAGCATCCAAAGACATCAAATATCTTGGTAATCTGCTTTATCCATGCTTCCGCCGTAAGTGGTTTTGGCTCTCCCTTAAACTCCCGGTGGTCCCAGCTCCTTAAATTGTTTAGCGGTGACCGCCTTAGGAGAGTTTTCCGTGTTTCCACCTACGCTTTGGGCAGAGTCGCTCTCACTTTCATTGTGATAAATTGCATAAAGCCTCCGAACATTTGATCATTCGTCATTTGGTCGGTGTTGTTGTTTGTTTGAGGATTGTCGCCTTCCCGATGCACATTATCCTCGATTATTGATATGTGGTGAATCAACAATCGCTCAAGGCTCCATTGCTATTCTCAACATTCTCGGATGTCATTTTCGACATCGCCACAAAACAAAAGGTTAATTGACATGTAACAAATTATCCCTATCTTCCGACCAACCAATAAAATATCACATAAACTTAGGTAGGTCATACTAGCGAAGGTATTCCCCTCTCTCCCTCCTAGTACTATTCTCACATCTTAGCCGTGGATCATATCCCTAAGCTCGATACCAACCGCGACGCCCCAAAATTAGGTATACATCACCCATCTTGGGTCGACACTTACATGGTATGTAATTTAAAACAACTTATTAACATAACTGCTGTGGTACAATACGACATAAACTCGTGAGTTTAAATACAAATATCGTCTACTAGATATTATACAAACTCAAACAAAAAGTCCTCATTACAGCTTATTATCACACTATTTTACGAATAGTGAGGACTACTAATGCTATCTTCAGACCATCACTCGTTTCCCAGACTCGTCCCAAATATATTATCATTTCAAAGAGAACGGTGAAAGAAAGGGTGAGCTCAACTAGCCCAAGAAGAAATATTATGACTAAGATAATGCGAATAAATTATCAATAGTCTTCAATAATGTTAAACCGATAAAATACAATAGACAACCAGGTTTTAATCTGCAATGAATATGAATCCATTAAAAGAGTCAAGTAGAAAATAAAGTCTACTATCTTTTAGGTTTTAAAAGGTTTTTCATCATCGCTTATAAATGAGACTCAAATTTTTAATAAATATTTCACATCATCGAATCACCCCTCGCACTACTTCTGACAAGGATATTCTTTAGTATCACGACCACAATTATTCATGCACTACGGGCCAAGAATATTTGTGTATTCATTAATGGTCATGATCATGCCAACAATCGTCCATCAATGCACTACTACCATCGAGGATTTTTATCACATCATTTGTAACATTACTACCAATGATTACACCGAATAGTCTCTCGGTCATAATCATACCAAGTCCATCTATGCACTACAGGCCACAGATGACTTTCAAAAAAATATAAACATGAGGATGATGACAATGATATAAGAATTCAATAAAACAAGTTCAAGAATTATTTACGTCCAAATTATCAACATGATACTTCGTTTTGTAGAGTAAAATTCAAGAATGATCGGAAGAATATTTCCATGAAAAGATCTCGGATGAAACGCAAATATCAAGGATATTCTACTAATTTCATGGAGTATAGAAGTCAAAGTTTTAACCAACCGGGTATAATAAAGAATAGAATAACAAAAGAAATCACCATGCATGCGATAGACATCAGACCGAGCGAGTTATTCCAATGTAATAATAAATAACGGAACCAGTCGTCGTGAAATTCACCGCAAGGATGTTCCAACGGAATAATAAAGATGGAACCGGATCCGGTAAAAAACACACGATAGGATATTCAACAGTAATAATAAAGAGACGGAACCAGTCCTGTAAAACACATGCATGATGTTCCAATGTAATAATAAAGATTTAACCAGTCCTGTAAAACACATGAGTATGGATGTTCCAATGAATAATAATAAAGACGGAACCAGTCCTGTAAAAACACACGCATGTGATGTTCCAACAGAATAATAGAAGAATGTCACCAAGTATAGGGTAAACCACTTATACAAAGTTATTCCAATGCAGAATAATAAGCAATGGAATAACAACAGCTTCTCTTCATGAATAAGAAAGAATAACACCCCTTACATTTGGTAGGAGATTGAATACCGCAAAGAAGGTGTAGTAACAAAATACTCTTCTTCTTTCTCTTATTCTCTCTATACTTTCTCTCTCTATAGCTTGAATGAATTCGTGAAAAATAATGAAGCCCTAGGCCTCTATTTATAGAAGATTTCTAGCTTAGCACCGCCGTGTGAAAAGGCAAGTGGCTTGACGAATCGGGTTTGGACGCTTTTGTAATGTGAAACGACAAGTGGTTCGACGGCTTTTTAATGTGAAACGACAAGTGGTTCGACGTCCGGTAAAGGTAATTACTATTAACGAAGGTAAATACTATCGACGTGAAGGTAAATACTATTCACAAGGGTAATTACTATTGATGAAGGTAATTACTATCGACGAAGGTAAATACTATTCACAAGGGTAATTACTATCGACGAAGGTAATTACTATTGACGAAGGTAAATACTATTGGATGAAGAGACTCTTAGATGATGACATATACGAGCCCCCATAAAATAATCAAACTTACCACAAATCATTTTTTTTTTTCATCAACACATATTTAATCTTTCAACAATTATTAATCATTTATAACTTGTCGTCTCAATTATTGATTTAATACTATAACATATTATACGATGATGATCTTGTGACAATAATTGAATCAATAATATAAGAGATATGATGCAAAGAATTATCAGTAGCAATAATTGAGCATATAGCCGAGTGACTTCTCAATGTAAGCATCAATAATCAATACCGTGTGCTACTATGCAACTACGCGTATTACTGTACTTTTACCACCGGGTAGTTCAACAGTTTTAACGGTAACACCTCCGCCGTTATTTTTATAAAATATTTTTGTCGTTTTCTCAATCCGACAATAATTACGTTATGGGGGTCCACCAATGATTGAGCCATTATATTTAATATTCCTAACAAAAGAATATTCCCACCAAACGAATATTTTATAACAACTTGCATACTTTTGCAAAATTTATAAATATTACCCACAACTATAACATTATATCAAATTTATTCCATAATATTCAAAATAATATTTATAGAAAAATTCATCTTTATTTATAAAAGTCAGGGTCTTACAATCGCTTTCCATATAAACTGCAGTATCATGTAAGCCTAGGAATCATGTGATCACAGATTCAGTCTACTGAATCTAGATTCGGTTCCCGTGATGGACTTTTTCAGCTGTAAGCAACTTGTACATTATTTACAAAGGTACTTAATTTCCTTGGATGGTCATTATGCCCATAAAATGTTCTAAGATCATTTGATATTATTTTCTCAAAGATGCCTCGCATCTCGAAAATAAAAGCAAACCAGCCGAACATTTAATAATAAAATGGAAGTATGAAAAAGTCTCAATTCCTATTGAGCACATGGTTTAAAAAACCTCTTTTACAAAACTTCATTGCTATATCTTGGTTAAAACTGAATTTTTCTATAAATTCAAACCTGGTGTATATAGGTGCGAACGAGGCCTCGCACTACTTTAAAATAATTGCACATTGATCCACACACACACACACACACACATTCATATAACAGCTTCTTTGAAAAGTGGCGGTCACCGTGGCAACACTGATGTCTGGGGGTGCCTAACATCTTCCCTCCGCATAATCAAGCCCTAGACCCAAATGAATCTCGGTTTCACAGACCCGTTTAGTAGTGTCACATCACTAGGTCAATGTGCAAACCTTTTTCGGTTATTCGCTGGTGCAACCAAATAAATACACCAATCAATGCGACTCTTAAAGTCAAATCGTCGACATTATATATGTCGGACCTTTTTCACTTGTTTTTTCAAGCAAATCTCACATTAACATGAGAACACCAAAGAACAAGTAACGGAAAGGGACGCTAAAAATCCCGACGTCGACAGTATGTGTAGACCTATAATGGTTGGTCAATTATGGAGTATAATGTCAACGCTTTAGCATTGCTTTAATGAACCCTAATTTGAAACTCAAATTAGAGTTCAAGACTGTTATATAACTGTGTTATGTGATTAATGTTAATTATTATAGATTGATTAGGTAAACCCTAATTGAAATTTAGAAACCCTAATTTCTAAAAGTTAGAAACCCTAATTAGCTAATTAAGAAACCCTAATTTGCTAAATAGGAACCCTAAGCGCTAATTAAGCAAGCTTAATATTAATTAGTGAATACTTAAACCTAATTTTCAAGTTTATATAATTAGAAAATCTAATCTAATTAAGAAACCCTAATTTGGAATTTTAGAAACTAAATTTTTTATTTTTAAACCTAATTAGAAATCCTATAATTTTTGTGTTAAACCTTAGGGTTAAACCCTAAGGGTTTGCCATGTTACATGTTTGCCATTAAAATCACAAGCATATTGACCATTTTGCGCTTCTTGGATTTTTATTAGGTTGCTTGTGAAAATTGCCAACACTTTAGTTGTTTACCAACTCTAACGAACCCCATGTGACTTAAAACAACAAATATCGGCCATTACATATCAGCCAACACATTATATACATGTTATATATAAGATCAAAGAGAGAGAAATGTTCATATTTTAACCCATTTGGTCACCAATACTCAACTAATCTCTCTCAACTCCACACCTCCGAAATTTATTGCTAGACCAGTCCCAAACTAAGCCCCACTAACAACCATAGCAAAAACAGTAGTCAAGAATCAGAAATTGATCATCAAGGTATAAAACCCTAATTTAGAATCTGACCTTTGATGATGTGTTAAATGTTAGTTTTTTGGTGTTAAACATGTTGTGTATAGTGTACATAGATGATCTGGGTTGCTAGATGTTAGATCCATAACATCTAGAGGCTTAGATTTGATGTATTACAAAATGTGGAAATTTTTGTTTTGATGTCTGACAACCGAATGTTAGGTCTTGTAGATCTCTGGTTGTTAATGATTTTTGTGTTTTTAATGTTTGAACATATAGTGTGCTATGAGGTCTGTGATCTAGAACTTGTAGCAGGACCAGATCATGCTTAGAATGTCAGATAATCATGGTCAAAACCCATTGACTGACCATGACTGGATAAAATCTGGGTAACCCAGATCTTGCCCAGAACTGTCTGACAATGAGTTCATGCCTTTAGTTCTTTCTATTGTTGGTTTTTTTTTATTGTAGTTATTTTCACGTTGAAGGTTGTTATATGGGCTGTATATTAAAGCCATTAGAACACCAAAATGATAATCAGGTTTCATATGGTTGACGGTCAAACCAGGCAAGAAGATCACAACTTCTGTTTTCCGGGTAACCCATAAAACGTTTGAAGGTGATCTCTGATATGGTTTGACCGAACCATATCTTCTTTATCTGTTGTTGTTAAGGTGATGTTATGTATTGCATCTCTTCACCTATATGTTATTTACACACTAAAACTCATATATCACAAAAACACTACACAAACAACAAGTTGTAGAAGCCCAAAAGTGGACAGTCGAACTGTTCTTCATTTTTGGGTAACCCAGAAATGAAGAACAGCTATGACAGTCCCTTTGAAGGCTTAGATCTCCTTCGATTTATGCTTGTTGGCCATGTTTGTTGTTGGATCATGTAGTCCTACACTAGCACTACACGATCTCACCAGAAACATGTCCAGGAACAACAAGATCAGTGTTTAATCTTTGGTCAAAGTAGCTAACTCGATCACTGACATGCATTTCTGGGTTTCATCAAGAACACCTATAGCGACGGTTCTGTCGCTATAGGTAGTCTTTAGTGACACTTTATTTCTAAAATTAATTATTTTGTAAAATAATTAGAGAAAATTAGTTTTTAATTATTAAAAATACAAATTAAATTACTAAAAATTATTTTAAAGTCTAAAAATTAGTTTTTAATAATTTTTAATATATTTAATAAATATTTAACAATTTTGAAATACTAAAGGTATTTAATTTATTTAATTATTATATTAAATAAATTATTTAAAAATGATTTTAATACTTGAAAAATCATTCAAAATTATATTATGATATAACAAAATATTTTAAGTTATTTTTAATGACTTTTCATATTTTGTGATGAATTTCATTAATAAATTAATATTAATGATAATTAAGCTATTTAATAAATGTATTAAATAAATTATGAAAATTAGAATTAATGATTTAAAATCATATAAAAATGATTTAAAGGTTATAAAAATATTTTAAGTTATAAAAATATTTTAATTTACTTTTGATATTTGGTCATGAAAATATTAATATTTTAATATTAATGATATTAGATTTATTTAATATTTACGTTAAATAAATTAGTTTAAAAATGATTTTAATGTAAGAAAAATTATTTTAAATGAAAATAAAGAATTTTAAAATATTTTAAGTTATAAAATATAACTTTCATTATTTAAAGGTAAATTTTATTAATAAATTAATATTAATGATATTTGATTTATTTATTAATATTATTAAATAAATAGTTTAAAAATTATTTTATTGATTTAAAAATCATTTAAAGGATATAAATGAATTAAAAACATTTTAAGTTATAATTAATAACTTTTAATATTTTGATAAATAATACATTAATATTTAAATATTAATGGTAATTATTTAAAATGATTTTAAATATTTTAAAAATCATTTAAGGGTAATATTAATACTTTAAAAATATTTTAAGTTATTATAAATAACTATAATATTTTGGCAATGATTTCATTAATAGTTTAATATTAATTAAATATTAATTATAATAGAATTATTTAATATTTAAATTATTTAAATAATGATTCCGGTATTTGAAAAATCATGATAAATTATAATAATTAGTTAAAAATTATTATAAGTCAATTAAAAATAATATGACCGATATTTTCAGTTATTGAACTACAGGATAGAGTCTTAGACTCGATAATTACCCGATAAAGCCGTCGGTACACCGACATATTTAAGAAATTGATCTGGACTTAGATAATTTGACTAGATATGTGTCTGTTTGTGATCTAATGACTGTTAAACATGTGACAATGTGATTAGGTAATCTACCGATTTAAATAGCGATTTATGTGATATGATATATTATTCTAATCGAATAAATGATCTTATTAATGATAGGTTGCTATATAAAAGATAAAACTAAGTTGCGTATTGTAAGCAGGAGACCAGACAAGTATCCTACCTTTATATTTAATTTATGCAATGGACATAAGTAAGAAAGTTTTAGAATTATATTATCATTGTGCCAGAATATTAACTCTATTGTTATCGATTATGTATCCGATCATTATTTATCAGTACGGTATTATTGTATAATTCAGATATATTTATTCTGTTCGTTAATTTCTAAATATGGTTTATACAAGTGTCCTCACTTGGATAATCATTGTATTTAATCACATATTGATACATATTTATTAATTTCATTATGTATACGTTGACTTAAAAGTTGTCTAAGTTATTTGATCCGGCTAGACACAATCTTAAAAATATTGTTGAACAAGATAGAACTTTATTATTATCTAACCAAATTATTTTGGTTCGGATTCCCGACTAAGTATGAACATCCCCTATATGGGAAAACTTTTGTGCGCCAAAGGCGGATCAGATGAACGATAATATCGTTCTTGCATGTAGTATTGATCAATACAGAGCATAACGGGCTGATCACCCCCCGTGCCCATAAGTTATGACGGTTTGTAGATGAAGTTCTGTTTAACCTTTTTGAAAATAGAAAACAATGTTCATAGTCTGTCGACTAATCTCCAGTTATAGTCAGTACGTGGTTTCAAAAATTTGATATAGAATTAATATATTGTGATTATTGGTTCAGCTTACTTCACAATTGTTGATTCGTTATAGAAGTGTCGTACAAAGAAAATATTTAATCATTTCAGCTAATATTTATAATTGCTATTACTTGTTGGGCACCCAAATGCTCATCCTTGCTTAATTTAAAAAGTTTTTAGCTAAGTGTGAACAACCATAAGGCTCAGCTAAGAACAAAGGGAAGGTTGCAGAATAAGTTGGTGATATACTATGTAATAGTTGACTTTATTAAAATAAGAATGATATATATTAAGTATCATGTAATGAATGTTTAAAGGTCGCGTACCTAGGATTCAGACTCTGATATATGTACATTATGTTTGATATTTATATTATTGTTATTATTATTAGTATTATTCTGCTCATAGAAATGGTATCGTGAAGCACCGAGTTCGGGTTTCAAGTACTTGAATTTGGGGGCGTCACAGGGGCCACCAGAAATCAGAATTTCCATACCAACCAAATGTGGGGTCCACCATGTTTTTAAATTAAAATATTTATTTCTTAAACTTCAATAAATCATAATAAATAACCCTTTTGTCAGAAAAATACAAATTTTATGTCCATTCTATAGGAAATCGAATTCTCTATAACTTTGTAGATTTAAGTTTTTCCAAATTCCAAACAAAACATGTCTGAAATCCACATACGGACGATTTTTAATACCGCCAACTACTTCATTTATATCCAGACAAAATAAATATGTTCCTATCCATCATTTATGTCCACATAAAATAAATATTTCCTTATCATATAAATTAATAATTAATTATTCACAAATAATATTACAGAATCACAATTATGATAACTAGGTCGTTCCCAGGAAAGAAGGGGTTTTTCGATAAGGATTTCTCCTTACTGGCACGCAATTAGGTGACCAAATCCCTTTCCTAGACATAACTTCCTTAGACACTGTCAATAATGCTATCTAATAATATTATTCAAATAATATGAATTATTAATCTGATAATGGGAAATACTGTGCAATGACAATCATTGAAACAACAATAATATAAAATATCAACGCAAAGAATTATTGAATCAATAAAATAAAATATTGAATAGTAATTACTGTAATAATTATTGAGTAGTGTCTTCTTACGTAAGAATCAATAATTCAAAAATATTGTGCAATACCGTGTGCTACTGTGCAACCACGTGTATTACTGTATTTTAATCACCAGGTAATCCAACAGTGTTAACGGTAATAATTACGCCATTATTTATAAAAACTCAAACTTGTCATTTTCTTCATCCGACCGTTTTTCGTTATAGGGCCCACAAATGGCCGCGCAATCGTACGAATATTCCTTGATAACAAGAATATTCCACGACTAAACGGATATTCCCCGACAACAATGAATATTTTATAACCACTTGCTTATTTTGTAAAATTTGCACATTTCACCCATAACCAAAGCATTATATCAAATTAACTCCGTATTATTTCAAGATAATGAATAAAGGAAATTCAATTTTATTTATAATAAGTTGGGGTCTTACATATGGGTGGTCAAATCTCATTGACCGACCATGACTTTCAGTAAATCATGCCCAGAACCGTCTAACAGCTTGTTTATGCATCCGGATCTCTCGTGTGTTTATTGATTTGATCTTGTTGTTGTATCTAGGTTAAAGTATGTTATATGGACTACAAAGTCATGCCTTTAGATCACTTAAACAATAAATAGGATGGATTTAGTGGATGGTCAAAGTAGCTGGGATGATCACAAAAATCGTTTTCTAGAATTTCTAGAAAATCAAGAATATTGTCTTTGACAGACTTTAACCGGCATGGATCTAGCTATTGTGATGTTGTTAGATTAATTTTATGTGTTAGATCTATTCACTTGCATGCTGGCTACACATTGAAACCTTTAAATCACAAAAACAACACATGGATTTCAAGTTGTGGAAGCCCAAATATGCCTACTCGAACTGTTCTTCATTTCTGGGTAACCCAGAAAATGAACCCTAGAAAATGAAGAACAACTCTGACAGCTTGTTCTAAGGCTTAGATCTTGCAGCTTGATGATTTGTAAACCTTCTAAGTGCTTTAAAAATGTACCCTATTAGTTATTCTACAAAGCCCGACGTCTAGAACACCTATAACATGAACAGATTCAAAGATTGAAGGCCATCAATATCGTTGACCGGCCATGACTTCATGTTTCTGGGCAGCCCAGAACATGAAGAACACGTCTGACAGCTAGTTCAAGGCTTTATAACTTGCATTTGTGATATTGTATGACCCTGTTTATTATTAATTCTTGTATTTCTACATCTGTACTACAAGATCAAAGCTTTATCTTGTCCAGAAAAACATTACACAAGAAATTTTGTTGGTCAAACTAGGTCACTCGAAACTGGCGTATGAATGTTCTTGGTGCTCAAGAAAACCTAAGGCTACACTTTCTGTCGCTAAAGGCTTTAGCGTTTGACTTTTTAATTTTATTTATATTAATTTCCAAAAATCTTTTAAAAATAGAAATTTATTTCTGAAAATTATAAAATTAATTTTAAAATATTATTTTAAGTTATAAAAATTAATTTTTAATACTTTATAATATTTTTCATAAATATTAGTATTTATTTGAATATTATTGGTATTTAGTTTATTTAATAAATGCATTAAATAAATTAATTTAAAATGATTTTATTATATTAAAAATCATTTAAATGATAATAAGGTATTTAAAAATATTTTAAGTTATAAAATATAACTTTTAATACTTTAAAGCAAATTTCATTAATTATTTAATATTAATGATATTAGATTTATTTAATAATTATATTAAATAAATTAGTTTTAAAATGATTTTAATATTATAAAAATCATTTTAAATGAAAATAAAGAGTTTAAAAATATTTTAAGTTATAACATATAAATTTTAATATTTAAAGGATAATTTTATTAATAATTTAATATTAATGATATTATAGTTATTTAATAATTATATTAAATAAATAGTTTAAAAATGATTTTATTGATTTAAAATCATTTAAAAGGATATAAGTGATTTAAAAATATTTTAAGTAGTAATAAATAACTTTTAATATTTTGATGAATAATGCATTAATATTTTATTTACAAGTGATTTTAATTGTTTTAAAAATCATTTAAGGGTAATATTAATATTTTAAAAATATTTTGAGTTATTATAAATAACTTTGATGTTTTGGCAATGGTTTTATTAATATTTTAATATTATTTAAATATTAATGATAATAGAATTATTTAATATTTAATTCATTTAATAATGATTCTAGTGTTTGAAAAATTATGATAAATTATAATAATTAATTAAAAATTATTATAAGTCTATGAAAATAATATAATTGATATTTAAATTAACTTAACGAATATTGAACTGCAAAATAGAGTTTTAAAATCGATAACTACCCGATAAGGCCGTTGGTACACTGAAATGTTTCGGAAATTGATCTGAACTTAGATAGTTTGACTAGATACGTGTTTGTTTGTGATTCAATGACTGTTAAATATATGTGACAATGTGATTAGGTTATGTAATATCGATCGCTAATAATAAGATCAAGCGTTATATAAGATATGTTATTCTAATCGAAAGAATAATCTTATGAATGATAGGTCTCGGTATAAAAGATAAAACTAAGTTGCGTAACTATAAGCAGCAGACTAGGCAAGTATCTAACATTTGCATTTACTTTATGCAATGGACATGTGTAAGTCATTTTCAGAACTTTATTGTTATTATTATTGTTCATGTATTTATACTCTTGTAGATATGCCAGTTCTTAAATTCTATCCAATCATTGATTATCAATAAAATATTATTGTATAATTTAGATATTTATTCTGTTCGTTAATTTCTAAAATTGGTTATACAAGTGTCCTCACTTGGATAATTTTTATAATTGTTAATACATACTTATTAAATTCTGGTATGTATACATTGATTAAAAGCTGTCTAAGCTATTTGACTCAGCTAGACATAGATTTAAAAATAGCGTTGAGATATGTCTTAGCTAATTATTCTAGCTAGACAAACATTTGTTAGAACTTGATAGGTTCGAGAATAGAACTCAATTATTATTGACAGGTCAATGCCAATTATTTTGGCTAGATCGAAAAAGCGATTAGATATTGAAATCATAGTATTTCGTTGTTATAATTCAAATTCTGGTTATAAGACTGAGAAGAACAACCTTTTTATATAAAAGGGAAACTTTTCAGTTGTATATTAGATGTCATTCTTGTGGCGTTTTAAGTATTATGCATAATATAGGGTATAATGAAGCTGATCACTTATTATACTTGCAGAGGGGTAAGACTTAATCTTTATGGTTATCTAATACACCTGGGTATATCAAAGTAAATCTTTGATAGTTACTCGAGAAGAGAAGTTCTAGATCCTTAGGGATCACTCAGCATAACTCTGGAAAATATTCCACTTTGTTATTGCGTATAATTAATTCTTGTTATTCAATTGAATATCGAAAATCGAAAACAAAGTTCATAGTCTGTCAACTGCTCACCAATTATAGTTAGTACTTAGTTTCAAAATTTGAAATAAAATTGATATGTTGATTATAATTGTTTCAGTTTACTTCACAACTGTTGATTCATTGTAGAAGTGCCTTTCAAAGAAAACATTTACTTCTTTTAGCTAACGTTTATTGTCTGCCATTACTTGCTGGGTACCCAAATGCTCATTCTTGCTTTAAATGTAAATGTTTTCAGCTAAACGTGAACAACCTGAAGGTTCAGGCAAGAACAAAGGAAAGGGAAAGCTAGTAGAATAAACTTTATGGTATCTTATGTAATAATTAGACTATATTAAGACAATGATATTTATAATTATCATATAATGCAACATAGTAAAGGTTGAGAAACTAGGGATTAGATAACTCTGATGTATATAAATTAAGTTTAATGTTTATATTATTATTATTATTATTTCGCTCAAAAAATTGGTATTGTGAAGCATTGAGTTTGGGCTTCAAGTACCTGAATTTGGGGGCGTCACAGATATGCTCTCTCCTTTATTTTTAGATAAGTGTAAATTTATATCTACTGGTGTTCCCGCAGGATTTCAATCATATTAATTGAATTTTCTAAGTATTTACTTAATATAGTGTGATTGTGATAACACTAACCCATCCGATGTTTTAGAAATTTTAATTCTTAATATTTCATCGACAACACCCATGCCTTTCTTGTCAAAAGTATTATTTAACATTCTTTTGGTAGTTTTCATGATTTCATTATTACTACCCATAATGAGCATATCATCTACATAAAGACAAATAATGACATACCCTTTCTTAGTGTCCTTGACATATACACATTTTCACGCTCATTTATTTTGAAACCATTTGATAACATTCCATTGTAGAATTTTTCATGTCATTGTTTAGGTGTTTATTTTAATCCATAAAGAGACTTTACAAGCAAAAAAACTTTCTTTTCTTTTCCTGGAATAATAAATCCTTCTAGTTGTTCCATGTAGATTTCTTCTTCTAAATCTCCATTCAAGAAAGCTATTTTTACATCTATTTGATGTATTTCTAAATTATATATAACTGCAATGACTATTAACATCCTAATTGAGGATATTCTTGTCACAGAAGAATAAATATCAAAATAATCTAAACCCTCATTTTACCTGTATCCTTTGATTACAAATCTTGCTTTATATTTTACTATAGATCCATCTACTTTCATTTTCTTCTTGAATATCCACTTATATCCAAGAGATTTAGAGCCTGGTGGGAGATCAACTAATTCCCATATATGATTGTGCAAAATGAATTCTACTTCACTATTTATAGTCTCTTTCCAATATGGAGCTTTAGGACTCGATACTACTTCTTTATAAGTTTGAGGCTTATTTTTTAACAAATAAGTTAGAAAATTCAGACCATAAGATTTTGATGTTATAACACGTTTACTACGTCTAGGGTCATCAATATCTTCTAATACATGATCACTGTCATTAACAATGTTATAAGTTCTTTTATTTGAACTTGTTTCTTGTTCGTTAGAACTTAGCTCTTGGTCCTTTTTATTAGGAAATACTGTTTCAAAGAATTCAGCATCTTTTGACTCAATAATACTATTTTCATGTGTTTCTTCTATTTTTGATTTATTAACCAAAAATCTATATGCACTGCTATTATTAGCATAACCAATAAATATACAATCTATTATTTTTGGTCCTATTCTCACCTTTTTGGGTGGAGGAACCATTACTTTTGCTAAACACCTCCACACTTTTAAGTGTTTATAAGACGACTTACCCCATTTTCATAATTCATAGGGTGAAACATTAGACTTCTTTTAAGGTATTCGGTTGAGAATATAATTTGCTAAAATAATTGCTTCCTCCCACAAATTCTAAGGTAGCCCAAAACTTAATAATTATGCATTCATCATTTCTTTCAAAGTTCTATTCTTTCTTTCAGCAACACCATTTTGTTGTGGTGAATAAGGTGCAGTTGTTTAGTGTATTATACCATATTGTGAACAAATTTCAATAAATGGAAATTCATATTCCTCACCTCTATCACTTCTAACTATCTTGATCTTTTTATCAAGTTGTCTCTCAACCTAATTTTTGTAATGTATAAACATTTCCAAATTCTCCTCTTTACTGCTTAATAAGTAAATATAACAATATCTTGTACAATAATCTATAAAAGTGATAAAGTATTTCTTACCTCCTTTTGTCTATATATACTTTAAATCACAAATATCAGTATGTATTAATTCAAGAGGTTCTGTACTTCTTTCAATTGATTTAAAAGAAGATTTCTGAAGTTTTGCCTCAACACAAATTTTACATTTATTATTAGAGTTAATCTCACATTTTGGCAAACATTCCATATTAATTAATCTATGTATAGTATTATAATCAACATGTCCTAATCTACCATGCCATAAATTAGATGACTTAATCATATAAGCAGAAGATGTAATTTTATTAATATTGAAAGGTAAAATAGTCATTACATTCATTTTGAAGAGCCCATTGTTCATATAACCCTTGTAGACACTCGAAATTTTATATTCCTGTTACTAACCCTACAAGAGAGCATAATCGTCTTTCAGAGACAACCCTGGAAGTCAAATCAGTTTCAAACTCGGAGATAATCCCGAGAGATGTAGTTTTAACCCTGGAGATAACCCCGGGAGACCCAGTTTCAACCTCGGAGATAACTCGAGGGATCCAGTTTCAAGTTCTAGAGATAACCCTAGAAAATTCAGCTCTGACCTCGGAGATAACCCCAGGAGATACAGTACACACCTTGGAGATAACCCTGGGAGGTCAAGCTAACCTCAAAGATAACCCTAAAGACATTCAAAATCAACTGCATCCCAATCTTGGAGATAACCCTGAGAAACGACTACTACAACTGCTCTAAAATTAGAGATAACCTCGGGATGGGACAAAATGGTCATTTTGCTACCTCAAAATTACATCAACATCATCTCAACATAATTCAACTCAAACTGCGTACCAAGATGTCCCACAAGAACCATAGCTCAAATCCCGAGTGAAAACTACACAAGACAACACAATAGATAGACAATGAAGACTTAGAGATCTGGTCATAGACCCATCTTCCCGACTTCGGACAACTTCTAATCCCATGTCATTATATAGCTCTCAACAATAACTTTTCGAAAAGGTACAACACTCCTTTATCGGATGCCCGGATTGAAAGTTATGTAGGTTCGAGCGGACAACGCGTAGCCCGAATGCATGTACTTTGAGACGACGGGACTCGTAGAGCCTGGGGCAGCCCGAACAGCCGCAGATAGAACCGCGACTCCTTGGTCTTTAAATATGAGCTCCCAGCAGCTCATTTGAAAAAAATAAAAAGAAGAAAGTGTGAAAACTCTACTCATTTCAACCTGTAACCCCTGCTAGAGTGCTCCAAATTGAGTGATTCTTCTTTCTAAACACTTGTAAGCTCGTGTTCTGCAACATACTGAAGTTTAACCGGTGGAACCCAAGTTTTCAGGCCCCAAAAGCTATCTGAAGTCTTCTTAGTAGACTACTATAAGATTTTTCTGATTTTTAAGCTTTCTATTACTTATATATATATATATATATATATATATACACACACACACATACACATACTGACATTGAGAGTCTCACCGAGTAGTCACGCCCGGATCATCGATACTTGGCCTTTTCTTTCTTTTATATATATATATATACACACACACACACACATATATATATATATATATCAAAATCAAACTCGATTAATGGAACCTGGATAGAATATCCGGAGCATTTACTACTTATATATATATATATCATAGATCCTTGAAATTGATTGAGCCTGTATAGAATATTCAAATCGTTTTAAGCTTTATATATATATGCATTCTATATATATATATATATATTTCTATTTGGCCTGAGTTTACTTCATGGCCTTTACTGCTTTTATATATATATATATATATACTACTTTTATATATATGTTACTTTCGTAATATATATTTAATCTTCGTTGGTGGACTAGATTTGTCTAAATCTAGCTATCTCTAACTTTGACCGGTTCAAAAGCGACTAAATTGGAACCGTTGAAGCTAGAATGGTTTAGATTTATTCAAATCTAGTTTTCTTTCTAGCTTTTGTACATATTATTCTCTCATGTGAGCTTAGGAATCATGTGATCAAAGATTCAGCCCCTGAATCTAGATTTGATTCCCATGATAGATATTTCTCAGCTGCAGTCAACTTGTAAATTATCTACAGTGTCTAGATATCCTTGGATGGCTATCATTCCCATAAGGAGTTCAACACTGCTATGTATCTTATTTTCTCGAAGATGCTTCGCATCTCGAAAATAAATGCAATCAAGCCGAATACAGAATAAAATGGAAGTATCAAAGGCCTCAATTACTATTGAGCATAAGGGTTTGAAAACTTGTTTTCCAAAACATCACTGCTATATTTTGTTAAAATTGAACTTTTATACAAGTTAAACCCTTTGTATATAGGTGCAAACAAGGCATATCACTACTTCTAGATAATTGCACATAGGCCCAATACACACACACACACATGTAGATAAAAATTTAATTAAAAAGTTATGGTAACCGTGTTTTCACGGAAGTTGGGGGTGCCTAACACTTTCACCCCGCATAATAGCGCCCCCGAACATAATAAATCTCGGTTTCCCAGACCAATTAAACAGTGTCCAACCATTGGGTGTTTGTGCAAACCTTTTCAAAATCGGTTGTGTGAGACCCCGAATTTTATGAAATGAAAGATTCCAATTTTCTTATAATTATTATTTTATTTAGTAAATGGTTAAATTGATAAAAGGTTAAAGTTAAGGGTGATATGTAAAAAAATTTCAAAGTAAGCAAGTTGTCATAAAATAATCGGTGATAAAAATATAATGTATACGCTGGTTGAATAAGAAGCATGACGATTTGTAAGACCCCAACTTTTATGAATAAAGAATAATTTTCTCGAAATATATTTTTGAATATTATGGTGTGGATTTGATTTTAACAGGGAATATTCGTACGACGACACAATTATTGGTGGACCCCACAACAGAAGTATTATCGTAGTTAGAAAATGACATAATTATCTTTTTATAAAAATAACGGCGGAAGTTTTACCGTTAAACTGTTGAACTACCCGGTAGTAAAAGTACAGTAATACGTGTGGTTGCATAGTAGCACCCAGTATTGATTATTGATGCTTACGTGAGAAGTCACTCAGTTATACTCAATTATTGCTACAGTAATTGCTGCATCATATCTTTCATATTATTGATTCGATTATTGTCACAGTATCATCTGCATTATATGATATATTATTAAATCAATAATTGAGACGACAAAGTTATTCATATTATTAAATTGCAATATTTACAATGTCTAGAAGTTCTATCAAGGAGAGTTTTGGTCATCTAATTGCGCGCCAATAAGGAGAAATCCTTATCGGAAAGCCTCCTCTTTCCTGGGAACGACCTGTTTGTTAAATATTGTGAGTTATAATATTAATGATGAATAATTTCGTGTTGATTAAAGATGAAATTGATAGTTTCATTGTGTCAGAATTATTAGTGTTATTGGAAAACGATATTTATTTCGATATTAATCGATGTCTGGAAGTTATATTGACCAGTCGGGTAATTAACCGAATAAATGAGCAATTAATTGCTATTAATTCACATAATTATAACTATTTGTTCACATGTGTGTACTATTGATTCACATTCTTGTACAATTAGGGGAGTTGGTGCAAGATTGATAATACTTGCATGACTAAGTTAAAAATAGAGGTATAGATGGAGGTACTATACTGTAATTTATATTTTCACATGATTATAACTATTGATTCACATGATTGAACTATTGATTCACATTATTTACTATTAGGGGAGGTGGTGCAAGTTTGATAATACTTGCAGGACTAAATTAAAAATAAAAAAAAAGTTGAAGGTATTGTACTGTAATATTTTGAACCCCAAAACGTGCAATTATCAAAACTATATTTTCCTATAAATAGAAGCTCATTCTTCCTTCATTTCTCACCAATTCACTAAAGCTTTAGAGAAATTATTATAGAGAGAAATTATAAAGAGAAAGAAGAAGAGAAGTCTGCTACCTGACTTTTCCAATATCCAGTTTCTTCTAAGGTAAGGGGTATTATTTCTTTTGTATTCATGAAGAGAGCTTTTGTTATTCCATTCTTTATTATTCTGTTGGAATATCCTGTCTGTGCAGATTACGTATGACCTGGTTCCATTCTTTATTATTCTATTGGAATAAACTGTCTATGTGGATTATCACATGCATGGTGAATGATCCTTCGTATTCATTCCTTATTAAACTGTGGAAATGATTTGTCTACGTGGATTACTGCATGGCGGGTGAAAATCTATTTGCAGTTTCATATTTTCTATGATACTCATTTGGTTAGATTTTTGGCTTCTATACTCCATGAAATTAGTAGAATATCCTGGATATTTGCGCTTCATCTGGTATCTTTTCATGGAAATATTCTTCCGAGCATTCTTAAATTTTACTCCACAAAGCAGTATCATGTTGACAATTTGGACGTAATTGATTTCAAGATAAATTAACTTATAAATATTTAAAATTTATTCTTGAACTTGTTTTATTAAATTATTATGTCATTGTCATCATCCTTATACTTATATTGTGATGAAAGTCATCTTTGGATTACGTTCATAGATGGACTTAGTATGATTATGACAAGGGATTATTCGGTATAATCATGACCGTAATGTTATAAATGATGTGGTAAAACTCCTCAGTAGCCTGTAGTGCATTGATGGACAATTTTTTGGTATGATTATGATCAGAGATTATTCGATATAGTCATGACCATTGATGATTTAATGAATATCCTTAGCCCGTAGTGCAGGGATGACTCGATAATGTGGTTTATTTGTTTAGCTGAGTCTCAGTGAAAAAAATTGATGAAAACATTTTAAATCATAGAAGATAGTTGATATCATGCTCTACTTAACTCTTCTAATGGATTGCTTATTTCGCTGTAGTTAAACTTGATGTCTATTGTATTTTATCAGTTTAACATTGTTGAAGACTAATGATAATTTATTCTGCATTATCTTAGTCATAATATTTCTTACTGGGCTAGTTGAGCTCACCCTTTCTTTCATTGATCTCTTCAGGAAATGAGAACGTAGCTGGGACTAGTCGGAGAACAGAGTGACGGTCCAGATGATAGCATTAGTAGTCCTCACTATTCTGTTAAATAGTGTGATAATAAATGTAATGAGGACTCCATTGAGTGTGGATATTGTCTAGATGACAATATTCTTATTAAAACTCTTAGATTATGTTTTGTCGCATTTTACACGACTGTTGTATAATTAATTTGTTTTTGAATTTTTGTATTTGGCGACTCAAGATGGGTGATGTATACCTATTTTGGGGGCATCACAGTTGGTATCAAAGCTTAGGGATATGATCCCTGGCTGAGATGTGAGACAAGAACTAGGAGGGGAAAGACGGGGAATTCCTTCGCTAGTATGACCTACCTAAGTTTATATGTTATTCAATTGGTAGGTAAGAGTATAGGGATAATATGTGATATGTTAATTAACCCTTGTTTTGTGGCAGTATTTGAAAATAACATCTGAAATATTGAGATAAACAATGAAGCACATGAGACTGTTGAGTCACCATAGATTAATGCCTAGGATAATGTGCAACAGGAAGACAATAATCCTCATGTAAATAATAACACCGGTGAAATGGTAAATGATGGGATGTTCAGAGGCTTTATGTAATTCATGCAACATCAAAGTGAAGGCTCTCATCCAAAATGCAGGTGGAAACACTGACAACTCTCGGACGGTCACCGCTTAGCAGTTCAAGGAGCTGGGACCACTGGAGTTTTTTGGAGAGCCAAAACCACTTAAAGCAGAGACGTGGATAAAGCAGATCAACAAGATATTTGATGTCTTGGGATGCTCCGAGGAGCAAAAGGTTCCCTTTGCCACCTTCATGTCGCGAGCAGAGGCAGATTACTGGTGGGAATCTGTAAAGCATACTCAACCTGCCGCACTCAAAATGTCATTGGAGAAGTTCCAAGAGCTGTTCAATGAGAAGTACTTTCCTGAAAGTATTCGTCACATGAAGGAGGTAGAGTTCATCAAGCTTAAGCAAAACAATATGACCGTGGCATAGTACAAAGCTAAGTTTGCTGAGTTGTCTCGGTTTGCATCCCACTTGGTTGATAATAAGGAGAGAATGATGCGGATGTTTCTAAGAGGTTTGAAACCCGAGATATGTCAATACCAAATTTCTCAAAAATTGTGTTTGTATTCAGATGTTGTGAATAGGGCTCAGTTATTGGAGCGCGATAATGAGTAAACCCAACCAAGAGAGAGCAATCAACAAGTCGATAATACTAGTGGTAGCAGTCATCGAAGTGGTGACAACAAACGTGGGGGGAATCAACATGCCAAAAATGATAATCACTTTGGTGGTAATCATGGCCATGACAACAAGAGTTGACATTTCAAGGAGAGGAGATTCAAAAAGGATGGAAAGATGTCAGCACCAGCACCTATTGTTAAGGAAGGAGAATGACCACTGGTCGTATGTTACAAATGTGGAGGGGAAGGACACATAAGTCCAAACTGCACGATGCAGTCCAAAGCGTGTTATAATTGTGGAAAAAAGGTCACCTAGCCCGATATTGTCGTGCACCAAAGTCAAGTCCAGCTGGGGTGGAGACATCAAAGGGTGTTCCAGACAAGACAAAACCGGTAGTTCAAGGGAGAGCGTTTGTCGTAACCTCCCAAAAAGTGAGGAATCCAAACGAGGTGATCACGGGTAAGCTAATTATAAACTCTAACGAAGTTTATACTTTATTTGATACCGGTTCTACCCATTCCTTTATTTCTCCTACTTGTGCTCAACGTTTAAATTTGACTCCAAAGAAATTAGACTTTGACTTATCTATTGAAACTCTGTTGGGAGAAACCTTCATTACATCCACGGTTTATAAGTCTTGTTTGATTCAAATTGGTAACCGCACGTTACCTATCGATGTTATTTCTTTGAAAATACTTGTATTTGATGTAATTTTAGGGGTTGATTGGTTAACTACTCATCATGCTAAAATCGATTATTTTCGTAAGGTTGTTAGCTTTCATATTCCTAACCAACCTATTATGTGAATTCAAGCAACCAAACCACTAAAATCAATCACTGTCATATCAAGTCATAAAGCTATTCGCTTATTAAAAAACTAGATGTCGAAGCTTTCTTAGCCCATGTCACTTGATTTAAATAAAGATACGCCGATTTGAATGATATTTCTATTGTTAATAAATTTCCTGACGTATTCCCTGAAGAAATTCCTGGCCTACCCCCAGAGCATGAAATTAAATTTTGTATCAACCTTGAATCCGGTACAAAACCCATTTCCAAAACCCCATATTGAATGGCTCCTATTGAACTTCAGGAGTTAAAAACCCAACTAAAGGAATTTTTAGACATCGATTTCATTCGTCCTAGTACATCTCCTTGGGGTGCTCCTATTCTATTCGTGAAGAAGAAAGATGGAAGTATGCGACTTTGTATTGATTATCGGGAGTTGAATCATGTCACCATCAAAAATAGGTACCCGTTGACTCGCATTGATGACCTGTTTAACCAGTTGCAAGGAGCCAAATTCTTTTCAAAGATTGATCTTCATTCCGGATATCATCAGTTGAAGATTAAAATTGATGACATTCCAAAGACTGCTTTCAGAACTCGGTACGGGCATTATGAATTCTTAGTCATGTCTTTTGGATTGAATAATGCTCCTGCTGCCTTCATGGATATGATGAACCGAGTATTCAAGGAATATTTGGATCACTTTTTGGTCGTCTTTATTGATGACATCCTCATATACACCAAAACCCACGAAGACCATGAGCAACACTTGAGGCTGATACTCCAAAAGCTTTGTGAAAGCAAGCTTTATGCCAAGTTGAAGAAATGCGAGTTCTGGCTTGACGAAGTTGCATTCCTTGGGCACGTGATATCAAATCATAGAATACCTGTTGACCCAAAAAAGATTGAAGGAATTCAAAGGTGGGAGCAACCTAAGTTAGTGACCGAAGTACGTAGCTTTCTCGGTTTAGCTGGTTATTATCAGAGATTCGTAGAAGGGTTTTCTCGAATCGCTACTCCATTAACTCAGCTGACTCGAAAAGATACAAAATTCAATTAGAGCAAGGAATGTGAAAAGAGTTTTCAAGAACTCAAGAAGAGACTCATTTCAGCACCTATTCTGACAATACCATCTGGCTCGGAGGGATTTGTCATCTCATGATGATGATTCGTGCAAAAGGGTTAGGATGTGTTCTCATGCAACATGGGAAAGTCATAGCCTATGCCTCTCAACAACTCACAGAATATGAGAGGAATTATCCTATTCATGATCTAGAGTTGGCAGCAGTCATTTTTGCGCATAAGATTTGGAGGCATTACCTTTATAGAGAGAAGGTGGAGATCTATACGGATCATAAAAGCCTCAAATATTTCTTCACTCAAAAGGAACTCAACATCAATGAATACGTGCAAGTATACTAACAAGTAATAAAGTGAAAGTAGAGTATCGTTCCCACGAGGAATTATTTAATAAAATTACCAAATACTAACTCTTAACCAAATCAATTTTATTTAAACAATCTATAAATTGTGATTTTTCTAATTAAGAAAACTAAATTAACAATTAAAAGAAATTATTCTAAAATAAATCAAATAAACAAAACTAAGATTTGAATGAATTCAGATAAATAAGGATTAAGACTTCAATATCCCCAATTATGAACTCTAAATCAATTATCCAATTATCCCAATATTTATGCCTCTTTGAATTGTTAACAAGAATTCTCAAATGCCAAAAGTCCTTTTCAAGTGATCAATTGCCTTCTATTTAATCCAGTTAATCTTGCTATATTCCTATGCAAAACAATTGAATTAAACTCTTTTCAATCCCAATTCCTTATATGTTACATGCGGTGAAATGATATTTCCATTCAATTCACAAACCTAATTATTCACTTTGCAAATAACTAAGTCACATGATATCATGCCCGATTCTAACCCTAAAATTCCTCTTTCAATTCCTTCTAGAGTAACAAGGTAATTCTTGATCGATAATTAATCAATAAGCATAAAGCAAGATAAACAACTCACTTTGACACAAATAATTGGAATAAATTGAATAACTAATTTATAGCCATAAAAGGTTCAATTGAAATCTTAATAAAAGAGTTAGTTCATAATTAATGAATTAAAACCAAGAATCCATAATTAAATAGACATTAAAAGATAAAAAGTATGATAAGAGAAGAGAATAGAATCATTGTCGAGAAATCGATGCTCCCTCTTTTCTTGCTCTTGATCTTCAGTGTTCTTCAATTTGCTTCAATCTCCAATGGCTAATTAAGAACTAGGGTTTATATTCTAATCTAATGGAGTGTTTTATCTAGTCTAATCTATGTAATCTCCCTTTATTCTGTGCCTTACATCATGTATTTATAGGTTACAAGTCCAATTTTTAGCTTAGGAACAAACCCGATCAATTTGGAGTCAAAAAGGTGTCAAAATTCGCCCAAAACGCGTCCGAGCCTCAACCAACCTCTTCCCAAAGTTTTTCATGGCAATAAGACTGACACAACTTGAACATCTTGCCCATTAGTGCCCCGACCTTTGGGCATAGGCAAAAAAAAAAGGGCGCCCCGGCGCTGGCCCCTTTTTCGACATTTTCTACTCCAACGTCCTTTGGAAAAATAGCCATAACTTCTTCGACCAAACTCCGATTTTGATGATTCAAGATGATCCGGAAAGAGGATAAGTAGATCTACAACTTTTATTCTTTAAGTTTTTCAAAAAATAAGGTCCGGAGAAATACTCAAATTGGCTCTGAAGTGACTGATGTGTAAATAGCAAGCCGAAAACGCGAATCTAGCCACCCCAAACGTCGATCCAAGTAACTTTTGTCCCAATTCCTACAAAACAACATAAAATATGCATGAATAGACACAAACACTTAAAATCAACCAAAAGATTAAGCTCAACCGCACTCAATTATGAGTATAAAACTCACTCATCAAATACCCCCAAACTTAAACATTTGCTTGTCCTCAAGCAAAAACACAAAAGAACTAAAAATAAACAACCTAACTCAACTAAATGAATGCATATGCATGATCTACTTTCTAATATACCTACGAACCCAGTAATAAATCAGTATGATATATAGCAACAGGCCTCAAAGATACCATTGGTACTCAAACAATATATCCAATCAAGTCAAAATCCATAACTCTAACCAATTAGTCAATCCAAACCTGTCATCACCCATGTTGTGTGTGTGCTTGTTAACCATTCTAACCAACCACAATTCAAGATAATCACATAACAAACTTCTTAAAAGGAAAATTTCAGTTCCAATTCAATTACTTATATGAACATGACAACTACGGTTAAAACTAAGCAATTACCAAGTCTTAAGGTAAATACATGATTTATTTATACTCTTATTCAATCACGAGGGCATTTTTGCTCTTTCTCGTGTTTTATTCATTTTTTTTTCATGGCTGTGCAATGTCTTATTCCCTTAGGCTTTTCGATTGCTACCTTAACAAGCTTTAGACCAACGACTCCCCCAAGCCATTAAGACCTTAGGGCGCTAGGTGTAAAACAATCCCCTCGGGCTTTACTTACTCAAGTAACAAAGGCCACAAAACTAGACAAGCATGCCACGGTGTTTATTCTTTTTTTTTTTTTTTTTTTCTTTTTTTTTTTCTTTTTTTCTTTTCATCATTCCTTTTTTTTTTTTTTTTTTTTGTAATATATATATCCTCCATAGATTCCCCCAAACTCAAGCTTTTACGTCATTCCAACCTTTACTTGCCAGTTCACTAATTTCCTTAAATTTTAACAAAGATTTTCCCTCAGAAACAAATTATGAAACCCTTGAACCAAGTGGATTAAAATAGTTAAACTTTAAGTGCTAACCTAGGTTACATAAGTTTAAGACAGGCTCGATTATCATCATGATTAAAATTAGAACTCATCATCAATTATCAACACTTTTCAAGTTAACATTTAATACCAATCTTATCATAAGTAGAGCTAAGACCACACCAACCGATCACACGATTCATGCAAAAAAAAAAAAAAAATACAATTATACTACATGAACACATACTAATGCAACACATATATGAATATGCAAATAACTACCATGTATTATATGCGACCTAAAAAAAACAATGCTAACACATAAAAAAAAATGAACTACTATGCGAGATAACTAACTATATGCAATACGACACTAAAATGCCCCCAAACTTAAACTAGACATTGTCCTCGATGGATGAAATATAAAAAAAGTAAAGCGGAGGACTTCCACGAAAATATAGCAATCTTCCTCCTTGTCCACTAAGTTTGGAGAATAAAGCTAAGCACATGGAACAAATTGGGCACCACACTTGAATTTGACTTGAATAACTTTAAAAAACCATGATAGAAGCAATTTTATTAAATCCTAAATAAATGCAAATTCAAAACTACTAATATAAAACTTAATAAAAACTAAAATAAAAATTAAACTTGGGTTTGCCTCCTATAAGCGCTTGTTTTATAGTCTCGGCTGACTTCTTCAATTCTCTATCCAATTCCCTTGAAAATTGAGGAATCCTCCATCCATCGATGTAATGTCTCTTTTGGGAGTTCCCATTAGCAAAAACCCTTGAATTAAAGTCACCTAGCATGCTCTTTGTAGATAGGATCCCCATTAAGAAAGGCAAACCACTAGGTGCTTTCCCCATTGTGTTTGTGATCAAATTATGGCATGGAAGCTTTTCAAACACAATGGGCTCTTCCTCTATCTTCTCCTTTTCAACCCACCATGACTCCACAGTTGTACTAGCTCTTATGTCACAAAGAGCTTTGCCTACGACATGACTGCCGATTGGGCATGGTTTTGCAAAACTGCTCGGATTCTTGAACTTTGGTGGAGGAGGCACATGGGATACTAATGAAATTGGCTCATCTTCGTTGGTACTCAAAGTTAGATCTTCGCCGATCTCCTTTTCTTGGTCCCCAAGTCTTTCCTCTCTTTCAACATCTATATCATTTGGCATATCCGGTTGCAGATTTGGTTCGAGCTCACCATCAGTCTCGGCATCCATGTCATAGAGCCAAGTGTATTGAGGATGGTTGTTCAACGCATGTGCTATCTGCCCCAATTGATTTTCCAGATTCTTGATCGACGCACCTAGGCTTTGCATATTCAGCTCTATTTGATTAAATTTTTTGTCTTTTTCCTCGTTCTTTTTGTCGGACGCTCTAATAAATTTTCCAAAGCTTCTTCCAAACTTGATTTCCTCTACGGTTGTTGAGTCGATTTTTTGAAATCCGGATGTGTTTTGTTGTCTCGGCGCTTGAGCTTGAGCTTGATTGTTACTCCATGAAAAATTCGGGTGATACCCCCAATCATGATGATAGTTGTTGGGATAGACATAATTATTGGGGTAATCACCACTATACTCTACTGGCTCGAAACTGATGGCGCATTGATGACTCATATGATTTCCAGCACAATAATCACAAGTAACCGCCACACTTTGACGACGTTGAGCTTCAAAAGCTTCAAACATCCTCGAAAGTGTCTCAATCTGTGCTGACAATGCAGAAAGTTTCTCGAGTCTGTCAATCTCCGCTCCCCTTGGTTGAGTCATGTTCGTGTATGGCCATTGATACACAAAGTCATCCATGGTACCTAAAAAGAGAGAAATATAGGAAGAGAATGAAAAATAAAAATAAAAATAAAAATGTTTAAATTAAGACTAATTTGATTGAAATTAATATTGGTAAATAATTATTAAATTAATTCCCCGGAAACGGCGCCAAAAATTTGTTGATAGATTTCCTAATCAATGAATACGTGCAAGTATACACGGTCAACAAGTAATAAAGTGAAAGTAGAGTATCGTTCCCATGAGGAATTATTTAATAAAAATTACCAAATACTAACTCTTAACCAAATCAATTTTATTTAAACAACTGTAAATTGTGATTTTTCTAATTAAGAAAACTAAATTAACAATTAAAAGAAATTATTCTAAAATAAATCAAATAAACAAAACTAAGATTTGAATGAATTTAGATAAATAAGGATTAAGACTTCAATATCCCCAATTATGAACTCTAAATCAAGTATCCAATTATCCCAATATTTATGCCTATTGAATTGTTAAGAGGAATTCTCAAATGCCAAAAGTCCTTTTCCAAGTGATCAATTGTCTTCTATTTAATCCAAATTAATCTTGCTATATTCTTATGCAAAATAATTGAATTAAACTCTTTTCAATCCCAATTTCTTATGTGTTACATGCAGTGAACAAATATTTTCATTCAATTCACAAACCTAATTATTCACTTTGCAAATAACTAAGTCACATAATATCATGCCCTGTTCTAACCCTAAAATTCCTCTTTCAATTCCTTCTGGAGTAACAAGGTAATTACTGATCAGATAATTAATCAATAAGCATAAGGCAAGATAAACAACTCACTTTGACACAAATAATTGGAATAAATTGAATAACTAGTTTATAGCCATAAAAAGTTCAATTAAAATCTTAATAAAAGAGTTAGTTCATAATTAATGAATTAAAACAGAGAATCCACAATTGAATAGACATTAAAAGATAAAAGTATGATAAGAGAAGAGAATAGAATCATTGTCGGCAAATCGATGCTCCCTCTTTGCTCTTGCTCTTGCTCTTGATCTTGATGTTCTTCAATTTGCTTTAAATCTCCAATGGCTAATTAAGAACTAGGGTTTATATTCTAATCTAATGGAGTGTTTTATCTAGTCTAATCTATGTAATCTCCCTTTATTTTATGCCTTACATCATGTATTTATAGGTTACAAGTCCAATTTTTAGCTTAGGAACAAACCCAATCCAATTTAGAGTCAAAAAAGTGTCAAAATTCGCCCAAAAACGCGTCCAGGCCCAACCAACCTCTTCCCCAGTGCCCCAGCACTAGGCACGGTGATGGAACACTGCCCATTAGCGCCCCGACGCTGGGCATAGACCAAAAATGGGCGCCCCAGCTCTGGCCCCTTTTTCGACATTTTTTGCTCTGACATCCTTTGGGGAAATGACCATAACTTCTTCGTCCGAACTCCAATTTTGATGATTCAAGATGATCCGGAAAGAAGAGAAGTAGATCTACAACTTTCATTATTTAAGTTTTTCAAAATAAGGTCCGGATAAATACCCAAATTGGCTCAGAAGTAACTGTTGTGTAAATGACAAGTCGAAAACGCGAATCTAGCCACCCCAAACGTCGATCCAAGTAACTTTTGTACCAATTCCTACAAAACAACATAAAACATGCATGAATAGACACAAACACTTAAAATCACTTAAAATCAACTAAATTATGATATAAACTCACTCAACACATATCATCCTCAAACGGATGGGCGGTCGGAAAGGACTATTCAAACTCTTGAACAAGATCAACAAAAGAGTTATCTTGATCTTCATCGAAAAGACGTGGAATTCAATATTGGAGATCATGTGTTATTACATTTTGCTCCACGGAAAGGAGTTACAAGATTTGGAAAGAGAGGAAATCTCAATCCTCGATTAATTGACCCATTTTTAATCCTCGATCGAGTAGGAACTATGGCCTATAGACTCGCCTTACCGCCAAGTATGTCTCGTGTTCATATCGTTTTTCACATATCTATGTTACGTAAATATGTGAAAGACCCAAACCATATTATTAAATTAGAACCAGACGAGATAGAGAAAGATTTAACGTATGAAGAGTTACCAGTTAAAATCTTGGATAAGAAGGATCATATTCTACGATCTAAAGTTATACCTCAAGTGTAAAATCCCAAATTTTACGAATAAAGATTTAAATTTCTAGAAATATTTTTTTAATATTATGGTGTGGATATGAGATAATGTTATAGTTGTGGGTAGTATTTGAAAATTTTGCAAAGTATGCAATTGGTTATATAATATTCGATTGTTCGGGGAATATTCATTTTAACAGGGAATATTCGTATGACGGTACAATCATTGGTGGACCCCACAACATAAGTATTATCGTAGTAAGAAAACGATAGAATTATCTTTTTATAAAATAACTTGGTAGAAGTGTTACCGTTAAAAGCTGTTGAACTACCCTTGTAGTAAAGTAAATGATGTCTGGCGTGGTTGCATAGTAGCACACCGGTATTGGTTATTGATGCTTACGTGATAAATCACTCACTTATACTCAATTATTGCTTTACGATAATTGTTGCATCATATCTCTCATATTATTGATTCGATTATTGTCAGTATCATCTGCATTATATGTTATATTATTAAATCAATAATTGAGACGACAAAGTTATTCATATTATTAAATGGTAATATTTACAATGTCTAGAAGTTACATCGAGGAGAGGTTTGGTCACCTAATTACGCTACCAATAGGGAGAAATCCTTATTGAAAGCCCCTCTTTCACGGGAACAACTTTGGTTTGTTAAATATTGTGAGTTATAATATTAATGATGAATAAGTTCGTGTTGATTAAAGATGAATTTGATAGTTTCATTGTGTTGGGATTATTTGTGTTAGTAGAAATCGACATCTATTTTTATGATAATTGATGTATGGAGGTTGTATTGTTCAATCGGGTATTCGGGCTACTTTTCGTGTTGGAGTACTATTCACGAGTTACTATTCATGAGTTACTATTCACAAGTTACTATTCATGGGGTACTATTCACCCGAACAATATATTTCTTTTCGGTGCAAATTATTTTTGGGGACAATATTATTCCATGAGGATATGTGCTAATTTTTTAGACCGTTGGTTGAATTTATAATAGTAAATCAATATGGATCGCTGGTTTAAAGTTTTAATAGTAAATCAATATGGATCGTTGGTTAGAAGTTTTAATAGTGAATCAATATAGACCGTTGCTTTAAGTTTTAATAGTAAATCAATATGGACCGTTCATGAATTAGTTACTATTCAATCCATTCTTCTATAAATAGAAGCTCATTCCTTCATTATTTCTTACGAATTCACTGAAACTCTAGAGAGAGAAATTATAAAGAGAAAGAAGAAGAGTTTTCTGCTACTTCACTACTTCGATATCCAGTTTCTTTAACGGTAAGGGATATTATTTGTTGTACTCCTAAGAGGTATTATTTCTTTTGTATTCATGAAGAGAACTCCTGTTATTCAATTATTTATTATTCTGTTGGAATAACCTGTATACGCGGTCTACCCTATACTTGGTGAAATTCTTCTGTTATTCTATTATTTATTATTTTGTTGGAATAACCTGTATACGCGGGCTACTCTATACTTGGTGAAATTCTTCTGTTATTCCATTATTTATTATTATGTTGGAATAACCTCTATACACGGGCTACCCTATACTTGGTGAAATTCTTCTTTTATTCCAGTCTTTATTATTCTGTTGGAATATCATATCTATCTAGCGTTTTACACGCGGAGACACGGTTTCGTCTTTATTATTACATTGGAATATCTTGTATGCTGCGTTTCTGCGACGGATCTGGTTCCTTCTTTATTATTACATTGGAATATCATGTATACGTGCGTTTTACGCCGACACGGTTCCGCTCTTTATTATTCATTTGGAATATCCTGCATGCATGCATTTTATGTCAGACCTGGTTCCGTATTTATTATTCTGTTGGAATAACCTACCTGTGAGATCTATCACATGCCTGGTGATTTCTTTTGTTATTCCATTCTTTATTATACTCAGTTGGTTAAAGTTTTGACTTCTATACTCCACAAAATTAGTGGAATATCCTTGATATTTGCACTTCATCCAGTATCTTTTCATGGAAATATTCTTTTAAGCAGTCTTGAATTTTACTCTACAAAGAAGTATCATGTTGACAATTTGGATGTTATTAGTTCCTGGATAAACTAATTCTTGAACTTGTTTTATTGAATTCTTATATCATTGTCATCATCCTCATGTTTATATTTTTGAAAGTCATCTATGGCCTGTAGTGCATAGATGGACTTGGTATGATTATGACTAGGGATTATTCGGTATAATCGTGACCGTAATGTTATAAGTGATGTGGTAAAAGTCCTCATCGGCCCGTAGTGCATTGATGGACAGTTGTTGGCATGATCATGACCATTGATGAATACACGAATATCCTTGGCCCGTATTGCATGGATAATTTGTGGTCGTGACCCTAATGAATATCCTTGGCCGTAGTGCAGGGATGATGTGGATTATTTATTAAGCCGAGTCTCAGCGATAAAAGTGATGAAAAAACGTTTTAAATCATAAAAGATAGTAGATTTTATTCTCTACGTGACTCTTTTAATGGATTATTTTTAACGATGCAATTAAACTTGATGTCTATTGTATTTTATCAGTTTAACATTGTTGAAGGCTAATGATAATTTATCCTGCATTATCTTAGTCATAATATTTCTTACTGGGCTAGTTGAGCTCACCCTTTCTTTCACTGTTCTCTTCAGGAAATGTGAACGTAGCAGGGACTAGTCGGGGAACGGAGTGATGGTCTAGAGGATAGCATTAGTAGTCCTCACTATTCTATGAAATAGAATGTATTGAGGACTTATTTTAGGTGTGGATATTGTCTAGATGACAATATTTGTATTAAAACTCACATCATATGTTTTGTCGTATTTTACACGACTGTTGTATAATTAGTTTGTATTTGTATTCAGTACCATGTCCGGATCGGCGACCCAAGATGGGTGATGTATACCTATTTTGGGGGCGTCACGATTGAATATCAAAGCTTAGGGATATGATCCCAGGGCCGAGATGTGAGACAAGAACTAGGAGGAGAGAGGGAATTCCTTCGCTAGTATGACCTACCTAAGTTTATTTGTTATTTAATTGGTTGGTCAGAGTATAGGGATAATATGTGATATTTTAATTAACCATTATTTTGTGGCAGTATTTGAAAATAGCATCCGAGAATGTTGAGAACATCAATGGAGCACAGGAGACCGTTGAGTCTCCACAGATCAATAATCAGGACAATGTGCATTAGGAAGGCGACAATCCTCATGCAAACAACAACACTAACCAAATGATGAACGATGGAATGTTCAGAGGCTTTCTGCAATTCATGCAGCATCAGGCAAGAGAGACTCCTGTCCGAAATGCAGGTGGAAACACTGGCAACTCTCGGACGGTCACCGCCAAACAGTTCAAGGAGCTGGGACCACCGGAGTTTTTTGGAGAGCCGAAACCACTTAAGGTGGAGACGTGGATAAAGCAAATCAACAAGATATTTGATGTCTTGGGTTGCTCCGAGGAGAAAAAGGTTCCCTTTGCCACCTTCATGTTGCGAGTGCAGAGGCAGACTTGGTGGGAATCAGAAAGCGTACTCAACTCCGCCGTGAAAGATGTCTTGGGAGAAGTTCCAAGAACTGTTCAACGACAAGTACTTTCCCGAAAGTATTCGTCACATGAAAGAGGTAGAATTCATCAAGTTGGAGAAAAATAACATGACCGTGTCGCAGGACGAAGCCAAGTTCGCCGAGTTATCCCGGTTTGCGTCCCATTTGGTTGATAATGAGGAGAGAATGACGCGAATGTTTCTAAGAGGTTTGAAACCCGAGATACGTCAATATCTTATCTCTCATAAACTGTGTTTGTATTTAGATGTTGTTAATAGGGCTCAGTTATTGGAGCGCGATAATGAGTCAACCCAACCAAAAGAGAGTAGCCGGCAAAATGATAATACCATTGATAGCAGTCATCAAAGTGGTGACAATAAGCGTGGAGGGAATCAGCATGCCAGAAATGGTAACCACTTCGGTGGTAATCATGGCCAAAACAATAAGAATTGACATTTCAAGAAGAGGAGATTCAACAATGATGGAAAGATGTCAGCACCAGCACCCGTTGTTAAGGAAGGAGAACAACAACTATCATATGTTTCAAATGCAAAGGGGAGGGACATATCAGTCCAAACTGTGTGATGCCGTCCAAAGCATGTTATAATTGTGGAAGAGAAGGTCACCTAGCCTGATTTTGTCGTTAACCGAAGACAAGTTCAGCTAGGATGGAGGCACCAAAGGCGGATACGGACAAAATAAAGTCGGTGGTTTCAGGAAGATCATTTTTCGTGACTTCTCAAAAAGCGAGTAACCTAAACGAAGTGAGCATGGGTTAGTTAATTATAAATTCTTGTGAAGTCTATACCTTATTAGATACCGGTTCTACCCATTCTTTTATCTCTCTTGCTTGCGCTCAACGTTTAAATTTAACTCAAGAGAAGTTAGACTTTGACCTATTGGTTGAAACTTCGTTAGCAGAAACCTTCGTTACCTCCACTGTTTATTAATCTTGTTTGATTCAAATAGACACTTTCACGTTACCTGTCGATCTTATCTCTTTGAAAAAATACTTGCCTTTGATGTGATTTAAGAAATCGATTGGTTGACTACTCATCATGCTTTTCGTAAGGTTGTTAGCTTTCATGTTCCTAACCAACCTGTTATGCAAATTCAAGCAACCAAACCACTAAAGTCAATCATTGTGATATCAAGCCATAAGTAAAGAACTTCGATCCTTTCTTTGTTAACTTCCTTGTGTGGAATACACCGAAGCCAGACTTTTTGTAGGGGACGTTGTGAATAACGATGCCAAGTTGATAGGTATCAATGTGACGTGTTATCCAAGTCTTGGATGAGAGTCACAGTTGTGAATGATATTTCTATTGTTAATAAATTTCCTGATGTATTCTTGAAGACTTCTTAGCCTACCCCTAGAGTGTGAAATCGAATTTTGTATTGACCCCAGTACAAAACCCATTTCTTAAACCCTCAAATATTTTCTTCACCCAAACCTAACGTAACATGCGCCAAAGATGTTGGCTCGAGCTGTTGAAGATTACGATCGTACCATTCAATATCATTGTGGAAGAGTGAACGTGGTAGCTGACGCGTTGAGTAGAAGATCATATGTGTTTATGAGTGCGATGTTGTTAACACAAAGACCCATTTCGTATAAATGATGAAGATAGAGTTAAAGACTTTAGGGACCCACGTGAAGATAACAAATATACGATTAGAATTGACTTTAATCGATAAAGTTAAAGCCGCTCATGCTACATAATCAGAGCTGATGAATGTGAAGAAGAAGGTTCAAGAGGGCGTTATTCTAGAAGCAAGAATCGACGAAGAGAGGAAATCTCAAATCTCGATTTATTTGGCCCATTTGAAATCCTCGATCGAGTAGGAACTATGGCTTATAGACTCGTTATACTGCTAAATATGTTGCGTGTTCATAACGTTTTTCACATGTCAATGTTACGTAAATATGTGGACGACCCGAACCACATTATTGATTTAGAACCGGACGAGATAACGGATAATTTAACGTATGAAGATGTACCTGTTAAAATCCTGGAATATATTCTACGCTTAAAGGCTATACCTCAAGAGTTAGAATCTGACGAAGTGTACTCATCTGTTAGGCATACCAGGTACGTATGTAAATTTCGAGGGTGAAATTTCATAAGGAGGGGAGATTGTAAAATCCTAAATTTTACGAATAAAGATTTAAATTTCTTGAAATATATTTTTTAATATTATGTTGTGGATATGAGATAATGTTATAGTTGTGGGTAGTATTTGTAAATTTTGTAAAGTATGTAGGTGGTTATATAATATTCGATTGGTCGGGGAATATTCATTTTAATAGGGAATATTCGTACGACGACAAAATCATTGGTGGACCCCACAACGGAAATATTGTCGTAGTAAGAAAACGACAAAATTATCTTTTTATAAAAATAACGGCAGAAGTGTTATCGTTAAAACTGTTGAACTATCCGGTAGTAAAAGTACAATAATACGCATGTTGCATAGTAGCACACGATATTGGTTATTGATGCTTACGTGATAAGTCACTCAGTTATACTCAATTATTTCTACAGTAATTGCTGCATCATATCTCTTATATTATTAATCCGATTATTGTCAGTATCATCTGCATTATATGTTATATTATTAAATCAATAATTGAGACGACAAAGTTATTCATATTATTAAATTGCAATATTTACAATGTCTAGAAGTTCTGTCAAGGAGAGGTTTGGTCACCTAATTGCGCGCCAATAGGGAGAAATCCTTATTAGAAAGCCCCCTCTTTCTTGGGAACAACCTGGTTGTTAAATATTGTGAGTTATAATATTAATGATGAATAAGTACATGTTGATTAAAGATGAATTTGATAGTTTCATTGTGTTGGAATTATTTGTGTTAGTTGAAATCGACATCTATTTCGATGATAATTGATGTTTGGAGGTTATATTGTTCAATCGGGTATTCGGGACACTTTTTCGTGTCGGAATACTTGATAAGTGGTATTTTTACCTACTTATTCCATACCAATTCATGCTAACTGTGCCCATCTCAAGTACATTTCATTGTGTTTTAGTTGCAATTCACGTTATTTTGCATTGCATTTACTTAAAACTCCTTTTGGTGAATAAGTGCAGGAATTGGCTTAATTTTTGTGGTATTAGAGGCACGAGGCTAATGGATGCGTGAAGGCTAGCCACAAGGTGAGGATGTGCATGGCATGGATGGACAATGACACATGGACACCAAGAAAGCAAAAGAGGATCAAGCATGACAGAGCAGCAACAGCAGTAAGACAGAACCAGAACCAGAATCTGCAGAGGACAAGCCGCGCGGCAGGACAAGCTTAGACTTGCGCGCCCGCGCGAGGACATGGCTAAACAATGAGAACCTTCTGTAAGTCGCGCGACCACGAGGGAAGAGATGCGGCCGCGAGGGATGAGTGCGCGCCCGCATGAGTGGTCGGCTGGACTGGATATACACACTGCAAGTCTCGCGACCGCAAGATAGAGAAGCTATAGAGGCGCGCGACCGCGCGCGATGCTGATGCTGTAATTTTGTTTTATTTTTAATTCGTAATTAAATGATGTGTAATGGTTTTTAAAACGATTCTGACTGGTGTCTAACATACACTTGATAACTTTTACGTATTTCTCATCATAAAGAAACTAGGGTTTTCACCTTGGGAGAGATTCCAACGTAGAACGGAAGCCACAACGTCTACTTCTCTACTTATTCTTGGAATTCTCTGTCATCGTGGATTGTGATTATTATCTATTGAATTTCTATGAGGATTTAATAGTGAATCATTGATTTCTATTCAGCGATTGGGTTTGATCGTTCTATTTCTCTTACTTCAATTGTTTGTTTATTGATCATGTTTAGCATTGATCCCATAATGGCTTTTGGTTCAGTCATGAACTAAACTCCATTATGGGATTCTAATGAATTTTAATATGTAGTTTGGTTGTACACTAAATGCTAGGATTGTTTTGCATATCATATGGGATATCTGTCATGGTTGTTTTACATGTATGAATGCTTGATCACCATTTGTTTTAGTATTTGTATGGAATTGACAATGAACATATAAATATGGATTGTAATCATGATAACATGCGAATATGGGGCTATCATGTATAGCTTGCGTATTTTGTGAACCAGATAGACATATACTGTTTCACCGTATGAGCTAGAGTAAGGGCTTGTGCTTAAAATCAATAGAATTGTAATTGCGCATAGACATATGGTGATTGTGATTGTATTGGTGATTACATAGAGTCTAACATCTGTAGATCTTGGTGTAAGTAGGTTATAGTGCATGAAAAATGGGTTTAACCTCTCTTCGTGCTCTTGGCTATTTTCTGTGATATGTGAACACTTATTGCGTGATCGCATGGCGATTAGATGAACTATTAAATGAAGTTAGGGTCCCATTGTTTCCATATTATATTTATTCCATTTGTATTATTATTTTCAGTTGGTAATCATAATTAGTTTAATTCAACAATTTAGTCATCAGTCTAAGCATATAAGTATAGTGAGTTAATTAATGCATAAGAGTTTAAGATTAACAACTTTCTCTGTGGGATCGATACTTTACTTACTCTGTATTACTTGTTGACACATGTATGCTTGCATGAGTTAGAGCTCTTTTATTAGAACTATAAAAGGGGCAACAAGTTTTTGGCGCTGATGCCAGGGAAAGGCGTTAATTTAGATAATTATCATTAGTTTAAAGCTATATTGTATGACTTAGACAATTATGATCCTTTCTCATTTCTATTTTTATTTTGTTTTTGGTTACAGGCACTTGTAGAGTTTTATGCACACACGATCATCCAACTCAGAGTTAACACCTGCGAAAGCTAATATAAACAGAAAAGGTTGGAAAGCAAGTGTACGGAGAAATTTGCAAGCACAGTTAGAGAGCACTACAGTCAGTATGGCGGAAGAACAGAGAATAGAGCAAAGAGAAGAGCATCGGGCTCTAAGGGACTATTCCATGCCGAACATAAATGAATTACAGTCTAGCATAGTCAGACCGGCGATAGCAGCCAACACCTTTGAAATTAAACCGGGTACTATTCAGATGGTGCAGAACTCAGTACAGTTTGGGGGTGCTGCTACGGATGATCCGAATGAACACCTATTGAGCTTCATCAAGATCTGCGACACATTTAGATATAACGGTGTAACAGAGGATGCCATCAGACTACGGTTATTCCCATTTTCATTGAGGGATAAAGCAAGAAGTTGGCTACATTCTTTGCCGGCAGGGTCAATCACTACATGGGAGGACTTAGCACAGAAATTCTTAGCCAAGTTCTTCCCAATGGCTAAGACTACGAAGATGAGGACGACCACATCCCAGTTCGAGCAACATCAGGGCGAGTCCTTATATGAGGCATGGGAGAGGTATAAAGAGATGCTCAGAAAATGTCTGCATCACGATATGCCAGACTAAATGGTGATAAATTCCATTTACAATGGGTTAGGATGGCAGTCGAGACCGATTGTGGATGCAGCCGCAGGAGGGGCATTATGGGCAAAAAGCTATGACGAGGCCTATACGCTTATTGAGACTATGGCTGCAAAAGACTATCAGAATCCGACAGCTCGGATGCCACAGCCTAAGGTTGCAGGTGTGTTGGAGGTAGATGTGATTACACAGTTGTCAGCACAAATGACAGCTATGGCTAAGAAGATAGATACTTTGGCAGAGAATAAAGTGAAAACAATTGCTTTCGTTTGTGAGATTTGTGCGGTCACACTCACTCGGATCATCGTGTCTTTATCGGCTTCGAGTCGATCAATATGTGAGCAACTACAGGAAAGACCAAGGTCAATTTCAGAACACATACCATCCCAACAACCGCAATCATCCAAACTTCAGTTGGTCTAACAACCAAGGACAACAGCAAAATCAATTCCAAAACAACCAGTTTAAGCCCATCGGTCCATATGTGCAGATTTACACACCAAAACTATCGTTTCCACCGAGATTTCCTCAACATCAACAACACCACACTCCAGCTGCACCACATCCAGAGAAGAAATTAGAAATGGAGGAGATGAAGTTAAAATACATGGCAAACACTGAGGTCATGATCAAAAGCCTGGCAGTGGCTATCAAGAATTTGGAGACTCAGATGGGGCAAATGGCAAGCATGCTTACTAACAGGCCCTAGGGTGCATTGCCAAGTAACACAGAGACAAATCCTAGAACAGACAGAAAGGAGCAGTGTCAAGCAATCACACTGCGATCTGGGAAAGATTTGACAGGCTCTGCAAGTCGCGCGCCCGCGCATGATAATACCAAAGAGGCCGCGCGGCTGTGAGAGGCAGAGCAGTTGAATGATGAGGAAGAAAATCTGGAAAATTTTGGGGTTCAGTAGGAAGAGAAGAATAATATAGGCTCAGAAGAGAAGGTAAAGAGTCCAGTACAACCACTGCATCCTCAAATACAATATCCACAGAGGTTAATTAAGCAGAAAGATGACCAACAGTTCAGCAAGTTTATGGAGGTATTTAAAAAGTTGCAGATCAACATACCTTTCACCAAGGCATTGGAACAAATGCCAAGCTATGTAAAGTTCATGAAAGGTATATTGTCAAGAAAGAGAAGATTAGATGAGTTCGAAACAGTAGCCTTGACAGAGGAATGTAATGCAGTGCTCCAACGCAAACTACCTCTAAAGCTGAAAGATCCGGGCAGCTTCACAATTCCGTGTACCATTGGGAAGATGAATTTTAGCAAGTGTTTATGTGATCTGGGGGCAAGTATAAACTTGATGCCCCTGTCAGTGTTCAATCAGTTGGGACTGCTAGCTCCAAGGCCGACAAACATATCATTACAGTTAGCTAACAGGTCCATCACGTATCCACGAGGAATTGTCGAAGATGTGTTGGTTAAAGTGGAAAAGTTCATTTTTCCGGTTGACTTTATCATCCTGGATTTCGAAGAAGACAAGAATATACCAATCATATTAGGGAGACCATTTTTAGCCACAGTCAGAACTCTGATAGATGTACAAAAAGGGGAACTCACGATGCGTGTACATGACCAAGAGGTCACCTTTAATGTCTTTAAGGAAATAAAGCTTCCTACAGAGGAAGAAGAATGTTTTCTGGTTGACCTGGTGGATTGGAGCCGAAAGGATGAGGTACAGAAACCAAAAAAGTATGAACCGTTAAGGTGTATAACGGGCAAAAATTCAGAATTAAAAGAAGAGCCGTTGATGAAAGCCGAAGTCATTAAATTTTGGGGTGCCAAAGTCAACAAGGAAGGCACCACAACTCTTAGAGTGATGTGAGATTCAGAGACAGTCAAGCTACATGACTATAACAAGTTCACGAGGAGGACATTGTCGACCATAACAAGTTCTTATGTTTGGAAGCCCAGTAGGAGTACTATCGCATCATCGTGAAGACATTCATCAAGGAAAGAGGTTTTAGATTCGAAGGCCAAGATGGATAGCTTTGTGCCATGATCCACGAATGGGGATGGGGTGGACTGACTGCCGCGCCCACACCGATTCCGTTGAGCATAGTTCGGGAGTTCTATGCTAATGCTAAAGTAACCATGAACGATACCTCTATGGTTTGTGGTGTCGAGGTAGACTACAAACCCTCCACCATCCGAAATGTGCTGAGAATCACCGCAAGACCACCAACAGGGGCGACCAATTAGATCACAGGGGCACATCTAGACACGGACTTGGAGCTTGTCATCGCTGAGTTGTGCGTGTCAGGCACGAAATGGACTTACAAAGTTGGCACTACCCAGCCTCGAATATTTCCAGCAGCCACACTAAATCGATACGCCAAGGCATGGAATCTATTCATTTGTGTCAAGTTATTGCCTTCATCGCACCAACATGAGATCATAGCGGAAAGGGTTATAATTCTCTGGGGGATTATTACTGGCAAGTATATTGATGTGGGGTATCTAATTCATCAAAATATTATGAAGTATCTGAAGGGGACTACCACTGGGAGCATTCCACATGCTTCAGTGGTAGCCATGTTATGTGCATAGGAGGGATGCAATTGGGGCAATGAACAAATGCAATATCCAAGTCAAGACATAACACATGCCACCATTGCTAAATTCGAGGACTGGGCTGGTGGTGAGCCACACCCGCGAGGATTGGGATTCATTCTCCACCCCACCTTCCCAGAGCCATCCCAGCAGCCCCCTCAACCCGATGAGGCAGGTCCATCCACCCACGCACACCTGGTTCCTAGCGATCGACAGCTTCGGAGGTTGGAGCGCAAAGTCGACGCCATGTATGATAACTTTGGAACATTTGCTACGGGACTCACTCGGGTACTGGCTTGCCTTCGCACAATAAGGAACAATGCTAGAATGGCCGCAGTTTGGAATAGTCGTGCCGTATCCACCACTAGATTCACCACCAGAAGAGGGTGGTCAACCCGATCATTAGGGGATTTTTCTATACCCTTTACCTTCATTCAATGGGGACATTGAATATTTTAAGTTTGGGGGTATTGGGGATCATAGCATAGTAGTTTAGTAGTTTAGTTTTATTTAATTAGTGCATGTTTAGTGTAATTTTTTCATGTTTAAGTGTTTAGTTAGTTAAATTTTTGCAGAAAATTTTTAATTTTTATTCTTTGTTGATTGTTTTAATTTAGTTGCATGTCTTACACAAATTCTTGCTTAATAGAAATTTTTTCCTAGCCAATGATGATAGTGAATTATGTAAGATTTGAGAATATTTGGGATAACATGGGCTGTGATATAATGTTTTACAGGAGGAGATTCATGTTGCTGTTTAAATGCTTTCGGTATGCACGAACTTGTTCACAATCACTTGTAGGTTTAAGATGTGTATGTTGCATTGCTTGATAGAACATGTAGTTTTAAAAAGAGAAACATGAGGAAAGTGTTGTAGTCTGTATGAATCATTGACGTGCAGATTTTGGGAAAACATGGGTATGCTATGTATAAAAAAAAATCAAATAGCAATAACGTGGCTAGTCTTAATTCGGGGCCCTGGCTACTTGAGTAAAATGCCTGGGGGATTGTCTCTACACCTAGCGCCTAAGGTCTTTTTATGGTGCAGGGAGTCGTTGGTTGAAAGCTCGCTAAGGGGCAGCAGTGTGCCTAATGGGTTGAGACATTGCACAGTCATGTGAAAAAAAAGAGAGAAAAGAAAAATAGCAATAAACACCGCAAAAAAGTACGAAATCGCCCTCGTGAGTAGCAATATAGCAATAAACCCATTGTTGAACCTTAGTTTGTGTTGATATGCTGAAATAGTATGTGTTACATGATTATACATGAGTCTTGCTTTAGACTATAATTTTCTATTTGGAGCAGTGTAACATATATATTCTTTGCTTAGATCAAGTTTTTGTGAACATCACACACACACAACATCTCTATAGCATTCATGAATTATCTGAGCGTAGGATATTATGTCTATAGTTTGGTTTAAAATTGTATTTACGGATCTGGATAATTCACTGAGGTAATTTGGGTTAAAATTCTGTTATGGCTCGAGATTGTGTAAGACTAGGATGCATCATAGAGTAGTTACATAGTTTGGTAGTTGTATTTTCATTATTCATTAGTATGCATTGCTTGAGGGTAAACAACAGTATAAATTTGGGGGTATTTGATAAGTGGTATTTTTATCTACTTATTGCATACCAATTCATGCGAACTGTGCCCATCTCAAGTACATTTCATTGTGTTTTAGTTGCAATTCACGTTATTTTGCATTGTATTTACTTAAAACTCCTTTTGGTGAATAAGTGCAGGAATTAGCTTAATTTTGGTGGTATTAGAGGCACGAGGCTAATGGATGCGTGAAGGCTAGTCACAAGGCAAGGATGTGCATGGCATGGATGGACAATGACGCATGGACACCAAGCAAGCAAGAGGATCAAGCATGATGAGCAAAGCACAGCGGCAGGATGAACCAAAACCGAATCGAGAGAGGGACAAGTCGCGCGGTGACCGCAATGGCAGACAAGCTTAGACTTACTTGGCGTCAAGAGCACATGGCTAAACAATGAGAACCTTCTGTAAGTCGCACGACGATCATGAGGGGGGACGAGATCTTGCGCCCGTGAGGGATGAGCGCGCGCCCGCGTGAGAGGTCTACCGGATGGATATACTGCATCGCAAGTCTCATTGCCATGAGACGGAGAAAATTATATAAGGCGCGATGTCATGCGCGATCTTCGATCTTTGTAATTTTGTTTTATTTTTAATTCGTAATTAAATGATGTGTATTGGTTTTTAAAACGATTCTGACTGGTGTCAGACATACACTTGATAACTTTTACATATTTCTCATCATAAAGAAACTAGGGTTTTCACCTTGGGAGAGATTCCAACGTAGAACGGAAGCCATAACGTCTACTTCTCTACTTCTTCTTGGAATTCTCTGTCATCGTGGATTGTGATTATTATCTATTTGATTTCTATGAGGATTTAATAGCGAATCATTGATTTCTATTCAGCGATTGGGTTTGATCGTTCTATCTCTCTTACTTCAATTGTTTGTTTATTGATCATGTTTAGCATTGATCCCATAATGGCTTTTGGTTCAGTCATGAACTAAACTCCATTATGGCATTGATCCCATAATGGCTTGGGTTTAATCGTTCTATCTCTCTTACTTCACATGTATGCTTGCATAAGTTAGAACTCTTTTATTAGAACTATAAAAGGGGCAACAATACTATTCACGAGTTACTATTCACGAGTTACTATTCATGAGTTACTATTCACGAGTTACTATTCACGAGTTACTATTCACGGGGTACTATTCACCTGAACAATATATTTCTTTTCGGTCCAAATTATTTTTGGGTACAATATTATTCCATGAGGAGATGTTCTAATTTTTCAGACCATTGGTTGAATTTATAATAGTAAATCAATATGGATCGCTAGTTTAAAGTTTTAATATTAAATCAATATGGATCTCTGGTTAGAAGTTTTAATAGTGAATCAGTATGGACCGTTGCTTTAAGTTTTAATAGTAAATCAATATGGACCGTCCGTATAAAAGTAAATCAATATGGACCATTCATGAATTAGTTACTATTCAATCCATTCTTCTATAAATAGAAGCTTATTCCTTCATTATTTCTTATGAATTCACTGAAACTCTAGAGAGAGAAATTATAGAGAGAAAGAAGAAGAGTTTTCTGCTACTTCACTACTTCGATATCCAGTTTCTTTAACGGTAAGGGATATTATTTGTTTTACTTGTAAGGGGTATTATTTCTTTTGTATTCATGAAGAGAACTCCTGTTATTCCATTATTTATTATTCTGTTGGAATAACCTGTATACGCGGTCTATCCTATACTTGGTGAAATTCTTACATTATTCCATTATTTATTATTACATTGAATAACTCAGATACGCAGAGCTACCCTATACTTGGTGAAATTCTTCATTATTCCATTATTTATTATTCATTGGAATAACTTTTTATATCTGAGCTACCCTATACTTGGTGAAAATCTTCTATTATTCCAGGTCTTTATTATTACGGCTGGAATATCCTATTCATGCATTTTACGGGGACCTAGTTCCGTCTTTATTATTATTCTGTTGGAATATTCATGCATTTTACTGCCGACTGGTTTTCGTCTTTATTATTACATTTGGAATATCATGTTGCATGCGTTTTACTGTAGGACTGGTTCCGCTCTTTATTATTCTGTTGAATATCCCGTACATGCGTTTTCATGGGACCTAGTTCCATCTTTATTATTCTGTTGGTATATCATATATACATGCGTTTACGCCGGACACAATTCTATATTTATTATTCTCGCTGGAATAACCTACATGCGATCTATCACATGCCCGGTGATTTCTTTTGTTATTCCATTCTTTATTATACTCGGTTGGTTAAAGTTTTGACTTCTATACTCCATGAAATTAGTGGAATATCCTTGATATTTGTGCTTCATCCAAAGATCTTTTCATGGAAATATTCTTCTCGAGCATTCTTGAATTTTACTCTACAAAGAAGTATCATGTTGACAATTTGGACGTTATTAGTTCTTTGGATAAACTAATTCTTGAACTTGTTTTATTGAATTCTTATATCATTGTCATCATCCTCATGTTTATATTTTTGAAAGTCATCTATGGCTGTAGTAGTGTAGATGGACTTGGTATGATTATGACTAGGGATTATTCGGTATAATCGTGGCCGTAATGTTACAAATGATGTGGTAAAAGTCCTCATTGGCCCGTGAGTGCATTGATGGACGATTGTTGGCATGATCATGACCATTGATGAATACACGAATATCCTCGGCCAGTAGTGTATGGATAATTTGTGGTCGTGACCTTAATGAATATCCTTGGCAGTAGTGTGTGGATGATGTGGATTATTTATTGTCGAGTCTCGTGATAAAAGTGATGAAAAAAGCGTTTTAAATTATAAAAGATAGTAGATTTTATTTTTACTTGACTCTTTTAATGGATTGCTTATTCAAGCTGCAGCTTAAACTTGATGTCTCTTGTATTTTATCGCTTTAACATTGTTAAAGGCTAATGATAATTTATCCCGCATTATCTTAGTCATAATATTTCTTCTTGGGCTAGTTGAGCTCACCTTTTCTTTCACCGTTTTCTCTTGAGAAATGAGAACGTGGCGAGGGGACTAGTCGGGAACTAGAGTGATGGTCCGAGGATAGCATTAGTAGTCCTCACTATTCTATGATATAGTGTGTTAATAAATGTATTGAGGACTTATTTTAGGTGTGGATATTGTCTAGATGACAATATTTGTATTAAAACTCACAGCATATGTTTTGTCGTATTTTACATGACTGTTGTATAATTAGTCTGTATTTGTATTCAGTACCATGAATCTGGCGACCCAAGATGGGCGATGTATACCTATTTTGGGTGCGTCACATCAAGTCAAAGTTTTGTGGAGAAACCACGATGTGGAAGAAATGACCTGGGAGTTAGAATCTGAGATGAAATCAATGTATCCTCACCTCTTCGACATACCAGGTACGCACCCTAATTTTAAGGATGAAATTTCATAAGAAGGGGAGGTTGTAAGACCCCAACTTTTATGAATAAAGAATAATTTTCTCGAAATATATTTTTGAATATTATGGTGTGGATTTGATATAATGTTATAGTTGTGGAAAATATTTACAAATTTTGCAAAGTAAGTAAGTTGTTATATAATATTCGATTGGTCGGGGAATATTCGTTTTTACAGGGAATATTCGTCGACGACATAATCATTGGTGGACCCCGCAACGGAAGTATTGTCGTAGTTAGAAAACGACAGAATTATCTTTTTATAAAAATAACGGCGGAAGTTTTACCGTTAAACTGTTGAACTACCCGGTAGTAAAACTACAGTAATACGCGTGGTTGCATAGTAGCACACGGTATTGATTATTGATACTTACGTGAGAAGTCACTCAGTTATACTCAATTATTGCTACAGTAATTGCTGCATTATATCTCTCATATTATTGATTCGATTATTATCACAGTATCATCTGCATTATATGATATATTATTAAATTAATAATTGAGATGACAAAGTTATTCATATTATTAAATTGTAATATTTACAATGTCTAGAAGTTCACAAGGAGAGGTTTGGTCATCTAATTATGCGGCCAATAAGGAGAAATCCTTATCTGAAAGCCCCTCTTTCCTGGGGAGCGACACAGTTGTTAAATATTGTGAGTTATAATATTAATGATGAATAAGTTCGTGTTGATTAAAGATTAAATTGATAGTTCCATTGTGTTGGAATTATTAGTGTTAGTGGAAATTGACATTTATTTCGATATTAATTGATGTCTAGAAGTTATCTTGACCGATCGGTAATTAATGCTTAGGATAAATGAGCAATTAATTGCTATTAATTCACATGATTATAACTATTTGTTCACATGTGTGTACTATTGATTCACATTCTTGTACTATTAGGGGAGTTGGTGCAAGATTGATAATACTTGCATGACTAAGTTAAAAATGGAGATATAGATGGAGGTACTATATTGTAATTCGTATTTTCACATGATTATAACTATTGATTCACATGATTGAACTATTGATTCACATTATTTACTATTAGGGGAGGTGGTGCAAGTTTAATAATACTTTCAGGACTAGATTAAAAATGAAAGAAAAGTTGAAGGTATTGTACTGTAATATTTCGAGCCCCAAAAAGTGCAATTATTGAAACTATATTTTCCTATAAATAGAATCTCATTCTTCCTTCATTTCTCACCAATTCACTAAAGCTTTAGAGCAATTATTATAGAGAGAAATTATAGAGAGAAAGAAGAAGAGAAGTCTACTACCTCACTATTTCAATATCCAGTTTCTGCTAAGGTAAGGGGTATTATTTCTTTCATATTCATGAAGAGAGCTTTTGTTATTCCATTCTTTATTATTCTGTTGGAATATCCTGTTTGTGCGGATTACGCATGACCTGGTTCTATTTTTTATTATTCTGTTGGAATAACCTTTCTATGTGGATTATCACATGCATGGTGAATGATCCTTCGTATTCATTCCTTATTAAACTGTGGAAATGATCTGTCTACGTGGATTACCGCATGGCAGGTGAAAATCTATTTGCAGTTTCATATTTTCTATGATACTCATTTGGTTAGATTTTTGGCTTCTATACTCCATGAAATTAGTAGAATATCCTGGATATTTGCGCTTCATCCGGTATCTTTTCATGGAAATATTCTTCTGAGCATTCTTGAATTTTACTCCACAAAGTAGTATCATGTTAACAATTTGGACGTAATTGATTTCAAGATAAATTAACTTATAAATCATTAAAATTTATTCTTGAACTTGTTTTATTGAATTATTATGTCATTGTCATCATCCTCATGCTTATATTGTGATGAAAGTCATCTTTGGCTTACGTGCATAGATGGACTTATTATGATTATGACTAGGGATTATTCGGTATATTCATGACCTGTAACGTTATAAATGATGAGGTAAAAGTCCTCAGTAGCCTGTAGTACATTGATGGACAATTTTTGGTATGATTATGACTAGGGATTATTCGGTATAGTCATGACCATTGATGATTTAATGAATACCCTTGGCCCGTAGTGCAGGGATGACTCGATGATGTGGTTTATTTGTTAAGCTGAGTCTCAGCGAAAAAAATTGATGAAAACATTTTAAATCATATAAGATAGTAGATATCATGCTCTACTTGACTCTTCTAATGGATTGCTTATTCCGCTGTAGTTAAACTTGATGTCTATTGTATTTTATCAGTTTAACATTGTTGAAGACTAATGATAATTTATTCTGCATTCTCTTAGTCATGATATTTCTTACTGGGCTAGTTGAGCTCACCCTTTCTATCACTGTTCTCTTCAGGAAATGAGAACATATCAGGGACTAGTCGGGGAACGGAGTGACGGTCCAGATGATAGCATTAGTAATCCTCACTATTCTGTTAAATAGTGTGACAATAAATGTAATGAGGACTTCATTAAGTGTGGATATTGTCTAGATGACAATATTCTTATTAAAACTCTTAGATTATGTTTTGTCGTATTTTACATGACTGTTGTATAATTAAGTTGTATTTGAATTTTTGTATTTGGCAACTCAAGATGGGTGATGTATACCTATTTTGGGGGCGTCACAGTATTGTACAATATCTTTGGTTATTGATGCTTACATGAGAAGTCACTCAGTTTTATTCAATTATTGTCACAATATTTTATATTATCAAATCAATTATTGTGACGACAAAGTTATTCTTATTATTATTTGTAATATTGACAATGTCTAGAAGTTCTGTCAAGGAGAGGTTAGGTCATCTAATTCTAGCGCTTAATAGAGAGAAATCCTTATCGGAAGCCCCTCTTCCGGGAACGACACAGTTGTTAAATATTGTAAGTTATAATATTAATGATGAATAAGTTCGTGTTGATTAAAGATGAAATTGATAGTTCCATTGTGTGGGAATTATTAGTGTTAATGGAAATCGACATTTATTTCGATAATAATTGATGTCTGGAGGTTATATTGACCAATCGGTTAATTCACCGGATAAATGAGCAATTAATTGCTATTAATTCACATGATTATAACTATTTGTTCACATGTGTGTACAATTGATTCACATTTTTATACTATTAGGGGAATTGATGCAAGATTGATAATACTTGCATGACTAAGTTAAAAATGGAGGTATAGATGGAGGTACTATAATGTAATTCATATTTTCACATGTCTAGAACTATTGATTCACATTAATTACTATTGATTCACATGATTTATTATTAGGGGAGGTGGTGCAAGTTTGATAATACTTGGATGACTAAATAAAAAATGAAGAAAAATAGGAAGGTATTATATTGTAATATTTTGAGCCCCAAAATGTGCAATTATCGAAACTATATTTTCCAATAAATAGAAGCTCATTCTTCCTTTATTTCTCACCAATTCACTAAAGCTATAGAGCAATTATTATAGTGAGAAATTTTAGAGAGAAAGGAGAAGAGAAGTTTGCTACCCCACTATTCCAGTTTTCTTCTAAGGTAAGGGGTATTATTCCTTCGTATACATGAAAAGAGTTATTTTCTTTCAATACTTGTAAGGGTTGTTATTCCATTGCTTATTATTCTATTCGAATAACCTGTCAATGCGAAGTACCACATATATGATGAAATTCTTTTATTATTCCATTCTTTATTATTACATTGGAATAACTTTGTCATCTGAGTACCATATACATGGTGAAATTCTTACATTATTCCATTCTTTATTATTCATTGGAATAACTCATGCATGCGGTCTATCGCATGCCCGGTGAATTCTTTTGTTATTCTATTCTTTATTATTACGCTGGAATAACTCATGCATGCGGTCTATTGCATGCACGGTGAATTCATTTGTTATTCCATTCTTTATTATTCTGTTGGAATATCCTCATGCATGCGGATTACGCATGACCTAATTTCGTTCTTTATTATTACATTGGAATATCCTCATGCATGCGGATTACGCATGACCGGTTCCATTCTTTATTATTATGTTGGAATATCCGTCATGCGGATTACGCATGGCCCGTGTTCCATTCTTTATTATTACGCTGGGAATAACTCATGCATGCGGCCATCGCATGCATGATGAATTCTTCTGTTATTCCATTCTTTATTATTCTTTTGGAATAACCTGTCTATGTGGATTACCTCATTCATGGTGAATGATCCTTTGTATTCATTCATTATTAAATTGTGGAAATGATCTGTCTATGTGGATTACCGCAGGGCGGGCAAAAATCCATTTGTAGTTTCATATATTCTATGATACTCATTTGGTTAAAGTTTTGGCTTCTATACTCCATGAAATTAGTAGAATATCCTGGATATTTGCACTTCATCCAGTATCTTTTCATAAAAATATTCTTCTGAGCATTCTTGAATTTTACTCCACAAAGCAGTATCATGTTGACAATTTGGACGTTATTGATTTATGGATAAATTAAATTATAAATCTTTAAAATTTTTCCTTGAATTTGTTTTATTGAATAATTATGTCATTGTCATCATCCTCATGTTTATATTGTGATTCAAGTTATCTTTGGCTTACGTGCATAGATGGACTTGGTATGATTATGACCAGGAATTATTCGATATAATCATGACCGTAATGTGACAAATGATGTGGTAAAAGTCCTCATTGGCCTGTAGTTCATTGATGGACAGTTGTTGATATGATTATGACAAGGAATTATTCGGTATAATCATAACCATTGATGATTACATGAATATCCTTGGCCGTGGTGCAGGGATGTTGTGGTTTATTTATTAAGCTGAGTCTCAACAATAAAATTGATGAAAATCTTTTTAAATCATTAAAGATAGTAGATTTTATGCTCTACTAGACTCTTCTAATGGATTGCTTATTCCACTGCAATTAAACTTGTTGTCTATTATATTCTATCAGTTGTTATACTGTTGAAGGCTAAGGATAATTTATTCTGCATTATCTTAGTCATAATATTTCTTACTGGGCTAGTTGAGCTCACCCCTTTCTTTCACTGTTCTCTTCAGGAAATGAGAACGTAGCCGGGACTAGTCCGGGAACGGAGTGACGGTCCAGATGATAGCATTAGTAGTCCTCATTATTCTGCTAAAAAATATGACAATAAATGTAATGAGGACTCCATTGAGTGTGGATATTGTCTAGATGACAATAATCTTATTAAAACTCTTAGATTATGTTTTGTCGTATTTTACACGACTGTTGTATAATTAAGTTGTATTTAAATTTTGTACATGTATTTGGTGACTCAAGATGGGTGATGTATACCTGTTTTGGGGGCGTCATAGGTTGAGTTGGTACAACCATTTGAAAACTATTAACTAGCGACTCTCAAAGTTAAATCGTCGACATTCATATGTCGGACTTTCCAAACTTGTCTTTTCAGACAAAACTCACCAAAATTGAGAACAACAAAGGGCAAGCAAAGAAAAGGACACAAATTTTCCCAACGTCGACAAGTGGCGACTCTGCTGGAATCCAGTAAGAGGGCTTAAGTCGTTGTTCAAACTTTTCAAAAAAAAACTTTTTATCTGATTATGTGTGAATATTGTATTTACAATGAATGGATGTGTTTTAATGATTTATTTACTGCACTTTAGTGTTTCACACCATATCTTCCTGTGATATTAGTGCTTCACACATGTCATCATTTCCATACGGTGAGACGCAATGTATGTGAATGTATATTGTGTGATTCCTCCATCAAGAGGCGAATAGGTGTTTGATTACTGGACTTCAGGGAGACTAATCCCGCGAGGCTCAGGTAAAGCACCGCCCAGATTCGCTCCAGTTGAAAGATCGAATTAACTTTCCATCCAGTAAATTGTGATGATCTGGGGACCTTCATGCCGTAAAGCCGCGAGAGTAGCCTAAGATAGGTCAGCCTTTGATAAACCAAATACGAAGGGAAGTCTCTTCATACCTTCCCCTTTCAATTACATATAATTTTAATTCCATGTCAATCTCAATGTAATGGAAAAAATAAAGGAATATATAAATATGCATTCCTTTTTCCTATCAAGACCTGTCATGCTATCCTCTCATCCAAATAACTGACATCTATTTTGTAGGAGAACATAAAACACTCCTAAAAAATAGACACATTGCATAGCATATATCATATACACGTTTTCCCAGACTAAACTACGTAGTCTTTTTGTAGGGAAATGATTGGTTCCGTTACCCATTCAAAGTTCGGAAAGGCACTAAGCCCACCGTCAAACATAGCTACAAGTGCCCAGCCAGATCCTACTCCTATTTCTCGCGAGGAGTTTGAAGGATTAAGGAATCAAATAACAGAGTTGGTTGTTCTTCTGAAAGAACTAAACAAATTAACTCAGGGTCAATAAATACGCATTCAAACAGAATCCTTTGCACAGGGAGGAATCCAGGGTCCGGACAGAGAAGTCCCAATACCTAATTCTCAGATTGAGAAGTCTAACAAAACCCCTGAAATCATCCATCTTAAATAAGATCAAGACACCGGTGATATTCGAAAGAAGGTTCAACAAATGGAAGAGACCATTCGGTATATCAAAGGAATTGGAACACACATAAGTGTTACCTATTCAGACCTTTGTATCTTCCTCGGGGTTCATTATTCGAGAAATATGATGGATTGGTAGATCCTTACACTAACTTAAAAGTGTTTATCGGAGAACTCAGATCCTACGTCGAGGATGAAAAACTAAGAATGCAGTTGT